>JARQOD010000216.1:87160-150753 GCA_033576555.1 Oophaga sylvatica | reverse complement strand
AATCCTCTAAGGTGGGCCCTGCCCTTTGGGTTTCCCGGTCCCTTTTAGGCCCTTGGTAAGGAAGCGTGGGTTGGTCATCCACCTTACCGCCTTTGTAGTAACACCCCGCGGGAAATTCCGGAGAAACGCTGGCCCTGGAAGCCAAAATTTGGGATCTTACAAAAACATGTCTGTGCGAAGTCTCGGGGAAGGATAGGAAGGGGTTTTTATTCCCCCCTCTTTTGATAAAAAAAAACCGGAGGGTTTCTCTAAGACTATTGTCAACCTGAGGAAAGTTTTTCTGGGGATTGTGAATTTTCCTTAAAAGGAGGAGTCCTAAAAACAATTTTAAAAGCTGTTTTTCCCAAATTGTTTCGGGGCATCTTTGATTTGAAGAATTCCTCTATCAATCCCAATCCATAAAAATCAAAAACCCTAGGGTATCTGTTTCTGGGGACAGGTCAGGTTACAGTTTATAGCTCTTCCTTTGGACTGCAAAAGCCCCTGAGTATTTACCAGGTGTATGGGGTTTGGGCCTCCGTTGTTTTGAAACATCGTTATCCCCCGTCCGGAGTTCCTTGAGTCGGAAGTCCTGGCAGAACGTGAGGGGGGTTGGTGGCCTAGAAGAGCTGGGCGGATGATAAATTTACCTAAAATCGGGCTAAAACCAGAAAGGATAATCCTTTTGGGGTTGCTTTGGACCCCAAAACCCAATCTGTCTCCTACCAAGCAAATCCCAAGATAATGGTCTGGCCTGTCAGGTAGATCCCCAAAAAAAACACAAGGGAAAGCAATGTACTTTAGGATGCTAAATCTTGTATCCCGCAGAAAGATGGCCCAAATTTCACAAAGGAGGACGTGGGGGCCGTCCCCAAAGAGGTTTTTAAAAGGGCATATGGGGAAAAGGGGCATCTTTTTCTTCAGCTTTTTTTAAATTCCCTGGGTTGGTGGAATAAGGGGAAATTTGTCATTGGGGGTCCAGGGTAAGGCCGTGGAGGACTTATCATGACAGACACAAAAATGGGGGGGGCTTTAAGGTTTCACTTGGTTTGGGGGACCCGTTTTCTCTAAGGAAGGGAAGGGGTTTTAAAATTAAAAAAAAGTGGGGCGTGGAAAAAGCCCTTGAACATTTCCCTCTTTCCCCCGGGGGCACCCTGTCCGAAAATGTGGACAAGAGCAGTCCTGGTGATAAACACCGAGTGGGGAAAAGTCCCGCCTCTTGAGGCAGCAGTATCCTACTCCCCTTTGCAGAGCACACATACGCCCTTTTGGGCCTTTCCCATGGTAAGGGGGTAGACAAAAACAAGGGAGACTTCCTGGCATGAGAAATTGAGCGGGGAAAGGTCTCTTAAATTCCCCCAAATTTTTAAGATTAGGGGGGGGCCCGGAGATAGATTTTAGCAACATCACAACGGAAAGTGAAGAACTTTGTTCGTTTAAAAAAGGAAGAAACCATTCACAGTAGTGCCCTTTGGGCCCCCGGGTTCAGGTTGGGCCTATGCATTTCCCCAATAGCGATGATTCCAGCAGTACAGGAAGATCAGGGGATCAGGCGAGGTGATTTTCATGCTCCATTCCGGCCAAAAGAACCACGGTTTTTCCCTTCTTTAGCAAAATGTCCATGTCCAACCCTTGGTTTTATCGAGTTTCCCCGGACCATTTTACCCGGGGCCCCGTTGCACTCTAGATGAAGGGCTTCCCTGGTACTGGATTTGGGGGGCTTTACTGGTGGGGCGGGATTTTCACCAGGGCTAATGAACCCGGGTTACTCAAGGATCTATGTAAACATGGAAAAGTTCCTTGAGTTTTGGGGCAGTTTTGGGGGGGGCCCGGGTTGGGTCCATTCTGACTTTCTGCAGTTGGGTTGGGCTGGGGTTTAGAAACCGATATCTCGGGTACAGGTATTGGCCTGGGTCCTTCTATAATTGCAACCTGGCGCAAAAAAATTGTTTCTTGTTTATAAAATCCGTAGTAATCCAACCGTTATACCCCCAAAAAATTTTTTCCGCCGGGGGACCTAAACCTTTTTTTGGGAGGCAATAACTGAGACGCTTTTCACCCCCTACGAATTTTTTTCGAAAAACCTCACACTTAAAACGTTTTACTAGTGGCTCAACATCGCCTGCAAGTGACGTTTACAGGGCCCTTCCTTGTCCCCCTCACCAGGTGTTTAACGGTTGTCTTAAGGATGGACCACATTCTCCCTAACTGGTTCTTTAAAATTCCCTAAAGCCAAGAAAAATTACTTGCCCCCTTTTTTTTTAACCAAAAAAACCAGGGGAAGAAATATTCCATCCTTAGATGTGGGAGGCTCTGTTTGATTTTTATGTAAAAGGGATTTGTCATAAAAGAAGGCCGCCCCCATTGTTTCTTTCACGGGGAAAAAGGGGGTACGGGGGGAAAAGAGTACCATTGCCGGGATGGATCAGGGGGGTCAGGGGTTACCGGTTTTGAAGGAACGGGGTAAATCCCCCCAAAGCCATGGTATTTGGGGAAAAAAAGGGGGAGTATCGGGTTGGGTTCAGTCTGTAAGGCCAAAAAAGACCCCCATTTAAATACAAATTTTTTTGTCCTCCCTGCTGAATGCCCTTTTGGGGAGAGGGTGCTGAAACCCCGGTGGTCCCTCCTGGGTGTTTTTCTTTTCCCAAAAAAACTTAAGGGGCGTGTAGGGTTTAAAAGGGAAAAAAAACCCCGGTTATTTCCCCCTACCCCTTTTTTCCCAACCCTGACGCCCCTTTTTTCCCCCCCCTTTTTGTTTTTCCGTTCAGTTTTTTTTCCAAAGAAAAACCCCAAAGATCTACGCCCTTTTTAAAAGAACCTAAAACGTAAGAAATTTTTGTTATGTTGGGGGGAAAACACCCGGGCCCCTTTGAACCCCGGGGGATAAATTTCGCCTTTCCCCCTTTCCAAAGGCGGAAAATTCCCCTTTTTCCCCCCCCAAAAAGAAAAAAACCTCTTTTTGAAAAGGTGGAAAAAAATCCTCTCTTCCGGGACGCAAATTTCCCCCCTTTTGACCGTCATTTTTTTTGGGTTTTAAAAGGGCCCGGAGAGAAATTTCATTGCCCCCCCATATTTTTTACTGGTTATTAGATCGCCCCTAGTTTCTTTTTTCAAAATTTTAAAAAATTTTAATTTTTTTTTAAACTTTTTGGGTTTTTTTGTTCCCCACCCCCCTTTTTTAATTTTGTTGCCCCCCTTTGTATTTGGGTTTTTAAAAATTATTTTCTTCCTGAGCCGGGGCCCAAAAGGTACCTACTTCATGTGCGGCCAAAAAAGGGCTTTATTTTTTCGGGGGTTAAAATTTTGCTCTAGTTTTTTCAGACCTCTTTTATGTTTTATGAATGATCCCAAAAAAATTTTTTAAAAAGGGGGAAGGATGCCTTTTTTTAAAAAATTTTTTAAATTAAGGTTAAAAACACTAGTTTCCTAGTATTGGTTGATACAGGGAGTATTTGCTTCCCGTATGTGGAGGGGAAAGGTTTTTTTTTTCCCCAATATAAAGTTACTTTTTTCCCAAAGGGTTTTTTTTTTCTTTCCTCTGGATCAACAGTTAGGGCGGGGTTGGAGGGTTTTGGGGAAAAAATTTGATAAAATTAAAAGTTTTTCTTAAAACCCCCAAAAAAATTTTTTTTAAATTTTTAAAACCCCCTGATCCGTTTGCCTTGGCAGTACTGGGGGCAGGGGTGTCCAGGGGTTTATTTTAAAATGGGTTTCCCCAAGTCCTTCCCCCTTACAGATTTCCCCCCGTGTTTCCTTTTCCCATGTGTAATGGTGAAAATTTAATCCTCCCATATGTATCCCCCTTTCTTTTTCATTTTTTTAAAAGCATTGCCACCTTTCGGCCCAATTTTCCCCCAAATTATCCAGACCCCTCTGTGAAATATATTTCCCTTTTTATTGACTGCTTTAATATTTTTTTCTTTCTCTGAAAAATATTTTTTTTTAAATGTGAAAACCCTTTTTCCCCAAACGAAATAAATGTCGAAAAATTTTGGCCCCCAAAAAAACCCCACCCCTGCGTACCCCCTGGTAAACGTACCCATTTTGGTTTTTTTCCATTTATAACCCCCTCTCTTTCTTTCACAAAACCTTTTATTTTAAATTTTCACCCTTTTTTCCCAACCGCATTTTCTTTTTTTTCCAAACCCCTTGTGGGGGCGGTAAAAAACCTTTGGAAATTTCAACATTCCACGCCCCTTTGACTAAACTTAGCCGGGCTCTAGCTTTCCTTTTATAAAATTTTTAGATTGGTTTGCAGGAGCGTTTCCCTTAAAAATTTTGGATGAGCGTTTTGCCTGGGAGGGTAAGTGGGTTTCGGCCCACCCACTTTTAAAAAGTCGGCCCGGGAACGAAATGGGGCCCGTTTTTTGGAAAAAGTCAAAGTTGGGACCCCCAATGAAAATTTCAAGGGGGGAATAAAGTCGGCAGTGAGGGGGGAAAAGAAAAACCCCTTTACAGTGCCCTTCAATGCCAATTTTTTCAATTTTTTTTTCTTAAGCTTGTCAACTTAATTTACTTTATAATAATAGTTCTTTGAAAAGGGGGGTTTTTTGGCTAAAGTTGGGGGGGGCGGGCTGGCTCCGGTTTTCGTGGGCCCCGGGCAAAAAATTTCTCGGGGGCCCCCTTTTTTAAACAAACCCTTTTTTGTGCCCCTTTCGGCGGAAAAAAATTTGGTTTTGTACAATCCCAAATTTACTTCATTTCCCCTTTTTTCTTTATTTGACTGATACATTGTAAATTTCCCAATTTCCTAAAAACCCCGGAGGTATACCCCAAATACGTATTATGGGCCCAACAAGTGCGCCATACAAAAATGGCCCCTTTTTTTGCCGCCCCCCTAATTTGCCAAAAAAAAATGGGAAAACTTTTGACTGTGTATCCCTGGGGTGAAAATTAACCCCCTTATTTGCTCCACGTTTTCCCCTTTTTGGGCTTCGGGTTTTATCCCCCCAATGCCTTTTTTTCCCCCCCAAAATTTTTCCCCAAGATTATGCCCCCTTTGTTCCCAGTTTATCCCCTTTTTGCCAATTTTTGGGCCCCCATAATGCCCAAAATTTTGCCCCCATTTTTCCCAGTTTGGGCCCAAATATTATCCCCCTTTTGTTCAAATTTTTGCCCCCTATGCTCCTATTATGCCCCCTTTTTTTCCCCACGCTTTTTCCCCCTTAAAATCCCCTTATGCTCCAGATTTTATGCCCCTATTTTCCCACAGCTTTCCCCCCAATTTGCCCCTTTAAAACCCCCCTTTTGCCCATATTATCCCCCCAATGTTCCAAAATTAGCCCCTTTTCTAAATATTATCCCCCATATGTTCCACGGGCTTCCCCCCCTTATCCCCCATTTTATCCCCCAAATTTTTTGTAAATTTTTGGGCCCCCTTTTGCCCCAGATTTTTCCCCCCATATGTTCCACAGTTATGCCCCCATATGCTCCATATTATGCCCCTATATGCTCCATATTATGCCCCCATATGTTCCAGATTATGCCCCCATATGCTGCATATTATGCCCCCATATGTTCCAGATTATGCCCCATATTTCCACAGCTTATGCCCCCATATGCTGCTGCAAGAAAAAAAAAAATGACATACTCACCTCTCATCGCTGGGGGACAGGTGCCGGTGTCACCGATCGCTGGACCCCGGCACCTGAGATATTTACCTTTCCTCTCTGCACCGCAGCGCTGCTCCCTCGTCCTGGTCCTCGGCAGTGAATGATCAGGCAGGGGGCGCGGCGCTCACTAATGACGTCATCGCGCCCTCTGCTGATCATTCACAGCCAGAGGAGCAGACGAGGACTCCTCTGGCAGTAAATGATTGGCAGGGGGCAGGGCGCGCACTAACGACAGCACGCGCCCTCTGCCTGATCATTCACAGCCAGAGGAGTCAGACCGAGGGAGCAGCGCAGCAGTGGCACGGGACAGGTAAGTATCGCTATACTCACCCCTCCACCGCACGTCCCTGCAGCCTCTCCTCTTCTCCCAGCGCTCTCCGCAGCGCTTACTTCCTACAGCGGTCACATGGTACCGCTCATTAAAGTCATGAATATGTGCATATTCATGACTTTAATGAGCGGTGCCATGTGACCGCTGCAGGAAGGAGCCGGAGATCCTAGGAGAAGCAGGGGGCTGCAGAGACCGCCCCGGCGGAGAGGTGAGTATAATCCGACACCCCCCTCCCCCTCCCCCGCCGATCCCCGTATATGACCCGCGTATAAGCCGAGAGGGGGACTTTCAGCCCTAAAAAATGGGCTGAAAATCTCGGCTTATACACGAATATATACGGTACTTCAGATCCAATTCGTATTATTTTACCCAGGTAACAGGAGAAATTGGACCCCAAAAGTTGTACAATTTGTCTTGAGTACGCTGATACCCCATATGTGGGAGTAAACTACTGTTTGGGCGCATGACAGAGCTCAGAAGGGAAGGAGCACTGTTTGACTTCTTCAACGCAGAATTGGCTGGAATTGAGATCAGATGCCATTTCGCGTTTGGAGAGCCCCTGATGTGCCTAAACAGTGGAAACCCCCAATGGTAACTCCAACCCTAACCCCAACACACCCCTAACCCTAATCCCAACCCTAACCATAACCTTAACCACAAACTTAACCCTAACACTCCCTAACCCTAATCCCAACCGTAGCCATAATCCAAACCCTAACCCCAACTTTAGCCCTAACCCTATCTTTAGCCCCAACACAACCCTAATGGGAAAATGGAAATAAAAAAAAACATTTTATTATTTTTCCCTAACTAAGGGGGTGATAAAGGGGGTTTTGATTTACTATTTATAGCGGGTTTTTATGTTTGGCAGCTGTCACACACTAAAAGATGCTTTTTATTGCAAAAAATAGTTTTTTGCATCATCACCTTTTGAGAGCTATAGTTTTTCCATAATTTCGCCCATAGAGTCATGTGAGGTCTTGTTTTTTGCGGGACGAGTTGACATTTTATTGGTACCATTTTCGGGCATATGACATTTTTTGATCACTTTCTATTCCAATTTTTGGGGAGACAGAATGAGCAAAACCAGCAATTCATGAATTTCTTTTGGGGGGGTGTTTACACCGGTCCGCGTGTGGTAAAATTGATAAGGCAGTTTTATTCTTCAGGTCAGTATGATTACAGCGATACCTCATTTATATTTTTTTTATGTTTTGGCGCTTTTATATAATAAAAAACTATTTTATAGAAAAAATAATTTTTTGCATCACTTTCTTCTGACTGCTATAACTTTTTTAGCTGATGATGCTGTATGGTGGCTCATTTTTGCAGGATAAGATGACGTTTTCAGTGGTACCATGTTTATTTATAACCGTCTTTTTGATCACGTGTTATTCCACTTTTTGTTTGGTGGTATGATGATAAAGCATTGCTTTTTGCATTGTTTTTTTTTTAATGGTGTTCACTAAAGGGGTTAACTAGTGGGACAGTTCTATAGGTCGAGTCGTTACGGATGCTGCGATACCAAATATGTGCACTTTTATTGTTTAGATTTTTTTTATTGAAATATTTATTTAGTGATAGAATAAATATTGATTTTTTTAAAAAAAATTTAAAATTTTTACAATTTTAATTTTTTTTTACTTCATTCTAAGTTTTACACCTTGTTTCACTATGGGACAATTATTTTGTGCAGGCTGATCGCTTCTATAGCATGCAGATGAAGCAGTATCAGCATGCTATAGAAGCTGTCAGTGCTGCACTCAATGCACACTGACCTGAGAGACTTCTTGACATGCACTGCGCATGACAGGAAGTTTCTCATCTCTGGAGACCTGGATGTTGTCATGACGACATCGGGTCTCCATGACAGCGATCGGGAACCCGTGGCGTGCTGCGGGGTCTCCGATCCAAAGGCAGAGGGGCTGTCAGCCCCTGTGCCGGCTCCGGAACGCTGCGATCTTGAAATGCCAGGTTCCCTAAAGACCTTGTTAAAAAAGGGGAACAAGAGAGCTCAGGAAGTTGTTACAGAATCTGAGGCCTCTCCTCAGTCGGTTCGAGAATACCGTAGTGAAATCCCTGTCGTCCTCCTCCTTCTCGAACAGTGATATAGGTGGCCGACACTGCTTCCCGGCTGAAGATACGGATAGGTTAGGGCAGTCAGGTCAGCAATGGCCTGAAGGATGAGAAAACACTTAAATCCTTAGAAGACATAATGTTTGGAGGACTAGAGGAAAGGAGAAAGTATACCTTTCCTGTTAATTCAAGAATACGCGCACTCATAGATAAAGAGTGGAAGAAGCCAGAGAGATCTGGTAACCTGCCCTCATCTTCAAAGAGGAGATACGCCTTTGAGGAAAAAGACTCGGAGAGTTGGCATAGGGTCCCTAAAATCGACGGGGCAGTAGTAAAATCCTCTAAGGTCGGCCCTGCCCTTTGAGGATTCCGGTGCACTTAGAGACCCATTGGATAAGGAAGCTGATGGGTTCGTCCATCCACCTCACCAGACCTTTGTAGTAACACTCCGCAGGAAATCACTTGGAGAACAGCTGGTCCTGGAAGCCAAAATCTTGGGACTCTTACAAAAACATGTTCTGTGCGAAGTCTCGGTGGAAGAGATAGGAAGGGGATTTTATTCTCCCCTCTTTTGATAAAGAAACCGGACGGTTCTCTAAGAACTATTGTCAACCTGAGGAAGCTTAACTGAGGGATTGTGAATTATTCCTTCAAGATGGAGTCCTGAACACAGCTATAAAGCTGTTATTCCAGAATTGTTTCATGGCAGTCATTGATTTGAAGAATTCCTACTATCAAATCCCAATCCATCAGGAACATCAAAAATTCCTGAGGGTAGCTCTGTATGTCTAGGGACAGGTCAGGCATTACCAGTTTATAGCTCTTCCATTTGGACTGTCAATAGCTCCTAGAGTATTTACCAAGGTGATATCGGAGTTGATGGCCTACCGTTGTTCTTGAAACATCGTTATCATCCCGTACCTGGATGACTTCCTTGTAGTCGGAAGATCACTGCGCAGAACAGCTGAGGGAGGTAATGGTGGTCCTAGAAGAGCTGGGCTGGATGATCAATACCCTCAAATCGAGGCTAAAACCAGAAAGGATACAATCCTTTCTAGGGTTGCTTCTGGACTCCGAACGCCAGATCTTCCTCTACCAGAAGACAAAATAGCCAAGATAATGGCTCTGGCACTGTCAGCGATAGATCAGCCAAAAATGACACTAAGATGAGCAATGTCCTTGCTAGGATGCCTAACATCTTGTATCCCGGCAGTAAGATGGTCCAATTTCACCTAAGGAAGCTACAGTGGGAGGTCCTGTCTGCAAAGAGGTTGTTAAAAGGGCATATAGAGGGAAAGGTGCATCTTTCTTCAGCAATAATAAATTCCCTGGGTTGGTGGACAGTAAGGGAACATTTGTCATTGGGAGTCCAGTGGATAAGGCCAGTGGAGGACATTATCATGACAGATGCGAGCAACATCAGATGGGGGGCACATTTAAGGTTTCACTCGGTTTGGGGGACCTGTTCTTCTCTAGAGAAGGGCAAGGGTTTGAACTTAAAAGAAGTGTGGGCTGTGGAAAGAGCCTTGAGACACTTTCTCCTCTTCCTCCGGGTCACCATGTCCGAATCATGTCGGACAATCGAGCAGTCATGGCTGATATCAACCACCAGAGTGGGAACAAGGTCCCGCACTCTAATGATGGCAGCAGATATCCTACTCCAGCTAGCAGAGCAACACATACTGTCCCTTTTGGCACTTCCTATAAGGATAAGGGGAATAGACAACACAAGGGCAGACTTCCTGAGACATGAGAAATTGAGACAGGGAGAATGGTCTCTTAATTCCCAAAATTTCCAGCAGATAGTGCAGGCGTGGGGGCGGCCGGAGATAGATCTGTTAGCAACATTACACAACAGGAAAGTGAAGAACTTCTGTTCGTTAAATCCAAGGAAGAAACCATTCACAGTAGATGCTCTTTAGATTCCCTGGAAGTTCAGGATGGCCTATGCATTTCCCCAATAGCGATGATTCCAGCAGTCACGAGGAAGATCAGGGCGGATCAGGCGAGAGTGATTTTCATTGCTCCATTCCGGCCAAAGAGACCACGGTTTTTCCTTCTTTAGCTAATGTCCATGTCCGAACCTTGGATTCTATCAGAGATTCCGGACCATTTTACCCAGGGGCCAGTATGCCACTCTCAGATGAAGGGCTTCCTTCTGGTAGCATGGAATTTGAGAGGGCATTACTGAGTCGGCAGGGATTTTCACCAGGGCTAAGTAGGAAGCCGGTTACATCAAGGATCTATGGTACAACATGGAAAAGATTCCTTGAGTTTTTAGGCAGTCTTAGGGGAGGAGGCCCTGGTTGGGTCCATTCTAGACTTTCTGCAGTTGGGGTTGGAGCTGGGGTTAGCAACCGATACTCTCGAGGTACAGGTATTGGCCCTGGGTACCTTCTATAATTGCAACCTGGCAGCAAATAAATGTGTTTCTCTGTTTATAAAATCCTGTAGTAGATCCAGACCAGTTATAGTCCCAAAAATTCCGCCATGGGACCTGAACCTTCTTTTGGAGGCAATAACTAGAGACGCTTTTCAGCCCCTACAGAATTTATCTGCGAAATTCCTCACACTTAAGACAGTTTTACTAGTGGCTCTAACATCAGCCTGCAGAGTGAGCGATTTACAGGCCCTATCCATATGTCCTCCCTACACACAGGTGTATGATGACAGGATTGTCTTAAGGATGGACCCAGCATATCTCCCTAACGTGGTTCTTAAATTCCATAGAAGCCAAGAAATTACTTGACCCTCCTTTTGCTTTAACCCTAAAAGCCAGGGAAGAAATATTCCATACCTTAGATGTGAGGAGGTCTCTGTTTGAGTATATGTCCATGACTAGTCAGTGAAAGAAGGACCAGTCCCTATTCGTAGTCTTTCACGGTAGCAGAAAGGGATATCGGGTGGCTAAGAGTACCATTGCCAGATGGATCAGGGAGGTCAGTGGTACTCCGGTTCCTGAAGGCATCAAGGCTCACTCCACCAAAGCCATGGCTACTTCCTGGACAGAAAAGGCGGAGCTATCAGTTGATCAGATCTGTAAGGCCACTACATCGTCCTCACCATCTAGCACTACAGAATAAATTTGTCCTCCTCTGCTGACATGACCTTTGGTAGAAGGGTGCTGCAACCGGTGGTCCCTCCCTAAGGTGTTTTTTCATTTCTCCAAAAATCTTAAGGTGCGCTGTCATGGGTGAAGGGAAAACACCAAGGTTACTTACCCATAGCCGTTTTTTCCGGAACCCATGACAGCACCCGTTTATTCCCCCCCTTCTTGCATTCCAGTTCAGCCTATATTCCGTCAGAATAAATCCCCAGATCTACGTCCTTCTAAAGAACCTAATAACTGTAAGATACAATATTGTTATGCTCTGGGAAAACATCCAGGCCTCTCTTGAACCCCGCGACTGAATTCGCCATCACCACCTCCTCAGGCAAGGAATTCCAGATTCTCACTGCCCTAACAGTAAAGAATCCTCTTATATGTAGGTGGAAAAAACTCCTCTCTTCCAGACGCAGAGAATGCCCCCTTGTGACCGTCACCTTCCTTGGTATAAACAGATCCTCGGAGAGATATTTGCATTGTCCCCTTATATACTTATACATGGTTATTAGATCGCCCCTCAGTCGTCTTTTTTCTAAATTAAATAATCCTAATTTTGCTAATCTCTCTGGGTATTGTAGTTCCCCCATCCCCTTTATTAATTTTGTTGCCCTCCTTTGTACTTGCTCTAGTTCCATTATATCCTTCCTGAGCACCGGTGCCCAAAACTGTACACAGTACTTCATGTGCGGCCTAACCAGGCATATTGTACAGAGGTAGTATAATGCTCTCATCATGTGTATCCAGACCTCTTTTACTGTTCTTATGAGTGAATCCCTACAAAAATTTAAGAAGGGACTGGATGCCTTTCTTGAAAAGTATAATATTACAGGTTAAATACACTAGTTTCCTAGATATTGCGTTGATACAGGGAGCTAGTCTGCTTGCCGTATGTGGAGTCGAGAAGGAATTTTTTTCCCAATATGAAGCTTACTGTTTGCCACATGGGTTTTTTTTTGCTTTCCTCTGGATCAACATGTTAGGGCAGGTTAGGAGAGGATATGGGTTGAACTAGATGAACTTAAAGTCTTCCTTCAACCTTAATAACTATGTTACTATGTTAAACCATGATCCTGTTTGCCTTGGCAGCTACTGCCTGGCACTGGCTGCTCCAGGTAAGTTTATCATTAACTAGGATCCCCAAGTCCTTCTCCATATCAGATTTACCCAGTGGTTTCCTGTTCAGTGTGTAATGGTGATATTGAATCCTTCCCATATGTATAACCTTACATTTATCATTGTTAAACCGCATCTGCCACCTTTCGGCCCAAGTTTCCAACTTATCCAGATCCATCTGTAGCAGAATACTATCTTCTCTTGTATTGACTGCTTTACATAGTTTTGCATCATCTGCAAATATTGATATTTTACTGTGTAAACCTTCTACCATATCGTAAATAAATGTCGAAGAGAATAGGTCCCAACACCGACCCCTGCGATACCCCACTGGTCACAGTGACCCAGTTAGAGAATATACCATTTATAACCACCCTCTTCTTTCTATCACTAAGCCAGTTACTTACCTATTTACACACATTTTCTCCCAGACTCAGCATTCTCATTTTGTGTACCAACCTCTTGTGTGGCACGGTATCAAACGCTTTGGAAAATTCAACATATACCACGTCCAATGACTCACCTTAGTCCAGTCTCTAGCTTTCCTCTTCATAAAAACTGATTAGATTGGTTTGACAGGAGCGATTCCTTATAAATAGAGATGAGCGACTTTGCCTCCGGGAGGGTAGAGTCGGGTTTCGGACCACCCGACTTTCTCAAAAGTCGAGTCGAACGAAATCGGCCGACTATTGGAAAAAGTCAAAGTTCCGATCCCAATGCAAGTCAATGGGGAATAAAAGTCGGCAGTGAGTGGAGGACAGTAAACACACCTACAGTGCCCATTTCAATGCCAACTACATCAATTCTTATTACTTAAGCTTGTCAACCTTAATTTACTTTATAATAATAGTAACTCATTGAAACTGGGGGTTATTTGGCTAAAGTTGTGGAGGGGCAGGGCTGGCTCCTGGTTTTCGTGGGCCCCGGGCGAAAGAGTCTCAGTGGGCCCCTTTAACACATACCACAATTCATGATGCTCCGATACGGCAGAGAAATATAGGTATAGTACAATGCCAAATACTTCACTTCTTACATTACATGACTGATATCTATTGTAAATTCTACAATACCTCAAAAACCGGAGAGTATAGTCCTCCATACAGTATTATGGGCACCACATAGTGCGCCATACAGAATGAGCCCCATATATTGCTCTATACAGAAAATGAGCCCCATATATTGCTCCATACAGAATAATGAGTCCCATATATGATGCTCCATACAGAATAATGGGCCCAATATAAAGCTCCATACAGTATATGATGGGCTCCATATATTGCTCCATACAGAATGGGCTCCATATAATGCTTCATACAGAATAGGCCCCATATGTGCTCCATATGATGCTCCATAATAAAGGGCACTATATGATGCCCCATAAAAAATGAACCCCATATGATGCTCTAGTATATGATGGGCCCCATATATGATGCTCCAGTGTATGATGAGCCCCATATAATGCTCCAAATATAATGGTCCCCATATATAATGCTCCATATATAATGGGCTCCATGTGATGCCCCATAAATAATGAACCCCATATGATGCTCTAGTAAAAGATGGGCCCCATATATAATGCTCCAGTGTATAATGGGCCCTTTCTATGATGCTCAAGTGTATGATGGGCCCCATATATAATTCTCCAGTGTATAATGCTCCCCATATATTGCTCCAAACATTAAAAAAAATGAAATATCTCTCATCGCTAGGCACTGCTCTACTCTGGACTGCTTAGTGTTGCCATCTTCCAGCTCTCTGCACTGTGACTGTTCAGGCAGAAGGCGCACAGACGTGACGTCATCGTGCTCTCTGACCTGAATGTCACTGTCAGGAAACGCGTAAGATGTCACAGCGGTGGAGCAGGGAGAGGTAAGTATTGCAAGTGCTGGGGCCCTGAGCAAGCAGAGGGGGGCACACTCGTGGGTGCCGGAACTGGCATAGGGCCCCTCATAGTACGCCGGTGTCTCTGACGGCGAGTGGGCCCCCGACCTGCTCAGGGCCCCGGGTGCGCCAGGAGCTGACGCCGGCCCTGGGGGGGTACAGCCCACTTAGGGAGGTGGAAAAACTGACATATGTTGAGGTGTAAGCTGGATGTTCAGCAGCTGCAAATGGAGGAATTGGAGAAGTCGGAGGAAGAGGAGGACAAAGCGAGCCATTTTGCTGGCAACCTATGTGTCATCAGGGAAGGTGGTACAAAATCCTTTTCCCTTCTGTGAGTACCATATAATTTTAGTTTTGGGCCGGTGATACTGTTATGTTTAGGTAGCTGAGGAGAAAAAGCAAAAACGGTAATACACCAGAGAGGCTGGAACCTATTGGATTGCAGTAACCTGAGCTAACCACACAACTAGAGGTAGCCGTGGAGCATTCCTATGTTGATCCTAAACGCCTCGTCACAGCCTGAGAGATAACTACACCTAAAGGCAGAAAGATGAAAGCTATCTGCCCCGGAGCAGATCCCCAAAGAAAATAGGAAGCCCCCAAACATATAATGGTGGTTAGACAAGAAGATAGCACGGACACAGACAGAAAATAGAATGAGCAAACGTTGGGGCCTAATCTGTCTAGACAGAAAAGTACAGGAAAGAATTCTGACTGCAATCCAACAAAAACCCTAAAAAATACCAGCACTTCTGATTGCCAAAAAACCTGAGATCACACCTAAATCAGATCTCTGGTGTAACAAAACAAAGCCGCAGCCACTGAAAAAACAGGAAAAAGCAAATGAACAAATAACAGTGGCTACAGATAAATTGAGAGGAGCACAGGCCCCAGGAGGGGACCCGGCTGACCTCCACAAAAGTGCAGAAAACTATGAAAAAAGCAAGCACAAAAAGAAAAGCAGAAAATATCTTATCTGAAAGCAGCAGGTGCAGGCAAGACTCCAGAAACTTCCAAATGAACCAGGAACCACAATTGAGACAAGAACAATTGATCACCGGCGACCATCATGGGAGGGAACCTCCCTTATATCAGACCAGTCAGTGATCCCAGATTGCCATTCCTCGCTGAAAGATTCAGTACTGTATGTAACCACCAGAGGGAGCCTCTGCTCAGAAACCATCTCTAGCACATTCACAACAGCATACACCTCTATACGGTGTGGGAAAAAATGAACGCTCAGTAACTGTGCAGAAAAAAAGACTAAAAGTATTAGTGCTGTGTAAAAAGCAGTCTGCACAGCAGTGTACACACAGCAATACAGCTATCAGGCAGCCTAATAACCAGAGCTGCTGCACACAAGAAAATCCTCCCTGCACACTAACTGTACAGCACAATTGCTATCAGCACAAGCACAGAAGAACTTCTCTTTCCAGCCCTATTGCTCTCCCTACTGATAAACAACAACCTCTCCCTACTGTTAAGATCAGCAGAATTAAAATGGAGGTCGGCGGTCAGGGCTTTTATAGACACTATGACGTCCCCAAAGCAAGCCAATCACTGCAATGCCCTTCTCTATGATGGTGGTGGATGCTGTACATGTCATCTCGTTGCCCACAGTGTACGTCCTTGCTCACTGGCTGAAAAAAAGGTGCCTGCAAGCATTCTGGGAAATCCAACTTTGGCGCTCGTTTTGCTGACCGCATGGCCGACTTCACGCTATGGTCGGGTTTCGATCAGCGAATCTCGACTTTGGCAAAAGTCGGCGACTTATGATTCTGACTTTATTCAGCCACCATAAAATACGACGTTTCGGCCGAAACGTCGTATTTTATGGTGGCTGAATAAAGACTTGTTATACTTCACCTGGATTGGATGCTGTTCCTATTTTTTCGTTGGACTGTTGTTCATTTGGATCCTTGAACGCCTGAACGTGCATCCGTGCTAACTCCCGAGTGCTGTCAGCTGCTTGAATACTTATGATTCTGACTGACCTGTTTCGCTCAACTCTACTCATAAACCCATGCTGATATGAAGTTAAACAGTCATTCTAATTGAGATAATCCAGAATAACATCCCTCAGAAACCCTTCAAATATTTAACCAAAAATAGAGGTTAGACTTACTGGCCTAGAATTTCCAGGTTCACTTTTAGAGCCCTTTTGAATATTGGTACCACATTTGACGCAAGAGAGAGGTACCGCTCTTTTATTTCAGTAGGTTTCCTGTCCTGGCTGGATGGATCTCTCTCTCAGGTGTGCTGTCATGGGTTCCGGAAAAAAAAACAGCTACCGGTAAATAACCTTTGTGTTTCTCAAAAAAAATGGAGTGGGCTCCCACGTAATTTTCGTAACCAGCAGAGGGAAAGCCAAAGGCTGTGGGCTGATATTTATAGCCTAGGAAGGGGGAAATACCCATGGAGCTTCCCAGGTTATTAATATCAGCTCACAACTGTATACTTAGCCTTTACTGGCTATTAAAATGGGGGACCCTAAAAAAAATTACATAGGGTCCCCCTATAATTAATAATCAGCAAAGCCTATGCAGACAGCTGTGGGCTGATATTAATAGCCTAGGAAGGGGCCACGGATACTGCCCCCCAAGCTATAAACATCAGCTCTCAGCCACCCCAGAAAAGGCGCCTCTTTAAGGCTACTTTCACACTTGCGTTTTTTTGCGCTGCGTATCGAGCGCACATCAAGCGCATTAAAAAAATGCATGCAAACGCTTGTAAACGCTGCGAAATTTAGTCGCATAAGCATGCGCATTACAACAAAAAAACACAGTGTTTGGATGCGATTGTAAGCGATTTCAAGCGTTTTTTTATGCGTTTGTGTTTTTTCGGTGCATGGGTTGTCTACGTGTCACATTTCTATCATCTGTCTCTATCATCTATCATCTCTGTCTCTATCATCTGTCTCTATCATCTCTGTCTCTATCATCTGTCTCTATCATCTGTCTCTATCATCTATCATCTCTGTCTCTATCATCTGTCTCTATCATCTCTGTCTCTATCATCTGTCTCTATCATCTGTCTCTATCATCTCTATCTTCTATCATCTCTGTCTCTATCATCTGTCTCTTTCATCTGTCTCTATCATCTGTCTCTGTCATCTGTCTCTGTCATCTCTGTCTCTATCATCTCTGTCTCTATCTGTCTCTATAATCTATCATCTATCATCTCTGTCTCTATCACCTTCTTTATATCTACACTCCTCATAAACAATGTTGCTTGTGTAGGGGGTTGTTTAAACAAGTGTGTAGACATTATTTACTCAAAAATCGCTTGCGCTCAAAAGCGCTGACGAGCGCACAGCCATGCGCACGCTAGCGCACCCATAGACTGTAATGTTATTTTTTTGAGCATAGCGTGCGCACACGTGCGCATGCGCTTTTTTAAAGTCGTTGGGTGGGAAAAAAATGCAACATGTAGCATCTAGCACGTATGGGCGCACACCTGTAAAATGCGCAGCGCACGACAAACGCAGATGAACGCATGCAAGCGCTAGACCCTGCGCCCGCCATGTTAAAGATAGGGGAACATTGCGCATGCGACCGATAGCACACGCAAGTGTGAAAGTAGCCTAAGATGTGCCAATTGTGGCACTTAGCCTTGCTCTTCCCACTTGCCTGTAGCGGTGGCAAGTGGGGTGATAGTTGGGGGGGGTTGATGTCACCTTTGTATTGTCAGGTGATATCAAGCCCCGAGGTTTTTAATGAAGAGGCATCAATAAGATGCCCACATTACTAACGCCATAATCACATTGTATGAAAACAGACACCCAGAAAAATGTCCGTTAACTGAAAATGACACAGACTCCTTTAATAAACCCTAATTAAACCATACTTACAACCTTGCCCATGCCCTTGTCATCTGCAAAAGAGTTAAAAATAAAAAAACAACAATATTCCTCACCTTTTCCGCAGAGATGCTGCTAATCCATTTGTCCCACGACGGGTCTAGCTCTGCTACATCTAGATGGCAGGCTCGCATAGCACTCGCCCGTATTCTATGGTATAGTGATTCTGGCCTAGCCATTTTGATGGGTCAAATAGCTGAGAAAGTCCATGCAAGTGGCCTGTGGGATGCACATCTTGGAGGAGGAATTTTTTTTTTATTCTCTAGCGAGATGACGTTGCCAGCGCATGCGCAGTAGCAGCTATATACACCTCTATATACACAGATAGTTGCTATTGCACAGGTGTGGCGGGCGCCATTTTCAAATGATTTTTTTTAAATATCAGGATAACCTCAACCATAATAATTATATGCACATTACACATGGGATTATGCTGCAGCGCACTTGCCTGCAGAAAGGTTTTTTTTAGCATCAGCAGTGTCAGCAGGCTGCATTATGAATACCTAATCAAAGGACCACATGAAGCCCCCACCAAAGGCCACCCCGGAGCACGAGCATATCATTAACGCAAAACTGAAAATAAAGATTAAACAACAACCACAAGACGGATTTCATCAACAAAAGGTATTTTAATCAGTGTAATGGCCCCGACCTGAAAGTGTCTGTAGGTTACTGTGCACAATCCTGCTGACTGGTGCCCTTTAAATAGAATTTTGTTCACTTTGCAATTAAAGTAATATTTAATGGACATTCTGCCCTTAAAATATGGACTATCTAATTGTAGCTTTTACATCCCTAAAAACATAGGCCCTGATTTATCAAGACTGGCAAGTTTCTCTCCAGTCTTTATGAGGGGGTGCAGTGGAGTCAGACGCTCTTAATTCATGAAGAGATGCAGGTCTTTTCATGAATCCGGAGTGTCTTACAATTGGCATGTGCTTCTGTGACATGCCAGAAATCTCACTCCAATCGATGACTAGAGTGAGATATTTGGTGTTGGCAGTACCACAGATCATCATGCATTCCAAGGTGCCCTAAAATTTAGCAAATTTTCAAAACATTCACACCACTTTTTGGGCGTAAAAGCTTTCATAAATCATTCTCCATGGTTTCACCAGAGTATTAGAAATGTATATATAAAACAGTTTAGTTTAGATGTGTTGGCTTTGTCTTTAGCAAATCTGATATGAAATGTTCAAAAGAATCTGAGATTGGAACTCCGATTTCTGAAGCACTTAAATTCTGAGAGAATCCTGATCATGTGAACATGGCCCTGTCTCGGAAGAGATTAACAAGAAGGCTGTGATCACACTTCTGTTTAGTTTCGAGGAATAAACGTGCAATAAATCAATTTTGTACATTATTCTAAGTGATGAAAACATAAGAAGCAGGACCCCCCATTGAATTAGTAAGGGATTTGTCTAAGTGATGTGTCCAGTTCTAATAATGAAGAAAGCACATTATGCAGACATTTTTTCCATTCTAAAGACATATATAATGGAACCCAGTATGAATCTGTTATACAATGGATGCGATTTGGCCATTTGGGGATCGCTCACATTGGAGTATAAAAAAAATCGGTCTCATTCTGGAGAGTAGGACAATTCAATCTCACTTGTCAACCATGTGTAATCCATTTATTTTTACTCAGCAACTATAAATCTTTTAAACGAATATTTACGGTTCCTATGCCATAGAATTGTAATGTATACATAAAAATTGATATACTGATGGTCATGCTATTTTTTTTTCTTTTTCTCGCACTGTACCAACAAAAAATGGCAGCATGAATCATTGAATAACATTTGGACCGATTGCAATCCGATTTTTTTTTAATTGGATTATTGCACTCTTCCGATTTATACGAAAGTGTCAACAAACCCAAATTCAGTTTCTGTTCCTCCAAACAGAATTCTTCATAAGTATTGAATTAGATGTGAAGCCACAGCTGTGCTTGCCTTTTGCATGGAAAGATAAATGTGAAAGGAGGAGGAGTGTGACAGAAGGAGCAGCTGCAGCTCACTCCCCTTGTAACCACTTTGCTTCCAGCCCCCACCATCATCAGCTTCTACCTCCCAAGGCCTCGAAGATGCTGGACATTTTCATCCTGATGTTTTTTGCCATCATTGGCTTAGTCCTTTTATCATACATTATCTACATATTGTGAGGATCATGCAAACCAAACAGCAAATTAAACCCTTGCTTGCAGGTGAGTCTACTTCCCTCTTTTCGGAATACAACCCCTCCTGTTATGGCTCCAGTGAATAGCAGGTTAAAGCCTTATTTTCATACTAAATATGTGGCGCCTGTAAAGAAGCCCTATGTCTGGTGTTGTGTTGTGTTTTATATAACCTCAGTAAAGAGATCTGTCAACTGCATAATTTATTCAGTGTACCGCCATACATGCATGTTGTATACTAAGTTGTAGAATAGGGAGTGTGGCTCTCCACAATTAATCATGTTCTGATGTCATTACCTAAGACTCTAAGGTGACATCGTGATGGACCATCTTACTTGAGCCTTCATAACAATTTCCCACTGACCCCACTATACAAACACACACCTATATAAATATATTTATTTCCTTATACATGATGAGGTAAAGGCATTATTCAGGACTTTGCCTAAAGCACCACTCCACAGTTGATTTTTTAATCACACCTGGAGTGGTGCTTTAAATGCAAGTCCCCTGACCATTGTCTGATACTCCCCTTAAGGCATTTTCACCACCGCTCTCGTCGGTCACCGGTGAAAAGTGACCTGCCTACAGAGCCAGTGTTTCATGGAGCTGCAAGAAGCTCAATTTTCAATACAAGTCTATGAGAGCCTTGTTTTGGCTCTCATAGACTTGCAAAGCGTGTGACGTAGCTTCTGACTTCCAGCCAGTCAGAACCTGTTACAAGATGGCGCCGCGGGATGGGAGCGATGTCAAAAAACGGGGAAGACGCCAGAGGGTGAGTATATGTCATGGGTGCATCGCCACGAAGATTGTCGCGATTGCACATTCTGACTTCTCGCAGCTGAGTTGCTGTTTCTTTGTGTTTGGTAATGAGGGAGTTAATTTTACCTAGCTCTTTGCTAAGACTAGGTCCAGCCTCGCCCGGCTGCTTTTGATTATGTTCTAATTAGCTTCCTTTATATAGCTGCCAGTCTGCTGGTTAGATGCCGGTGAAAGCATTCATACAGACTGCAGATAGGATCGGTTCTGAGAAGACTTAAGCTAAGAGCTCTTTTGTTGTTTCTCCTCACCTTGCTTATAGTTTATCTCCTAGACCTTTGGTGTTCCCTCTGTGTTTTAATGTTGTATGCAAGACAGTATTTACTTTATCCCCTGTCTGTCTCGTTTGTCTATACTGTTTGTTAACCTTTACCTGTCCATTCCCTTTGGTGGTAATCAGGGTCCTTCTAAGGACTAGATTACAGTGGTCAGGGATTTATAGGAGACAGGGTTTACGCTGGTGGCCTGGACCTCTGTACCATTAACAGTACCTCCAGGTAGAGGGACTAGTCAGGACCCCAGTTTAGGGTCAGCATAGACCCCGGTCCACCTCTAGCCAGAGACAGCGTGAAAAGGATTCAGTATTGACCCACAGGATATTATGTCAGGTAATACTATGCTATATATACATGTTAATGTTACCTATTTATATGTTATATAGAATGTTGTCCCACTTGATAGATTACTGACATTATATATTTATACATCTGCTAGACAGCGTGACATTTTCACCGGCCAAACTATAGATTCTCCCCAGCTACCATGGATCCAGTAGCCCAGCTTGCCCTGCAGTTGCAGAAATTGTCCATGGAGTTTACGGACATTAAGTCCAAGGTTTTGTCCCCCCCGGAGCAAACCAGATCTGAACCTAAGGTTGCTCTCCCGGACAGGTTCACTGGTGGGCGGGACAAATTTTTTACCTTCCGGGAGGCATGTAAATTGTACTTTCGGCTACGGCCTCGGTCATCGGGGAGTGAGGAGCAGAGGGTGGGAATTGTCATCTCGCTCTTACAAGGGGACCCTCAATCCTGGGCGTTCTCTCTTCCTCCGGGCTCCCCGGCCCTCCAGTCAGTAGATCGATTTTTTGCTGCCCTGGGGCTGGTGTATGATGACCCGGATCGGGTCTCCCTTGCTGAAACGAAGTTACGTAGGATACAGCAGGGGATCGTCCGGCGGAGGAATTTTCTTCTGAGTTCCGTAGATGGGCCACAGATACTCAGTGGAATGACCCAGCTCTTAGGAGCCAGTTTTGTCAAGGGTTATCTGACAAATTAAAAGATGTTTTGGCTCAGTATGATTCTCCTCCGTCACTGGAGGCTGCTATGGCCCTTGCTATTCGTATTGATAGACGGCTTCGGGGGAGGTGCGAGGTAACTCCGCCCCTGTTATTACTCCACCCACTACTAAAGTCCCTTATATGGAGGTTCCCCTGGTCTGTTCTGAGGAACCTATGCAGTTGGGTGGGACATCATTTTGTAGGAGGGAATCGGCGGTGCGCCGCAAGACAAGAAGGTGTTTCTTCTGCGGGAGAGAGGGACATTTTGTTGGGGGGTGTCCCTCCCGTGCCTCATTGAGCAAAAAAGTCACCGAAAAACTGTTAATCCCAGGTTGTGTGGTGGACGACAACCTGGGAGTAGGTATTTTGTCCCAGGTCCGTCTCAATTTCTCGTGGCTGCGGAGGTGGTGGTTGGTGCGAGAGTTGAGAGGATTTCTGTTCTTCTTGATAGTGGGTCTGGGGCTAATATGGTGGACGCTCGGTTTGCCCAGGTGCAAGGTATGCAACTGAGTGTATTGGCCAAACCGATCCCTATACTTTCTATTGACGCCAGACCTCTCGGTCAAGGTAGCTTTGTACAAGCTGTTCATAACATAGACCTTCGAGTAGGGGCAATACATAAAGAACAGTTGTCTTGTTATGTGTTGGAGGGTCTTCCTACTCCTATTGTGTTGGGACTTCCCTGGTTGGCTAAACATAACCCAGTGATTGATTGGCAATCCAGAAAGATAAGCCAGTGGGGTGAATTTTGCAAGAATAACTGCATGAACACGGTCATCGGTGCGGTCGTGCCTAGGACTTTGCCTCCTTTTCTGGAGGACTTTGGGGAGATGTTCTCAGAGGAGGGGTGTCAAAAGTTACCTCCTCATCGCACGTATGACTGCTCAATAAAATTGCTTCCTGATGCCTTATCTCGTAGTTTCCCAGGGGCCGGAAAGACGGATGACCCGGTTCCTATCCTTCAGGAAGGAGTGGTGGTGTCGGCTGTGTGCTCTGAGCTTGAGGAGGAGGTGTTGGAGGCTCAGGGGGACGCCCCTGTAGGACCTCCAGGGAAACTGTTTGTTCCTAATCAGTTAAGACAAAAAGTTATCGAGGCACATCATAGTTCTGCTTTAGCAGGACATCCAGGGAGTAAAGCAACTGTGGATCTCCTTTCTCGCCGGTTTTGGTGGCCTAACTTAAATAAAGAGGTAATAACTTTTGTCGCGTCCTGTGGAGTTTGTGCTCGCTCTAAGACCCCACATACCCGTCCATCTGGGGTTCCTGAGGAGGAACGATTCTCGTCGTCACTTGCTTCAGTTTGGAGAGGAGTGCTGAATGGTCTGAGTGCTATGGGGAACTGTTTCAAGCGGAGGTCTGATAGGAGGAGAGTGTCTGGTCCGGACCTAGGTGTGAACGATCTGGTGTGGTTGTCTACCAAGAATATAAAACGCAAAGTTCCCTCCTGGAAACTGGGTCCCAGGTTCATCGGTCCATACAGGATCAGTTCTATAATTAATCCTGTGGCATTTCGTCTGGACCTCCCTCCTACGTTTAAAATCCATAATGTATTCCACAAATCGTTGCTTAAGAGGTACGTGGCGCCAGTTATACCGTCACTTCTACCTCCTCCTCCAGTGGTGGTCAATGGTAACTTAGAATTTCAAGTGTTGAAGATCATTGACTCACGTCTGAATCGCCGGTCCCTTCAGTATTTGGTTCATTGGAGGGGATATGGTCCTGAGGAGAGGACGTGGGTCTCTGCGTCTGAGATTAACGCAGATCGATTGGTTCGGACCTTCCACACGACTTACCCGGACAGACCTGGCCCTGAGGGTCCGGAGGCCCCTCGTAGAAGGTGGGGTACTGTCATGGGTGCATCGCCACGAAGATTGTCGCGATTGCACATTCTGACTTCTCGCAGCTGAGTTGCTGTTTCTTTGTGTTTGGTAATGAGGGAGTTAATTTTACCTAGCTCTTTGCTAAGACTAGGTCCAGCCTCGCCCGGCTGCTTTTGATTATGTTCTAATTAGCTTCCTTTATATAGCTGCCAGTCTGCTGGTTAGATGCCGGTGAAAGCATTCATACAGACTGCAGATAGGATCGGTTCTGAGAAGACTTAAGCTAAGAGCTCTTTTGTTGTTTCTCCTCACCTTGCTTATAGTTTATCTCCTAGACCTTTGGTGTTCCCTCTGTGTTTTAATGTTGTATGCAAGACAGTATTTACTTTATCCCTGTCTGTCTCGTTTGTCTATACTGTTTGTTAACCTTTACCTGTCCATTCCCTTTGGTGGTAATCAGGGTCCTTCTAAGGACTAGATTACAGAGGTCAGGGATTTATAGGAGACAGGGTTTACGCTGGTGGCCTGGACCTCTGTACCATTAACAGTACCTCCAGGTAGAGGGACTAGTCAGGACCCCAGTTTAGGGTCAGCATAGACCCCGGTCCACCTCTAGCCAGAGACAGCGTGAAAAGGATTCAGTATTGACCCACAGGATATTATGTCAGGTAATACTATGCTATATATACATGTTAATGTTACCTATTTATATGTTATATAGAATGTTGTCCCACTTGATAGATTACTGACATTATATATTTATACATCTGCTAGACAGCGTGACAGTATATGACCAGGGGTAAGATGCAAGCACCACCCCAGGGGTGAACTCCCCTCACGAATAATGGAACTTTGCTTTTTTTTACCAGCAGGTAGTTGGCAACTACCTGCCGGTGAAGATCTTTGCAAACTCAAAGTGGGAACAACCTTCCCCTGAGAATGACGTCACGTTAACAGAGCAGCTAATTCTCTTTCTTTCTACTCTGTTGACCAGGTATTACTGCCGATGTCATGCAGATTGACATCTGGCTCCCTACTGCCAAACTGCGGGGAGCCTGCTGTCAATCAGCATGACGTAGGCAGTGTTGTACCATCAACAGAACAGAGAGGAAGAGCTGCTTTGTTGATGTGAGGTCATTGGAAGCAGGAGAGTCACCACCTGAGCTGGCAGAGCTTGTCATCACTGGGCAGAAATATATATATATATATATATATATATATATATATATATATATATATATATATACACACACACACCATTACAGCTGTGAATAAAAAAAAACAATGCTGGAGTAGTGCTTTAGGCAGCACGGTGGCTCAGTGGATAGCACTACAGCCTTGCAGCGCTGGAGTCCTGGGTTCGAATCCCACCTAGGACAACATCTGCAAGGAGTTTGTATGTTCTCCCCGTGTTTGCGTGGGTTTCCTCCGGGTACTCCGGTTTCCTCCCACACTCCAAAAACATACTGATAGGGAATCTAGAATGTGAGCCCCATCGGGGACAGCGACGATAATGTGTGCAAACTGTAAAGCGCTGCGGAATATGTTAGCGCTATATAAAAATAAAGATTATTATTATTATTAGGCAAAATCCAGGATAATGCCTTTAACCCCTTTACTCCCGAAGGTTGTTTGCATGTTAATGACCAGGCCAATTTTTACAATTCTGACCGCTGTCCCTTTATGAGGTTATAACTCGGGAACGTTTCAACGGACCTTGGCGATTCTGAGATTTTCTCGTGACATATTGTACTTCATGTTAGTGGTAAAATTTCTTCAACATAACTTGCGTTTTTTTATGAAAAAAACGGAAATATGGTGAAAATTTTGAAAATTTTTCAATTTTCAAGCTTTGAATTTTATGCTCTTAAATCAGAGAAATTTGTAACACAAAATAGTTACTAAATAACATTTCCAACATGTCTACTTTATATCAGCACAATTTTGGAACCAAAATTCTTTTTGTTATTAAGTTATAAGGGTTAAAAATTGACCAGGGATTTCTCATTTTTACAACACCGTGATATAAAATACCCCAAAGTGAGACCATTCAAGAAGTTTATTAACCCTTCAGGTGCTTCACAGGAATTTTTGGAATGTTTAAAAAAAATTAACATTTAACTTTTTTTCACAAAATATTTACTTCAGATCCAATTTTTTTTTATTTTCTCAAGGGTAACAGGAGAAATTGGACCGCAAAAGTTGTGCAATTTGACCTGACTACCCCATATGTGGGGGGAACCACTGTTTGGGCACACGGAAGGGCTCGGAAGGGACGGAGCGCCGTTTGACTTTTTCAACACAGAATTTCCTTGAATTGAGATCGGACGCCATGTCGCGTTTGGAAAGCCTCTGATGCACTTAAACAGTGGAAACCCCCGAGAAGCTACACCATTTTTGAAAGTAGACCCCCTAAGGAACTTATCTAGATGTGTGGTGAGCACTTTGAAACCCCAAGTGCTTCACAGAAGTTTATAACGTAGAGCCATAAAAATAAAAAAAATCATAATTTTTCCACAAAAATTATCTTCTCGTCCCCAATTTTTTATTTTCCCAAGGGTGACAGGAGAAATTGGACCCTAAAAGTGAGTACGCTGATACCCCATACGTGGGGGTAAACCACTGTTTGGGCACATGGCAGACGCTTTTTATTGCATAATAGTTTTTGCATCACCATATTTTGAGAGCTATAATTTTTCCATATTTTGGCCCACAGAGTCATGTGAGGTCTTGTTTTTTTGCGGTACGAGTTGACGTTTTTATTGGTACCATTTTTTGGCACATGACATTTTTTGATCACTTTTTATTTCGGTTTTTGGGAGACAGAATGAACAAAAACCAGCAATTAATGAAATTCTTTTGGGGAGGCGTTTATACCGTTCCGCATGTGGTAAAATTGATAAGGCAGTTATATTTGTTGGGTCAGTACGATTACAGCGATACCTCATTTATATCATTTTTTTATGTTTTGGAGCTTTTATACAATAAAAACTATTTTATATAAAAAATATTTTTGCATCGCTTTTTTCTGAGAGCTATAACTATAATTAACCCTTCATGACCCAGCCTATTTTGACCTTAAAGACCTTGCCATTTTTTGCAATTCTGACCAGTGTCCCTTTATGAGGTAATAACTCAGGAACGCTTCAACGGATCTTAGCGATTCTGAGATTGTTTTTTCGTGACATATTGGGCTTCATGTTAGTGGTAAATTTAGGTCGATAATTTTTGCGTTTATTTGTGAAAAAAATGGAAATTTGGCGAAAATTTTGTAATTTTCAAATTTTTAATTTTTATTCTGTTAAACCAGAGAGTATGTGGCACAAAATAGTTAATAAATAACATTTCCCACATGTCTACTTTACATCAGCACAATTTTGGGAACAACATTTTTTTTTTGTTAGGAAGTTATAAGGGTTAAAAGTTAGCCAGCAATTTCTCATTTTTACATCAAAATTTACAAAACCATTTTTTTTAGGGACCACCTCACATTTGAAGTCACTTTGAGGGGTCTATATGGCAGAAAATACCCAAAAGTGACACCTTTATAAAAACTGCACCCTCAAGCTACTCAAAACTACATTCAAGAAGATTATTAACCCTTCAGGTGCTTCACAGGAACTAAAGCAACATGGAAGGAAAAAATGGACATTTTAATTTTTCCAACAAAAATTTTCTTTTAGCATCAATTTTTTCATTTTTACATGGGCAACAGGATAAAATGGATCCTAAAATTTGTTGAGCAATTTCTCCTGAGTACACAGATACCTCATATGTGGTCATAAACCACGGTATGGGCGCACGGCAGGGCTCAGAAGGGAAGGAGCGCCATTTGACTTTTTGAATGGAAAATATGCTGGAATATTTAGCGGTTGCCATGTTGCATTTGCAGAGTCCCTGTGTGCCTAAACATTGGAGCTCCCCCACAAGTGACCCCATTTGGAAACTAGACCCCCTAAGGAACTTATCTAGATGCATAGTGAGCACTTTGAACCCCCAGGTGCTTCACAAATTGATCCTTAAAAAAAAGAAAGTACTTTTTTTTCACAAAAAATTTCTTTTAGCCTCAGTTCTTTTCATTTTCACATGGGCAACAGTATAAATTGGATCCTAACATTTGTTGGGCAATTTCTCCTGAGTACACAGATACCTCATATGTGGTCATAAACCACTGTTTGGGCGCACGGCAGGGCTCAGAAGGGAAGGAGCGCCATTTGACTTTTTGAATGGAAAATATGCTGGAATATTTAGCGGTTGCCATGTCGCATTTGGAGAGTCCCTGTGTGCCTAAACATTGGAGCTCCCCCACAAGTGACCCCATTTTGGAAACTAGACCCCCTAAGGAACTTATCTAGATGCATAGTGAGCACTTTGAACCCCCAGGTGCTTCACAAATTGATCCTTAAAAAAAAGAAAGTACTTTTTTTTCACAAAAATTTTCTTTTAGCCTCAGTTTTTTCATTTTCACATGGGCAACAGTATAAATTGGATCCTAAAATTTGTTGGGCAATTTCTCCTGAGTACACAGATACCTCATATGTGGTCATAAACCACTGTTTGGGCGCACGGCAGGGCTCAGAAGGGAAGGAGCGCCATTTGACTTTTTGAATGGAAAATATGCTGGAATATTTAGCGGTTGCCATGTCGCATTTGGAGAGTTCCTGTGTGCCTAAACATTGGAGCTCCCCCACAAGTGACCCCATTTTGGAAACTAGACGCCATAAGGAACTTATCTAGATGCATAGGGAGCACTTTGAACCCCCAGGTGCTTCACAGAAGTTTATAACGCAGAGCCGTGAAAATAAAAAATCATTTTTTTTTCTCAAAAAATGATTTTTTAGCCCACTATTTTTTATTTTCACAATGGTTACAGGAGAAATTGGACCCCAAAAGTTGTTGTCCAGGTTTTCCTGAGTACGCTAGTACCCCATATGTGGGGGGGAACCACTGTTTGGGCACACGTCAGGGCTCGGAAGGGATGTAGTGACGCTTTGAAATGCCGACTTGATGGAATGGTCTGCGGGCATCTTGTTACGTTTGCAGAGCCCATGATGTGCCTAAACAGTAGAAACCCCCCTAAGTGACCCCATTTTGGAAACTAGACCCCTCAAAGAAGTTATCTAGATGTGTGGTGAGCACTTTGAACCCCAAGGGCTACACAGAAGTTTATAACGCCCGGGCATGAAAATAAAAAAATCATATTTTTTTCCACAATCAGGATCTTTTAGTCCCCAATTTTTTTATTTTCCCAAGGGTAACATGAGAAATTAGACCCCAAAAGTTGTCCAATTTGTCCTGAGTACGCTGATATCCCATATGTGGGAGAAAACTACTGTATGGGCACACGTCGGGGCTCGGATGGGAAGTAGTGACGTTTTGAAATGCCCACTTGATGGAATGGTCTTCGGGCGTCATGTTACGTTTGCAGAGTCCCTGATGTGCCTAAACAGTAGAAACTCCCCACAAGTGACCCCATTTTGGAAACTAGATCCCCTAAGGAACTCCTATAGATGTGTGATAAGCACTTTGAATCTCCAAGTCCTTCACAGAAGTTTATAACGCAGAGCCGTGAAAATATAAAATCATTTTTTTTCCACAAAAATAATTTTTTAGTCCCCAATTTTTTTCCCAATGTTAACAGGAGAAATTAGAACCCCCAAAGTTGTTGTGCAATTTTTCCCGAGTACGCTGATACCCCATATGTGGGGATAAACCACTGTTTGGGCATACGTCGGGGCTTGGAATAAAGGGAGCACTGTTTGACCTTTTGAACGCAAAATTTGCAGGAATCAATGGTGGTGCCATGTCGCGTATGGAGACCCCCTGATGTGCCTAAATAGTGGAAACCCCTCAATTCTAACTCCAACCCTAACCCCAACACACCCCTAACCCCAACCCTAACCCCTACACACACCTAACCCTAATACAAACCCTAACCATAACCCTAACCCCAACACACCCCTAACCCTAATCCCAACTCTAATCATAAACCTAACCACAAGCCTAACCCTAATTCCAACCCTAACCCAAATTCCAGCCCTAACCCTAATTCTAACCTTAACCCTAATGCTAACCCTAACCCTAGTTCTAACCCTAAGGCTGGGTTCATATTGCGTTTTACCAGCCCGTTCAACACGTAGCGTTGACCGACTGGTAACGGTATAGCATAACGCGATCGCGTTATGCTATACCCGCTAGCGCAGATGAATCAGCAGATGATTCATCTGTGCTAGTGGTGACGGAGCCCAGACGCTGTAGCCCGTGTCCGAGGCTCCGTCACTGAATGACGGCACGTCGCGAGGATCCCCAGCAAAATCCGCTGAGGATCCCCAGCAAAATCCGCCGGGGATCCGCAGCAAAATCCGCCGCGGATCCGCAGCAAAATCCGCCGCGGATCCGCAGCAAAATCCGCCGCGGATCCGAAGCAAAATCCGCCGCGGATCAGCAGCAATATCCGCCGCGGATCAGCAGCAATATCCGCCGCGGATCAGCAGCAAAATCCGCCGCGGATCAGCAGCAAAATCCGCCGCGGATCAGCAACAAAATCCGCCGCGGATCAGCAGCAAAATCCGCCGCGGATCAGCAGCAATATCCGCCGCGGATCAGCAGCAAATCCGCCGCGGATCAGCAGCAATATCCGCCGCGGATCAGCAGCAAAATCAGCCGCGGATCAGCAGCAAAATCCGCCGCGGATCAGCAGCAAAATCCGCCGCGGATCAGCAGCAAAATCCGCCGCGGATCGCAGAATAGCGATTCGCAGCAAAATCAGCCGCGGATCAGCAGCAAAATCCGCCGCGGATCAGCAGCAATATCCGCCTGGATCCGCAGCAAAATCAGCCGCGGATAAGCAGCAAAATCCGCCGCGGATCAGCAGCAAAATCAGCCGCGGATCAGCAGCAAAATCCGCCGCGGATCAGCAGCAAAATCCGCCGCGGATCAGCAGCAAAATCCGCCGCGGATCAGCAGCAAAATCCGCCGCGGATCAGCAGCAAAATCAGCCGCGGATCAGCAAATGCAAAATCCGCCGCGGATCCGCAGCAAAATCCGCCGCGATCAGCAGCAAAATCCGACCGCGGATCAGCAGCAAAATCCGCCGCGGATCAGCAGCAAAATCCGCCGCGGATCAGCAGCAAAATCCGCCGCGGATCCGCAGCAAAATCCGCGCACAACATCCGCCGCGGATCAGCAGCAAAATCCGCCGCGATCAGCAGCAAATCCGCCGCGGATCAGCAGCAAATCCGCCGCGGATCAGCAGCAAATCCGCCGCGGATCTGCAGCAAAATCAGCGCGGATCAGCAGCAAAATCCGCTGGATTCAGCCTACGCCGCGGATCAGCAGCAAAATCCGCCGCGGATCAGCAGCAAAATCCGCCGCGGATCAGCAGCAATATCCGCCGCGGATCAGCAGCAATATCCGCCGCGGATCAGCAGCAATATCCGCCGCGGATCAGCAGCAATATCCGCCGCGGATCTGCAGCAAAATCAGCTGCGGATCAGCAGCAAAATCCGCTAGGAAAAAAAAAAAAAAATTCTTTATATTTTTATTTGTCCCTACCTATGATAAAGGGGGGGTTCATTTACTTTTTTTTATTTTGATCACTGTGACAGTTTATCACAGTGATCAAAATACATTTTTGGACACTGGGGGGCGCACTGCGCATGCGCCGGCCGGCGGGCGCACTGCGCATGCGCCCGCCATTTTCCAAGATGTCCTCTCTCCTTCTGTACTTGTGTGTGCCTTGTATTGCTCACGTTTACTGTACTTGTCTATATTTGCCCCTTTACACATGGAAAGCGCCATGGAATAAATGGCGCTATAAAAATGTATAATAATAATAATATAATAATGGCGGCGCCCATGAAGAGGCCCGGGCGGACGCCGGGACCGATCCAGGGACATCGGTGGACCGGGAGAGGTGAGTAGGGGGTCGGAAGGTTAGGGGGGGGATCGGAAGGTGGGGGCAGCGGAGGCCAGGAGGAGGGGAGCAGATAGTGACGGCGGTGACCGATCACCGCCATCTTTTGGTGGCGGCGGCCGATCGCTGCCGTGACTACGTGTGGGGGGTCAGGGCTCAGTGTCCAGCCATGGCAGATGCTATTGCAGCATCGGCCATGACTGGATTGTAATATTTCACCAATTAAATTGGTGAAATATTACACATTGCTCTGATTGGCTGTTTCACTTTTAACAGCCAATCAGAGCGATCGTGGCCACGGGGGGGTTAAGCCAACCCCCCTGTGGTGAAGCACAAAGGGTCCTGTAACTGCGGGTCGGGTGACCTTTGAGTGACCCCGGTCTCCCGGCCCGCAGGAACGCGATCCTTTCATGACGCCACATAGGCGTCATGGGTCGGATTGGCACTGACTTTCATGACGCCTACGTGGCGTCACAGGTCGGGAAGGGGTTAAGGCCCAAGTCACATGGACGGGATATCACGTCAAATGGTAGAAAGGGGTTAACTTGTGATGTATGAGGAAATTATAGCCCTTATAAATTATTTTTTTTGTGTAAATCAAGCTTTATTGAATAGCTGAGTAAGAATCATAAAGACAATCATGACTCTGAATAAGTATGTGATCCAAAAAGCTTACAAGAAACAATATAACAATAAACAGACATGTCGTTTCTAATTATTAAATACTCAAATGTTATCTCTGTTAATGCATTTCGTTCGTAGATCTCATGAAGGCAATAACACTTATAAAAAACTCGTGGTATTATATGATCCAAGGGTTTAGGGTCAATGATGGGAGTAAGATAGAGAAAAATACAACAAGGGGAAGAGCTTAAGTGATGGAAGTGAGAGGAAAAGTAAGGAGAAAGATGGAAGGGGAGATAGGGAGATAGAAAAGAGGTAGAGTAGAGAAGGGAAAGAGATAGAGATATCAATGTCCGAGACCCCCCCCCCGGGGGCACCCCAGTCCCCCCCTCTGAAACAGAGAGGAAAACATATGAAAAATGGATGACTGAGCTGGGTTGTAAGTTTGACGACAAGTCTTTCCGGGAACCCACTATTCGTTTCAAAATTATCCAGGGCTACTTCAAAGGTTATTTAAGGTCCGGAGATCCAGGCCTCCAACTCTGGAGACTCCCTAAAAGCCAGCCACGGAATCCAAGTATTATATATTTTATCAGAGTCTCCTGTGGATTGTTGTATCAGCTGTTCCATACGATATATATCATTAGGTTCTGCTACACACTCTGCCCTGGAAGGGGATTTTACCTGTTTCCAGTATCTAGGTATTAAATTCCTTGAAGCTGTGAGGAAATGTCTGAGTAGGTTCTTTTTGAATCTAGAGATTGACATGTCACATAATGACAAGAGAGTTAATTCCATGGTAGGTCTAATTTTGCGCAGATATAGTCTGTTATATAGATCAAAAATAGATAGCCAAAAATTCTTTATAGGTGGACAGCTCCACCATATGTGTGTATACGATCCTTTATCTTTCAGACATCTCCAGCATGTATCTGGAATCACCGGAAGCATAGTGTGTATCATGGACGGGCACCTGTACCACCTTGAGAGAATCTTGTAGCTCCTCTCCTGCTACACCGCATTCAGAGACGCCCTAAACGTGAATAAAAGGATTTTGTCTCTTTCCTCTTAGTCTAGAGATCTCCCCAGATCACACTCCCACTTAGCGAAGAATATTGGGAAGCCTCTTGTCAGTAGTTGAGTTGTTTGAAACAAATTATACAGCAATGAGACCGTGTGGACAGGAGGATCCCCCCTGACGCAAAGCTTCTCAAAGGGAGTTTATGGTCTAAAGAGATCTACTTGTTTGGAAGCTGTACTGATGAAACTTTTTAATTGTTCATGGAAAAACCAGGCCCCTGCGGGTGGGTCCTCAGCTGATATATTTCAGCTAGTGATTTTATATTAGACTGATTTATGTAATTGTATATGATGGGTTTGCATGCTTCTGCATTTATTTAAGAATAACTCCCGTTGTAAGCCTGCTGGAAAGTCAGGGTTATCATAAACTGGAGTTAATGGTCCAGGTGCTGTAGAGACCTGAAGACCCCCCTCCCCCTTCGCCTAATGAATGAGACAATGTTTTTGGTTAAGAATGATTGCTTCCCTAGACCCCCCAATCCCCCTTTGGCCGACCGTTAGATTATTTGCAGATCATGACCGACGAGATCACTTTCTAGTTTTACCCATTTCTTGTAGTTTCTGTTATGGTAAAGGTCTAGAATACAGTTACCAATCGCCGCACAGCTGTACACTAAGAAGTCTGGTAGTCCAAGTCCCCCACTCCGTTTGGAACAACTGAGTAATAAATATGAAAAGCGTGCCCGTGTGTGTGACCAAACAAATCGAGTGATTGCCCTCTTGAGACGGGAGAAAAAAGAGGCTGGGAGAAGCATAGGGATTGTTTGAAAATAGTATAGGATACGTGGTAAGAGATCCATTTTGATCACGCTGACTCTCCCTATCCATGATATTTTAAGATTATGCCATTTTTCCAAGTCTAGTTCAGCTTTATGTAAAACAGATTTATAATTTGCGCCATATAAATTGGAGGTTTTAGCTGTTAGCTTAATGCCTAAATATGTGAGAGAGTCGGAGCGCCATTTAAAAGGAAAAGCTGTACTCAGCTGTTCCACCGTGGGCGGTCGTAAAGATACATTTAGTATTTCGGATTTGTGCGTATTTATTTTGAAGTTACTTAGGAGGCCAAAGGTATGGAGTTCTGACATGATATTTGGTAGACTTATTATGGGGGAAGTGACAAACAGGAGCACGTCATCTGCGAAAAGAGCCAGTTTATGTTCCTCTGAATTATGCTTAATACCTTTGATGGAGGGATTGTTTAGTATTGCGGTAGCTAGAAATTCCATTGTTATAATATACAGGAGTGGGGAGAGAGGACACCTCTGTCTCGTGCCGTTTCCAACAGGGAAAGGGTCTGAGAGTGAGCCATTAACCTTAACCCGGGCACTAGGGGAGGTGTACAGAGCCGAGATCCTTTGAAGCATAACCTCGCCCAGGCCGATCTCCCTTAAGGCTTGGAACATGAATTCCCAGTGTACCCTGTCGAAGGCTTTCTCGGCATCAATCGACAGGATACACATGGGATCCCCCCTCTCACAGCCCCATCTATCAGCGAAATGGCCCTTATGGTATTGTCTCTAGCCTCTCTCCCTTGAACAAAACCAACTTGGTCCTGATTTATTAATTTTGGTAGGAGAAGACCCAGTCTCCTCGCAATCATCTTTGCATACATTTTAATATCTAGGTTTATCAGTGATATCGGACGATAGTTGCTGCAAAGCGAGGGGTCTTTACCAGTTTTGGGTAATACTGTGATATGGGCCGTCAATGTTTGAGAGGAGAAGGTTCCCCCTGAAGAGATAGAATTACATACTTCCAAAAACACCGGGCTCAGCAAAGTAGAGAATTGTTTGTAAAAAACAGTTGAGAACCCATCGGGGCCTGGGCTCTTCCCTTGCTTCAGACCACCAATGGTTTCGGACACTTCCTCTAATGAAAATTCTTTTTCTAATTCTATCAAATCATCTTCTGATAAAGAGGGGATTTTATTTTGCTGCATATAAGTACTAATTTTATGACTAAGTGAGGAGACCGGCATGTCTTTGTAATGGCTCTCTATATTGTATAGTGTTTTGTAATAATCGCTAAATCCCGAAAGAATACTTTAGTGCTGTAAACTTTCCTTCCCTCCTTATTTTTGATAAAGGGGATGAATGTGGTAGGGTTACGTGGCTTAATCGCTCTGGCCAGTAACTTGCCACTTTTGTTGCCAAGCTGGTAAAATCGATTTCTAAGGCGCTCTCTAAAGCACCTCGACTTTATAAATTATTTTTATTCAAAATAATATGGATGGTTTTTATTCTGTACTGTTATCCATATGGCATTCATTTTTATACATCAGCTGTTCAAGACCACATACAGTTTATTATATTAATAATTGCAATGTGTCCGTAAAAATTGGATACTCTATAGTGTGATGTCAGTTTTGCTTGTTTTTTTTTTTTAACAAAGACAGCATTAAGACTGACTGAGAGCCGGTTGTGTACTGATGCACTGCTGAGCCGGCTGTCAGTCAGTGCTGGGGTGCTGCTATAGCCAGTGCTCACTATGTACTGAGTGGGGACTCTGTGACTGAAAACCAGAGGCTGCTGTGAGGAATAAAGTTAATTTTCTCCCAACAGCCGGGCTTTAAATGCAGTGGCCACACTGTTTTAGAATGTTATTAACCTGCAGATTAACCCTATAGCTGCAGGCTAAAAGTGTTTTTTGATTAAACAAGTTCCCTTTAACTCAGCTACAATTAGTATGATAACTTGAAACAAGATGCTTGTTAGGTCTCCATATAGAAATGCCACTCTTCTCTGGTCCCGGTTATGACAACATGGTTACTAAGTTTCCATCTGGTGGTCTTATCATAGGGGACAGTGTTCATTACAAGTAAGGATATATTGAAGTACAGGTAAGTGATTTAAATTTGTTGGCCAATTTTTTATGCAGTCTTCTAAAACCCCATAAATTAGTGTGTATTCATATAAATAAAAACAACAACATATGCATAGACTATGCTATTGTCCGGTAAAAAAGATGGATGGGAACCGCTAGAACGAAGGTCAAATGGAGTCCAAAGTTTCATATTTTAGACTCAGTTTGCTCGTTTGGATGAATGGCTCAGTTGGGCGAACAACTGAATATGTTTCTGCGGGAAGCAGAATATGATGTGAACCTGCTTGACTATCTTTAGACATCAGATAAGATGACACCTTTTCTTAAAGGATATGTACAACTTTCCACATTTTTTTTTTTTTATGGTTCATTTGTCTTCTAAATGCAAAGATGACACTTCTTTTCAGGTAAGAGGCAAGTGCTGCGGCAGTGACCACAGCCTCTGCTCCCTGATTACGCTTCTTTTCAGGTAAGAGGCAAGTGCTGCGGCAGTGACCACAGCCTCTGCTCCCTGACGATGCTTCTTTTGGATAATGAGGCAACTGATGTCTGCGGGCAGTGAGCAAGCCTCTGACTTCCTAAGATACCTCTTTTCGTTAAAGGCAATGTACGCAAGTTCCACAGGCCATTGCTCTCAAGATACGCTTCTTTTCAGGTAAGAGGCAAGTGCTGCGGCAGTGACCACAGCCTCTGCTCCCTGAACTGCTTCTTTTCAGGTAAGAGGCAAGTGCTGCGGCAGTGACCACAGCCTCTGCTCCCTGACGATGCTTCTTTTCAGGTAAGAGGCAAGTGCTGCGGCAGTGACCACAGCCTCTGCTCCCTGATTACGCTTCTTTTCAGGTAAGAGGCAAGTGCTGCGGCAGTGACCACAGCCTCTGCTCCCTGATGATGCTTCTTTTGAGTATCTCAGCATGCACTGTGAATCTCAAACAAAGTGTCATCAAAAAGGAAGTGAAAAACAGATGTTAGATAGTAAAGTAGTCAGGGAGCCATAGTGAATTTTTAATGCAAGTATATTAGAAAATAGTTTAGATTATGGCATCAAATAGACAGGGATTTAGGAGGAAAATTACTCTTTGCCTTTAGACCATCCCTTTAACTAAAAGTAACCACTAACATTTTTAAAATGTTTTTTTCCTTGTCAAAGGTATCTGTAACCTTTTAAGAGATTTCAAAATTTGATCCTCATGTTTCTAGTTTGTGTCAGTAACAAAATGCTAGCAGTGTATAGTATATTTGCAAGTGTAAATCACAAAGATTGTTCCTACCAGAAATCAAAAAGGGCACTTTGATCCAAGTGTGATCCGAGTGTCATCTGTTTTTCTCTAAAGTGGAGAAAAAAAAATGTTTCTCCACGTTCTCCTTTGTTACAGTCCATGAAAATTTAACCTCACTCAGATGGCATCTGAGTGCGTTTCTGATTTTTTTCATAGATCCCCCATAGACTTCCCCATGGCCCCATAGACTATAACAGGTATGAGTGCTACGGATAACACTCATACACAAAAATCTGACATCTGAATGAAGGCTAACAGTGCAACCTCAAGCTGTGGGCCTGCAATGTACACTAAATGATTTCATACATGTTTTGGAAAATCATTAAACTATGCATTGCACAAAATGTCCACAGTGACCTCCTGGTGCTTTACTTAAATCAAAACATACACTAAAATAATATTTGTAAATATGTACAAGCTAATTAAACACTATATGGTAAACATGAATTATGGAATCATACTTGTAAATACTAAACAGGAAAAAACCAGTAATTTTATTTTAGCAGCATGGGATTAATGAATGGGTGTACTTTGAATATGAACCAAGCCTGCATGAGACAACAGCTTCTCTAGTGTCTAATCCTGCACTCTACCTCCTTGTATGCTGCCTTGCATCTCATTAGAAGTTATCTTTGGGGAAGATTACAAATTCATGAACAACATAGCTGAAAGGGCAGTCTGGAATATAGAGTGCTCTATCAGCTACAGAAGCAGTAATGCTGTAGCACTGTTCTCGGTGAGGAACGTATCGTATAGCCCAGTGGTGGGCAATTCATTTTCTCAAGGGGTCACATGACAGACCGTGACTGTTGTGGAAGGCCAAACTAACAGCTTCCCATATACAGCATGAGCCTCCGCATTACCTTCTGTATACAGTATGAGCCCCACTTAGCCTTACATATACAGAATGAGCTACACATAGCCTCCTATACACAGCAGCATGAGCCCCACATAGCCTCTCTATATACAGCTTGAGCCCCACACAGCCTCGCTATATAGTGGGGAAAATAAGTATTTGATACACTGCAGATTTTGCAAGTTTTCTCACCTACAAAGAATTGAGCAGTCTGTAATTTTTTTTAGGTACACTTCAACTGTGAGAGACTGAAACTTTTTAAAAAGAAATCCAGAAAATCACATTGTATTATTTTTACATAATTTTATTTGCATTTTATAGCATGAAATAAGTATTTGATACAGTAGAAGAACAGAACTTAATATTTGGTACAGAAACCTTTGTTTGCAATTACAGAGCTCCTGTAGTTCTTGACCAAGTTTGCACACACTGCAGCAGGGACTTTGGCCCACTACTCCATACACATCTTCTCCAGATCTTTCAGGTTTCAAGGCTGTCGCTGGGCAACATTGAGTTACAGCTCCCTCCCTCCCTCGATTTTCTATTGGGTTCAGGTCTGACCAGGCCACTCCAGGACCTTCAAATGCTTAGGCCTCTTTCACACATCCGTTTTGCGCCTGACGGAGGCACCGGCGTTTTGCTGGATCGCCGCATCCAGCAACTAGTATGTAAAACTGGATGAGACGCATCCGGTTTTTCGCCGGATCCGTCTCGGGCATCCGAACAAAAACCGGATCCGTCTCATCCGGTGTATCCGGTTTTTTATCCGTTTATCGACAGATTACGCTGGATCCTGTTTTTTAAAACACCCTTTTTTGGGGTTCCAAACATGATTGGCTACTGTAATCCTATATATACACTGTTCCTACAGCCCATCTTTGACAGGTTGTGGAGGAGCAAGTGCAGGTTGGAGAGAAGAGCAAGTAGCAAGTGACTGGCGAACATGGATGTTATTATTGGAAAATATTCAAGAATTTGGTGGATTTTACTGCGGAGGCGAATCGCTTGAAGATTATCGTTATGGAGAATGAGAGAAAGATCGAGCAGCGCATTATGCGTCAGCGCCAACGACGACACCGTATGTGGATCCACCCCATCGCAGCACAGAGACTAACCCGTGGTGTGTATTCTACACTCAACATGGAGCTGAGAGAAAACCCTGAGAAATTTTTTGCCTATCTTCGGATGAAGAAAGAGAATTTTGACTGTTTGCTGGAGCGTGTTGGAGAACAAATCCGAAGATGTGACACCTATTGTCGCTTCTCGATTTCTCCGGCGGAGCGTCTCATGGTCACTATAAGGTAAGCTATATGTATTGGATGTGCTCGCTTGAGCACACTTGTATTGTTGTTATTATTTTTTTTTAAATCACAGGAGAACAAGGGAACCTAAGTAATATCAGTACAATAAAACATGGTCAAAAACTGTGTTTCTTTCCTTGAATTTTTTTTATTTTTGGTATCTCCAATAGTTATAGCTGAGTTCTGCTATGTAATGCTGTGATTGTGAACTAATTTCTTTTTTCTATTTTGTTTACAGATTTCTGGCAACTGGAGAAACGCTGTCATCGCTCCATTTCCAGTATTGCCTGGGAATTTCTACGCTATCAGGCATCATTAAGTATACTTGTCGTGCTCTGTGGGACTGTGGGACTGTTTGGTTGGAGAATTTCTTCCAGAGCCAACTACAGACCGGTGGCTTGAAATAGCGGACCAGTTTCTCCATATCTGCCAGTTTCCAAATTGCCTGGGCGCTGTTAATGGCAAACACATCCGCATTCAAAAGCCTGCAGGAACCGGATCAGAATTCTTTAACTACAAGAAATATTTTTCGGTCGTCCTGATGGCTATTGCTGATGCGGAGTACAAATTTATTGCTGTGGACATTGGGGCTTATGGACGGTCCAATGACTCTCAAGTGTTTAAACTTTCTGCTATGGGGAGGAGACTGTACGGAAACACTTTTCAGTTTCCACCCCCTAGGCCACTGCCTCAAACCTCTGGCCCACCTATGTCTTTCGTGTGTGTAGGTTAGTGTTGAGCGATACGATACCGTAAGTATCGGGTATCGGCCGATATTAGCTCTATCGGCCTTTCGATACTTAGTTTCGATATTTTCCATATATCGTATACCGGAATCGGAAGTTCCCATAATTCTTTGAGAGGCAATGTGATTTTAGTCAGCCAATGAGGAATCCTAAGAAGTGTGGGCACATCCTGTACTGCTGCGGTCATGCATGGCTGTGATTGGATGCTGAAATGATGTCAGAATGCACTATAAAAGGCGCCGCCGCCATTTTAGCGTCACTGTGCTGTGAATTCAGTAAGGGACAGAACGCTGCTGTGCTGACTCTGAGGGACAGTTAGAGATTGCGATTTAGTGTACTGTGCTGTAGGCAGGCTAGCACCAACCGCTGTGTAAAGCTTCCTTTTGCCTGCAGTGTTGTTTTAACAGCTCTGCAAGGTGTGTGTGTGAGTGCAGGTGACGCTGCAGTTTGCTCTGCATGCAACGCTGTCTGTAGGCATCTGCACGTGTCACTCACAGACTCTTTTTTTTTTTCTTCAGTGTAATTCTTGCAGCTCCATGCAATTTAACTATTAGTGTGACGCGCTTCTATCCGTATCCAATACATTAGTTGCAAACACTATAGAAGTAGACAAAGGAGTAGCCTTTCACAGATTGTGAACAGTTGTGTTTCAGTGTTCACTTCAGTCTGTGTTTTTTATTTTTTGAGTGCACATCACGCTCCAGTTACTTGTTCAAGCACTGCTGCTTGTACTCTGCTGAGCGTGTCTCAGTGCCTCATCCTTTTCATTTATCTCCAATTGGTTCTGCTCCATTCCATTTAAATATAATCTATTAGTGTGACGCGCTTCCATCCGTATCCAATACATTGGTTGCAAACACTATAGAAGTAGACAAAGGAGTAGCCTTTCACAGATTGTGAACAGTTGTGTTTCAGTGTTCACTTCAGTCTGTGTTTTTTATTTTTTGAGTGCACATCACGCTCCAGTTACTTGTTCAAGCACTGCTGCTTGTACTCTGCTGAGCGTGTCTCAGTGCCTCATCCTTTTAATTTATCTCCAATTGGTTCTGCTCCATTCCATTTAAAATATAATCTATTAGTGTGACGCGCTTCCATCCGTATCCAATACATTGGTTGCAAACACTATAGAAGTAGACAAAGGAGTAGCCTTTCACAGATTGTGAACAGTTGTGTTTCAGTGTTCACTTCAGTCTGTGTTTTTTATTTTTTGAGTGCACATCATGTTCCAGTTACTTGTTCAAGCACTGCTGCTTGTACTCTGCTGAGCGTGTCTCAGTGCCTCATCCTTTTCATTTATCTCCAATTGGTTCTGCTCCATTCCATTTAAAATATAATCTATTAGTGTGACGCGCTTCCATCCGTATCCAATACATTGGTTGCAAACACTATAGAAGTAGACAAAGGAGTAGCCTTTCACAGATTGTGAACAGTTGTGTTTCAGTGTTCACTTCAGTCTGTGTTTTTTATTTTTTGAGTGCACATCACGCTCCAGTTACTTGTTCAAGCACTGCTGCTTGTACTCTGCTGAGCGTGTCTCAGTGCCTCATCCTTTTCATTTATCTCCAATTGGTTCTGCTCCATTCCATTTAAAATATAATCTATTAGTGTGACGCGCTTCCATCCGTATCCAATACATTGGTTGCAAACACTATAGAAGTAGACAAAGGAGTAGCCTTTCACAGATTGTGAACAGTTGTGTTTCAGTGTTCACTTCAGTCTGTGTTTTTTATTTTTTGAGTGCACATCACGCTCCAGTTACTTGTTCAAGCACTGCTGCTTGTACTCTGCTGAGCGTGTCTCAGTGCCTCATCCTTTTCATTTATCTCCAATTGGTTCTGCTCCATTCCATTTAAAATATAATCTATTAGTGTGACGCGCTTCCATCCGTATCCAATACATTGGTTGCAAACACTATAGAAGTAGACAAAGGAGTAGCCTTTCACAGATTGTGAACAGTTGTGTTTCAGTGTTCACTTCAGTCTTGCGTAATTTAACCACACTTAGGCCTTATTAACTTTTTCGACTTTCTTTATCAATCTACCAGATGAAGAAGTCAGTGAGTTAAGGCACGTGGTCGTGGCCGTGGAGTTTCAGCAGGGAAGGGACGTTGGGTATTCTGTGGCTGCTGCCGCCCTCAGTGACACAGCATCCACCATTTATCCCCGTGAGCGTTCCTTTATGCGCACTTTGGTAGGAGCTCGGCGTGCCCCCCTGCTGCGGGAAGAACAAATTGAAGCCGTTGTTGGTTGGATGGCAGCCAATGCATCGACTTCAATTCCTTCCACCTCCTCTCAGGAACACAACACTGTTGAGCAACCATCTGTCTGTTCACCACCTGTCAAATTGCCCAGGCAGTCAGAGAGTTCTGTACAGGAGCCAGCTGAGTCTCTGCTTCTGTTCTCAGAATCTGTTGGCTCGCAAACACGGGCACAGGCAAGCAGCATTCTGCAATTTGAAGAAGAGGGAGTATGCAGTGATGCGCAACAGCTGTGTCTCTCTCAATCTGAAGAGGCGGGTGAGCCAGTGCCGATGGACAGCACACCGCAGAACGCATCTTATGATGATGATGAGACTCAGGTGCCAGGTTTTGTGGAGCATGGTGCTGCCCAGACCATCCAACAGCAGCAGGTGTTGGAAGAGGGTAGTGGAGATGATGAAGTCCGAGACCCAACATGGCGTGAGCAACAGGAAGGTGGTGGGAGCAGCTCTGAGGAAGAGATTTTCCCAACGGTACAAAGAGGAGGGAGAGGTAGGCTGCAGACTCGCTTGCCTGTAGCCTCCAGTTTGGCACCTGTTGGGAGCAGTTCTCTTAGAAATGTAAAAATTGGCGCTCCCATGACTTGCACTGCGTGGTCCTTTTTTGACAGACTTGTAGATGATATTTGCTATGTTCAATGCAAGCTGTGTAAGCAAAAAGTTAAAAGAGGTAAAAATATCAGTAACCTGAATACCACAAATATGTGGAAACATGTACGGACAAAGCACGTAGCTGAGTTACAAAGACACACTGGAGATGTAGGCCAACCTACAGCAGCACCTACATCTTCAGGTCGTGTTCGAGCCTCTACCTCCAGCTCACACACACCTGGTTCGGCTTCCTCACAGGATCTCCATGGAAGAACCTCGGTCACTGTTGTCCATAGACAAACTGTTATTCCACCCACAGCAGCAAGTTCACAGTCATCGTCACACTCCCAGAACAAAAAACAGCCATCGGTACAACAGGCATGGGATAAAAGACGGCTATACTCGGCAAACCATCCACGAGCACAGGCTCTGAATGCTGGCATTGCAAAACTCCTGTCCCTTGAAATGCTGTCATTCAGGCTGGTGGAGACTGACAGTTTCAGGAACTTTATGGCATTGGCAGTCCCACAATATAATGTGCCAAGCCGATTTTATTTCAGCAGGCAAGCCGTCCCTGCTCTGCAAAAACATGTCGAGGGAAACATTAAACATGCGCTACTAAACGCCGTCAGTAGCAAGGTCCACCTGACCACCGATGCGTGGACCAGTACCCATGGCCAGGGACGATACCTTTCCCTCACTGCCCATTGGGTCAATGTTGTGGAGCCGGGTACAGATCTTGCCAGTGGCGCTGTACATGTTCTGCCAACTCTAAGGATTGCAGGAATCCAGTCTGTACACATTGATTCCTCCTCCTACTCCAGTTCCTCAGAATCATCGCTGCACAAGCCGTCACGGTATACCTCCACATGGACCCGTGAACGCTTACCTGTTGCGACCGATATGAGCACAGCCGTGGCCAAACGTCAACAGGCCGTCCTGAAATTAATTTCCATGGGGAATCAAAGACACACAGCGCAGGAGCTCTGGGATGCCATCAAGCAGGAGAGCGACGTGTGGTTTTTGTCAGCTAATCTCCAGCCAGGCTTGGTAGTGTGTGACAATGGCCGAAATCTGGTGGCAGCTCTGGGCCTTGGCAACCTCACTCACATACCATGTCTGGCACATGTGCTCAACTTGGTCATGCAGAGTTTTTTGAGGGACTATCCGGATCTTGATGCACTGCTGCACAAGGTCCGCCTAGAGTGCGCTCACTTGCGACGTTCCAGCATGGCCAGATCGCGCATTGCAGCTCTGCAAGTCAGATTTCGCCTTCCTGAACATCGCATCATATGTGACGTACCCACCAGGTGGAATTCCACGTTACATATGTTGGAGCGGTTGTGTGAGCAGCAGCCAGCAGTAATGGAGTATCAGCTGCAACAGCCGCAATCAACTCGCAATTTGCGCCGTTCACACTTCACCACTACTGAGTGGGCCTCTATGAAGGACATCTGCGACGTTTTGCGTGCGTTTGATGTCTCAACGCGGATGGCGAGTGCAGATGATGCACTAGTCAGCATGACTGTCCCCCTTATCTGCCTGCTTCAGAAATCACTGAAAGCACTAAAGGAAGAGGTTTTGGAAGAGGTGGAGGATGAGGAGTCACAAATTCAATTACCTTCAGGACAGTCAGCGCAACGTGGTTCCTCACAAAGGGCTGGGTAGGGCTCACTTTGTGAGGAGGATGAGGAGGAGGAGGAGTCAATGGAGGAGGAAGAAATCCCTACAGAGGGAGGTACACAACGCTCTAGTCAGTATGTAGAGCGAGGGTGGGGTGATGCAGAGGAGGCAGAGATGACGCCTCTTCCAGAGGACAGCCTTTGTTGGCCAGTTGGGAGTCTGCAGCACATGGTTGATTTCATGCTTCAGTGCCTGAGAAACGACCGCCGCATCGCCCACATTCTCAGCACGTCAGATTATTGGGTGTACACCCTCCTAGACCCTCGCTACCGGGACAACTTACAAACCCTCATCACACCGGTGAACCGGGACCGTAAAATGCAGGAGTACCAAGACACACTGGTGCAATCCATACTGTTGTACATTCCAGCCGAGAGAGCTGCTGCTGCTGCTACTGCTTTACAAAGCAGCTCTGTGCGTCGAGGCAGTGTAGACACCTCTACAACAAGAGGGAGCAGAAGCAGCGCCTCTGCACAGGGCAAGAACTGTATGTTACAAATGTGGCAAAGTTTTGTGACAGCGCCAGCAAGGTCTACACCATCCGAGACGGCTCCAGTCACCAGGAAGAAACGTTTCCGTAAGATGGTGACAGACTACTTGGCTTTCCCTCTAAGTGTACTCCCAGATGCCTCTTCCCCTTTCAAATTTTGGGTCTCTAAGTTGGATACATGGCCAGAGCTTAGCCAGTATGCATTGGAGGTGCTGGCTTGCCCTGCTCCAAGTGTATTATCTGAGCGCGTCTTTAGTGCTGCAGGTGGTGTAGTAACAGACCGTCGCATGCGACTATCCTCAGAGAATGTAGACCGGCTTACTTTTCTGAAAATGAACAAGGCATGGATCTCACCTGAATTTGCCTGTCCGTTTTCAGATTAAATAACTGTTTGGCAACGTTTTCCATGTCTCCTGTTATGTTCATCTTTCTACCACCTGAACTCTACTCCCTGGGCTACAACACCGCCATTTGTTGCTCGTAAGTAATTGGCAGGGGTACTGACTCCTGGCCAGCCTGGTTACAGCACGACAGCTGTTTCCTGGCAGTGTGAACGTCAATTATCCTCCAATAAGTTGTGCTGTCGTGTTGCATTCGGGTTAGCCGACTCTATGGTGCCTGCAGTTTAGGTGATTCCCATGTGTGCTGTGGGATATGTAAATAAAGGCTGTTTCCATTGTGACAATAGGACAAGCACCCACTGTAGGACTGTGTGATTCGGTAAATGCGGACGGCTTGCGTCCTGTCAACTTACATTTTCATGGGTGCGTTCTGCTACCCGTCCGGGGTCCAGTACTGTCAACTGGTTCTCCCCAGTGCCTTTGGCCTAGGTGCCTCCATCTCCGTATCCGAGTTCCACCAATGTCTGCTGGTCCTTGGTAGTGCTTTGGAGCACAGGTACCTCCTGCTTAGTAACCGTGTCACAGTAACGTCAGCTGGTACTCGGTTGTGACATTGCCTCTTTTCCTTCTGCTACCCGTCCGGGGTCCAGTACCGTCAACTGGTTCTCCCCAGTGCCTTTGGCCTAGGTGCCTCCATCTCCGTATCCGAGTTCCACCAACGTCTGCTGGTCCTTGGTAGTGCTTTGGAGAACAGGTACCTCCTGCTTAGTAACCGTGTCACAGTAACGTCAGCTGGTACTCGGTTGTGACATTGCCTCTTTTCCTTCTGCTACCCGTCCGGGGTCCAGTACCGTCAACTGGTTCTCCCCAGTGCCTTTGGCCTAGGTGCCTCCATCTCCGTATCAGAGTTCCACCAACGTCTGCTGGTCCTTGGTAGTGCTTTGAGGCACAGGTACCTCCTGCTTAGTAACCGTGTCACAGTAACGTCAGCTGGTACTCGGTTGTGACATTGCCTCTTTTCCTTCTGCTACCCGTCCGGGTTCCAGCACAGTCAGCTGGTCCTCGTTACTTCCATTGTCTCTTGCTCCATCTGATACCCGTCAGGGTTCTAGTAACGTCAGCTGTTTCTCGGAAATTAGACGACCTTAAAGACCACCCAGAAGAAGATGACGACAACAAGGACGACGAGCATGAAGCCAACCAGCCTGAACACCATCACAAAGAAAAAATAAAAGATTACCCAGAAGAAGATCACCAACAGGACAAAGAAGGTTAAGACAAACTACAAGATACAGAACAAGAGACAGAAGAACAATAAGCAGAAGATCAAAAAGCAGAAGAACATGAAGTATAAGACCAAAATGAAGAGCAAAATATATGCTCTAAATTCTAAGCAGAAGAAGACTAAGCAGTGTATGGGGGTGAGTCCGTTCCTCCTCGTGGTGCCCCTGGAAAATGACTGCTGCTGCAGGCTAAACTGAACACGGACAAATACTGTTGTAATTTAAATCTTTTGTGACAGCAAGAACGGAAGGATGAACAATTCATACTTTTACAGATTACAAGTACAGGAATCTCTGTCACAATTAAGAATATGATGAAGAAGATGAAGAGGAAGAAGATGAAGAATTTGAATATGAAGAAGATTAATTAGTTTAATAATAACAATATGAGTAATGTAAACAAAAACATGAATAGCAAGAAGTTTAAGAAGAAGATTAAGAAGGTGAAGATGAAGAATAATTTGATGAGAAAGATGATGCTGCTGCTGAAGATTATGAAGGAGAAAGTGTGGCACTGGCAAAAGTTAAAAAGGTGAAGAGCATGGAAGTTGTGAAACATACATATTTGCCAAAATAGAAAAAAGGTTAACAACATTGTCAATTTGTTAGTCAATCCAAACGTATTTCCAAAAAAAAATATATTAATGCTATTCCAATGCATTGGGTTAAACATGTATGCCTTTATTGTCTCCTCAACCTCCCCCAATACATTCTACATTAGTCTTTGTTGTTTTCCTTCATGTACAATTAACCAACAAGGCAAGAATGGTTTTTTTTAATGTCGATATTTGGTTCCCATAGACTTACATGGGACTTCCGGTATCGGAATCGGATATCGACGATATTTAGTGATATCGGCGATACCATTCCGATCCGATATTTTTAGATATCGAGCAGTATCGCTCAACACTAGTGTAGGTGATGAGGCATTCCAGCTGTCCGAACACCTCTTGAAGCCGTACACCAGCAGAGGATTGACCCATACAAAGAGAATTTTCAACTACCGCCTCACAAGAGCCAGACGGATGGTGGAGTGTGCGTTTGGGATTATGACAGCCAAATGGCCTTTTGACTGCGATAAACTTGAAGACAGAGACTGTGGATGACGTTGTAAAACTGTGTGTGGTCCTACATAATTTTGTGATCACCAAGGAACCGATTTCTATTGAGGACCACAATCAAGAAACAACCTTGCACGACTACAGCAACATTACCACTCGGAGTACACTGGCGGTTTCAAGAATGAGGGACCATTTTGCACAATACATTGTGTCACCAGAAGATAGAGTAGACTGGCAGGATGACAGAGTGTGATCAATTGATTATTTCTTTTAAAACTCTTTCTGTACCCACAATAAGGAAACTTTTCTACCTTCTTGTGTGTTTTGTACTGTATGTTACCTTTTGGCCGTAGTTGTGTACCTGTCTTTTTTTTTTGTAACTAACCCAAAGTATTTCACCTTTTTACAAAAAATGTGTACCTGCTAGGGGATAACCTAATAAAGTACACAAGTTTTGGAAAAAGGTAAGATACTTTCAATACTCCACAACACGGGACAAAACTTTGGTAAAAAGGTAAAATTTATGTTCCTCAAAGTTATGAAGATATTTTTGACATATTACCCTAACAGATGTTGGTGTTTGTGTACCCACATATGTTTACCTGGTTTAATACATTTGTTACTTAACATCCTATAAAGAAATGACAGACAACATTTGTAAACCACTTGAACTTTTATTAAAAAAAAATATTTTTTAATATAATTTTTTGTAAATGTGGCCTTTTTGCAAAATGTTGCAATTTGAATAAACTTTATGTTTTTATTAAAATAGTATTTTTTATTTAAGGGAACCAAAAGAAGAATTACATATTTAGAGTTGTGTATATTGTGGGGTGGAAATAGTGCTGGAGGGGCACTTCGACCGTGGGAGTGTGGAGGGACGAGCGGGATGGTGGTGGTGAAGGAACAGGAAGAGGTGAAGGGGTGGAAAGAGTAAGAGAATGGGAAGACAAGTTAGAGGCAGAACACGTGGGTGGTGGAGTGGAGGGTTGGGCAGGAGGAGCAGGTGACATGGTAGGGAATAGGAAGGGGGAAGGAGATTGGTAAGAGGTAGGAGTGTGGTACGGGGTAGGTGGCTGGTAGTGGGGAGGTTGCTGGTACTGGGGAGGTGACTGCAGTTGGGGAAGTGGCTGGATTTGGGGAGGTGGCTGGTACTGGGGAGGTTGCTGGACTTGGGTAGGTGGCTGGTACTGTGGAGGTTGCTGGAGCTGGGGAGGTGGCTGGTATTGAATAGGAGGGGGAGGAGGGACAGCGGCTGGAGGGGGGGAGGTGGAGGATGGGGGATGTCAGATTTACTTTCTGCTGGCTGTCCTCCTCTCTGCAAGTAGATCCTCCTCTCCCCTTGCTGCTGCTGCCGCCTCTCTTTCTATTCTTCTGCTGTGGAATAAAGAGACAAAAAGGGCCAGTGAATATATGTATATTCCTTGGCCCTGGCTGAAAAATATAATTGTCAAACATGGACTGGAGTGAGCTTTATGGTGTACGGAATACAACATCCCGTCATGAATTGGACACATAAACAGTACCAGGGGGACCCACCCTATCACTGGAAAAAAATGCACATTTATACAGTACCAGTGGGACCCACTTCATTACAGGGAAAGCATGGTGACGCAAATTATCACTTGCAAAACATGCACATTATACAGTACCAGTGGATCCACATTATCACTTCAAAACCATGCACATTTTATACAGTACCAGGGTGACGCACATTATCACTTGCCAAACATGCACATTTTAAACAGTACCAGGGATCCACTTCATCACAGGGAAATCATGAACATTTACAGTACCAGGGTGACCCACATTATCACTTGAAAACATTCACACTTGATACAGTACCAGGGTGACGCACATTATCACTTGAAAACATGCCCATTTTACACAGTACCAGTGGGACACACTCATCACAGGGAAAAAAAGGACATTTACAGTACCAGGGTGACACACATTATCACTTGAAAACATGCACATTTTACACAGTACCAGTGGGACACACTTTATCACAGGGAAAAAAAGGACATTTACAGTACCAGGGTGACGCACATTATCACTTGAAAACATGCACATTTTACACAGTACCAGTGGGACACACTTCATCACAGGGAAAAAAAGGACATTTACAGTACCAGGGTGACGCACATTATCACTTGAAAACATGCACATTTTACACAGTACCAGTGGGACACACTTCATCACAGGGAAAAAAAGGACATTTACAGTACCAGGGTGACGCACATTATCACTTGCAAAACATGCACATTTTATACAGTACCAGGGGATACACATTATCACTTGCTAACCATGCACATTTTAAACAGTACCAGGGGATCCACTTCATCACAGTGAAAACATGCACACTTGATACAGTACCAGGGGGACCAATCCCATCACAGCAAAAAAAAGCACATTCTACAGTACCAGGAGATCCACATTATCAATTGAAAAAATGCACATTATACAGTAGCAGGGGATCCACATTATCACTTGAAAAAATGCACATTATACAGTAGCAGGGGATCCACATTATCACTTTAAAAAATGCACATAGCAGGGGATCCACATTATCACTTGAAAAAATGCACATTTTATACAGTACCAGGGATCCACATTATCACTTCAAAACCATGCACATTTTAAACAGTACCAGGGGATCCACATTATCACTTGAAAACCATGCACATTTGAAACAGTACCAGGGGGACCCACCCCATCACTGGAAAACCATGAACATTTTATACAGTACCAGGGGGACCAGCCCCATCACAGCAAAAACATGATTTTTAAACTGTATCAGGGTGTCAAAGACACCGCACTGCACTAGCTCAGGCAGCAGTGGTGACAGATGCGTGGTAAAAATTTGGGCTGGGGATGTGATATTTACCGTCTGCTGTCCTGGCGCTCCATTGGCGTATCTGCTGCTGCAAAACCTTGTGCTGGTGATTGTTCTGCTGGTGCTGGTGATGGTCCTCGTGCTGGTGATGGTCCTCGTCGTCTTGCTTTCTTGGCTGGATGCATGGTAATGTCTGAGTGTCCCACTGCATGCGCTCATAGACTTTCATTGTGACAAAAGCCGGCCCTTCCGGCTTTTTCGCCGGAGACAAAAAATTTTACAGTAGCGTTTTTTCCAGACGCCGGAATGCGTTGCAGATTTATTGCGGAACCGCAGCATTTTTTCCGCTGTGGATCCGCAATTAATATGCAAGTGTGTATCAAAACAATGTTAAAAAAAAAACTGCTGTGCACATGCTGCGGAAAAAAACGCACTGAATCGCAGCGTTTTATTTTCCGCAGCATGTCAATTCTTTGTGCGGATCTTCAGCGTTTCTGCACCCATTGACTTGCATTGAGTCGGGCACTTCCACAGCTAAACCGCAGGTCTAAAAAAGATCTGCGGTTTTGCTGCGGATGAAACGCTGCAGATTGGGAGGAGGTAAGTGTGTGGGTGGAGTGTGGGCGGCTATGCATGTGTTGGGGGGTCTGTGGGGCTGTCCGGGTGTTGCTGTGGCTGTGAGGGGGTCTGCCGGGGCTGTGCGGGGGTCTACCAGGGCTGTGCGGGGCTGCCCGGGGGGTCTGTGGGGCTGCCCGGGGGGCTGTGGGGCTGTGCAGGGGTCTACCGGGGCTGTGTGGGGGTCTGCCGGAGCTGTGCGGGGGTTGCCGGGGCTGTGTGTGTATGCAGGCATCATCCGATGGGACTACAAGTCAAATCCAGCTATGCCTGCTACAGTGACAGTGAGTGACACATTAGCCAATGATGGGACAGTAGTCCCATCATCCGGCTAATGTGTTGAATGTAAAAAAATAAAAAAACATACAACATATAACATACAGTACATACACATAACGTAAAGTACATACTTACCAATCACCTAGTCCCCGACGCCCTCGTCTCCTTTAATAAAAATAAAATAATAAAGCAACTTATACATCACCTTTCCGCCGCAGTCCAGATAATAACGATTGTCCCACGACGATCTCCTGTGTAGAACACTGACATCGGGTGATGTCAGTGCTCTACACGGCCTCCATGATGAACCGACAGCGGAGGGAACTCTCCATGGGGGATCCGTCCGCCTGGAGAGAGTGAGGTCACTTAAGTTCATTCTCTCACCGGCAATGCTGGGTGAGAAAATTCCCACGCAGTATTGCCGTAAAGTGAGAGCCTGAACTCAGGTAACCTCAATGATGCACTGCAGGAGCCATTGTCTCCTGTCAGTGCATCACTGGGAGGCCCTATAGAGCAGTGACATCACCTGGTGTCACTGTTCTATAGGGGAAATCATCGTGGGACACTCGTTATTAGACTGCGTCGGACAGGGAGTATACGGTTGGTTTATTTTTTTACTTTTTATTTTAGGAGACCGAGGGCGTCGCATGGATTAGGCGTGCAATAAATATATGAAATACCGTGTCGTGTTTTATTTCATTAAAATACTTTATTCTTATATGTGTGTGTTTTTTAACCCTTTCAAACTATAAGATTAATAATGGAGAGGCGTCTTATTGACGCCTCTCCATTATTAACCGGTCTTAATGTCACCTTATAATAGCAAGGTGACCCTAATCCCTTATTTCCCCTTATGCCACCACTACACGGCAGTGGGAAGAGAGGGGCTAAGTGCCGGAATTGGCGCATCGTACAGATGCACCAATTCTGGGGCGGCGGGGTGCTGGTATTTTTAGCCAGGGGGGCGCCAATATCCATGGCCCCTTCCTAGGCTATGAATATCAGCCCGCAGCTGTCTGCATAGCCTTTCTGGCTATAAATTATCGGGAGGATCCCACATCATTTTTTTTGGGGTCCCCCTATTTTAATAGCCAGTAAAGGCTAGCTGCGGGCTGATATTCATAGCCTGGGAAGCTCAGTCGGCTTTCCCCCTGTGACGCAGAAAACTGCCATTTTTTATCCCATTTTTTTTAAATTAAAGATATTGCGTGAAGATTTTGTGTGTGTGTCTTTAACTATTTATGTACCATTTTATCTATCTATCTATCTATCTATCTATCTATCTATCTATCACATATATATACAATATCTATTATCTATCTATGTATCTATCTATCTATCTATCTATCTATCTATCTATCTATCTATCTATCTATCCTCTATCTATCATCTATCACATATATATCTCATATCTATCTATCTAGACAAAAAAGAACACAGCAGCACATGTGCATGAATCTAGGCCATGTGAAAACACAGAAAAACATTAAAAACATTTAATTTAGATTAAACATCTCAAAATTTAAAAAAAAAATATTTTTTACTTACACTAATAGATGAAAAATTAAGGTTCTTAGCGAACAAATTGGCCAATTCATGTATGCCCATCAACCATGGCAAGGTGACCTCCCTCTGATGGGTCCCTGCTCTACACTACAAGCCACTTCTGGGCCCTGACTAATGTATTTAATGTTTTTAAATATATCAGTTAGGGATTAAATATATTAGTCAGGGACTGCTCTGATACGGGTATGCCTTGATGTTTGGTAGAGCGGCTTAGTATACTTTTTTTGCAAAAAACGTATCAACCAAATACCCTGTGTTTTATCATCTTTTTACCAGCACTTGCTGTCTACTGCTGCTTTTTTACAACAGAGTATTTTTATATGTCTGTTTTGTTGTGTTTTTTTGTGTTCCATAGTCATATATAGTAGCATAATGCAGGATCATAGTAGTATAATGCAGCCCCATGGCAGTATAATGAACCCCCATAGCATTACAATGCAACCGAATAGCAGTATAATGCAACCCCATAATAGTATAATGCACCCCCATAGTGTAATGCAGCCCCATAGTGGTATAATGCACTCCATAGTAGTATAATGCACCTCATAGTATAATGGTGCCCCATAGTAGTTTAATGCACCCCCAATTGTGGTATAATGCACTCCATAGTAGTATAATGCAGCACCACAGTATAATGCACCTCATTTTATAATGCAGCCCCATAGTATAATTTATTATTATTATTATTATACATTTATATAGCGCCATTTATTCCATGGCGCTTTACATATGAAAAGGGGAAAAATATAGACAGGTACAATAAACATGTGCTGGACAAGGGACACACAAGTACAGAAGGAGAGAGGACCCTGCCCGCGAGGGCTCACAGACTGCAGGGATGGGTGAGAATACACTAGGAAAGGGTAGAGCTGGTCGTACGATGGTTCAGTACACTGAGGATCATTGCAGGTTGTAGGCTTGTCGGAACAGGTGGGTCTTCAGGTTTTTCTTGAAGGTCTCCGTTGTTGGTGAAAGTCTGATGTTTTGCGGCAGGGAGTTCCAGAGTATGGGGAAGCCCGGGAGAAGTCTTGTATGCGGTTGTGGGAAGAAGAGATGAGGGGGGAGTCGAGAAGGAGATCTTGAGAGGATCGAAGGTTGCGTGTAGGTAGGTAGCGGGAGACCATGTCACAGATGTATGGAGGAGAAAGGTTGTGGATGGCTTTGTATGTCATGGTTAAGCTTTTGAACTGGAGCCTCTGGGCAATAGGGAGCCAGTGAAGGGCCTGGCATAGGGGGGAGGCTGGGGAATAGCGGGGAGACAGGTGGATTAGTCGTGCAGCAGAGTGTAGGATGGACTGGAGTGGTGCCAGAGTGCTAGAGGGGAGGCCAGACAGTAGGAGGTTGCAGTAGTCGAGGCGGGAGATGATAAGGGCATGCACTAGTGTTTTTGTGGTTTCATGGTTGAGAAATGAGCGGATCTGGGAAATATTTTTGAGTTTGAGGCAGCAGGAGGTGGCGAGGGCTTGGATATGTGGTTTGAAAGAGAGGGCAGAGTCGATGATCACCCCAAGGCACCGAGCATGTGGGACTGGGGAAAGCGAGCAGCCATTGACATTGATGGATAGGTCTGGTGAAGGGTAGAGTGAGGTGGGGGAAAGATGATGAATTCTGTTTTGTCCATGTTCAGTTTGAGAAAGCGAGCAGAAAAGAAGGCTGAGATAGCAGACAGACACTGTGGGATTTTGGTCAGTAGGGAGGTGAGGTCAGGTCCAGATAGGTAGATCTGCGTGTCATCGGCGTAGAGGTGATACTGCAAGCCGTGGGATTCTATGAGCTGTCCCAGGCCGAAGGTGTAGATGGAGAAGAGTAGGGGTCCTAGGACTGAGCCTTGAGGAACACCGACAGACAGGGGGCGAGGTGAGGAGGTGGTGTGTGAGAGGGAGACACTAAATGTTCGGTCTGTTAGGTATGATGAGATCCAGGATAGGGCCAGGTCTGTGATGCCAAGAGATGAGAGAATCTGTAGCAGGAGGGAATGGTCCACAGTGTCGAAGGCAGAAGACAGGTCCAGGAGAAGGAGGACAGAGTAGTGTCGCTTGCTCTTGGCGGTTAGCAGGTCGTTAGTGACTTTAGTTAGGGCAGTTTCAGTTGAGTGATGCGGTCGAAAGCCGGATTGTAACCGGTCAAAGAGGGAACAGGAGGAAAGGTGGGAGGACAGTTCAAGATATACATGCTGTTCCAGTAGTTTTGAGGCATAGGGGAGAAGAGATATCGGGCGATAGCTAGACGCAGAGGATGGGTCGAGGGAGGGCTTTTTGAGGATGGGTGTGATTGAAGCATGTTTGAAGGATGAAGGAAAGACACCATTTGTAAGTGAAAGGTTGAAGAGGTGTGTGAGAGTAGGGATGAAGACTGTGGCAAAGTTAGGGATGAGGTGGGACGGGAGTGGGTCAAGTGCGCAAGTGGTGAGGTGTGATCTTGACAGGAGAGTGGAGAGCTGATCTTCTGTCATGGTGGTGAAGCTGGTTTTGGAAGAACAGGGCTGAGTGGCTAAGAGGGGCATTGGGGGCTGCGGGCCAAAGCCTTCTCTGATAGTATCAATCTTTTGCTTAAAGAAGGAGGCAAAGTCTTCGGCAGAAATGAGAGGAGAGGGAGGAGGTGCTGTGGGATGGAGTAGAGAATTGAAAGTGTTGAAGAGCTGTTTAGGGTTGTGAGACAGGTAGGATATGAGAGATGCGAAGTAAGTTTGTTTTGCGGCAGAGAGCGTGGACTTGAAGCTGGCGAGGGACTGCTTGTATGCGTTGAGGTGCTCGGTAGAATGGGTTCTCTTCCATCTCCGATCGGTAACCCTGGAAGCCCGTCTCAGTTCTTTGGTCAGGCCGGTCAGCCAGGGTTGCCTGTTGATTGTACGAGTTTTGCTCTGCGTGAGGGGGGCGGCCGAATCAAGTGTGGTTTTTATTGTGGTGTTATAAAATGTGGCAGCAGCATCTGTGTCATTAAGTGAGGCTATGTCTGTGAGAGGGAGGAGGGACTCAGAGAGCGATTGTAAATTGAGGTGTTTGAGATTTCTGCGAGGGTGGGTGAGTTTCTGGAGTGGGGGATGCGTACTAACAGAGGAGAGGGAAGAGAATGTCAGTAGGTTGTGGTCAGACAGGGGAAGTGGGGAGTTAGTGAGATTAGTGAGGGAACAGAGGCGGGTGAAGATAAGGTCCAGCGTGTGACCGCCTTTGTGAGTGGCCGCAGAGGACCATTGAGTGAGGCCGAGGGAATGCTCCCCCATTGCAGTATAATGCACCTCCATAGGAGTATAGTTCACCCCCATTGTAGGATAATTTACCACCATAGCAGTATAATCCCATGGTGGTATAATGCACCCCTATAGTAGGATAATGCAGCCCCATAGTAGTATAATGCAGCCCTGTAGTAATATAATGCACCCCCATAGTGATATAATGCACTCCATCGTAGTATAATGCAGCCCCATAGTATAATGCAGCCTCATGGTATAATGCACCCCACATAGTGGTATAATGCACTCCATAGTAGTATAATGCAGCCCCACAGTAGTGCTATGGGTATAATTCACCCATAGCACAGTAGTACTATGGGTATAATGCATCCCCATAGTAGGATAATGGAGCCCCATTATCACCCCCATAGTAAGATAACGGAGCCCCACAGCAGTGTAATGCAGCCCCATAGTAGTGTAATGCACCCCTATAGTATAATGCAGCCCCATAGTGGTATAATGCACCTCCATAGTGGTATAATGCAGTTCCATTGCAGTATAATGCAACCCCATAGTAGTATAATGCACTCCCATAGTATAATGCAGCCCCATAGTAGTATAATGCACCCCCATAGTGGTATAATGCACTCCATAGTAGTATAATGCACCTCATAGTATAATGCAGCCCCATAGTATAATGCTCCCCATAGCAGTATAATTCACCCCCATAGTAGGATAATTTACCCCCATAGCAGTATAATGCAGCCACATAGTAGGATAATGCAGCCCCATAGTAGTATAATGCAGCCCTGTAGTAGTATAATGCACCCTCATAGTGATATAATGCACTCCATAGTAGTATAATGCAGCCCCATAGTATAATGCATCTCATAGTATAATGCAGCCCCATGGTATAATGCACCCCACATTGTGGTATAATGCAGCCCCACAGTAGTATAATGCTATAATGCACCCCCATAGTGGTATAATACACTCCATTGTAGTATAACGCACCCCCATAGGAGTATAATGCACCCCTATAGTAGGATAATGCAGCCCGATAGCTGTATAATGCAGCCCCATACTGGTATAGAATCATAGAATGGTAGAGTTGGAAGGGACCTCCTGGGTCATCTGGTCCAACCCCCTGCTCAAAGCAGGATTCACTAAATCATCCCAGACAGATGTCTGTCCACCTTTGTTTGAACACTTCCATTGAAGGAGAACTCACCACCTCTCGTGGCAGCCTGTTCCACTCATTGATCACTCTAACTGTCAAAATGTTTTTCTAATATCTAATCTGTGTCTCCTCCCATTCAGTTTCATCCCATTGCTTCTAGTCTTTCCGTGTGCAAATGAGAATAAAGATAATCCTTCTACAATGTGACAGCCCTTGAGATATTTTTAGACAGCTATTAAGTCTCCTCTCAGTCTTCTTTTTTGCAAGCTAAACATTCCCAAATCCTGTAACCGTTCCTCATATGACATGGTTTGCAGACTGGACACCATTCTAGTCGCTCTTCTCTGAACTTGCTCCAGTTTGTTGATGTCTTTTTTAAAATGTGGTGCCCAAAACTGGACACAGTATTCCAGATGAGGTCTGACCACAGAGGAGTAGAGGGCATTAATGACTTCACGTGATCTAGACTGAATGCTTCTGTTAATACATCCCAGAATTGTATTTGCCTTCTTTGCTGCTGCATCACACTGTTGACTCATGTTCAGTCTGTGATCTATTAGTATACCCAAATCTTTTTCACATGTGCTGTTGCTTAGCCTTATTCCTCCCATTCTGTATATGCTTTTTTAATTTTTATTTCCCAGATGTAGTACTTTGCATTTTTCCCTGTTAAAAACCATTCTGTTAGTTGCTGCCCACTTCCCCAGTTTATTTATATATTTTTGAATCCTCTCTCTCTCTTCTCTAGTATTAGCTATCCCTCCTAGCTTTGTGTCATCAGCAAATTTAATCAGTTTACCCTCAATTCCTTCATCTAAATCATTGATAAAGATGTTGAACAATACAGGGCCCAAGACAGAGCCCTGTGGTACCCCACTTGATACATTCTTCCAACTGGATGTGCAGCCATTTACTACCACTCTTTGGGTCCTATCACTAAGCCAGCTATGAATCCACCTAACAGTTGCCTTGTCCATTCCATACCTAGTCATTTTTCAATAAGGATTGTGTGAGATACTTTGTCAAATGCTTTGCTGAAGTCAAGATATAATATATCTACAGCATTTCCCTGATCCACCCAGTCAGTAATTCTGTCATAGAAGGAAATTAAATTAGTTTGACATGACTTTTTAGTTACAAACCCATGCTGACTCTGGTTAATCACTTCATTCTTGTCCAGGTACTTACATACATGTTGTTTAATAATTTGTTCAAAGATCTTTCCTGGTATAGATGTCAGACTCACCGGCCTATAGTTCCCTGGGTCCACCTTCTTCCCCTTTTTGAAGATAGGAGCAACATTTGCTCTTCTCCAGTCTTCTGGGACTTCTCCTGTTCTCCAAGAATTTTCAAAGATTATGGAGAGTGGTTCAAAAATTTCTTCTGCTATCTCCTTCAGTACTCTGGGGTGTAATTCATCTGGACCTGGAGACTTGAATTCATTTATGTTAGCTAAGTGTTTCCTCACTATTTTTCTGTTTATAGATATCCTGGATTCTTCTATTCCCTTAATAGGACAGTGAAGATCAGTTGATGTTACATTTCCTTTCTGAGAGAAAACAGATGCAAAAGAGGAATTTAAAAGTTTGGCCTTCTCAACATCCTTTCTTACCATTTCATAATTTTCATCCTGTAAAAATCCTATAGCATCTTTGACTTTTCTTTTACTTTTGACATATCCCCAAAATCCTTTTTTATTGCTTTTGACATCTCTTGCAAGCCTTAATTCATTGTCAGCTTTAGCTAATCTGATTCTTGCCCTGCAGGTTCTGCAGACATCATTATATTCTTCTTTAGATATGCCTGCCTCTTTCCATTTGATAAACATTTCTTTCTTCCTTTTTAGCATGTGTTTAAGTTCTTTGTTCATCCATTCTGGTTTCGTTAAATGCTTCATATTCTTCCCTCTTTTCGGAATTGTTAATGATTGTGCTTTGAGAATCTCATTTTTCAAGATTTCCCATCCTTCCTGGACATTTTTGTCCTTAAGGATATCCAGCCATTGGATCCCTCCAATTCTCTTTCTGAGTCCCTTAAAATCTGCCTTTCTGAAATCTAACCTTGAAGTCTGTGTCTTCACAGGTCTTCCTCCTCTAGTTATCCAAAATTCTAAAATAGCATGGTCGCTACCTCCTAGGGTCCCAGCCACTCTTACCTGCACCTGTATAATTGTCATGTGTGCATTACCACGAAGATCGTCGCGGTTGCACATGTTGACTTCTCACAGCTGAGTTGCTGTTTCTTTGTGTTTGGCAGCTAGGGAGTTAATTCTGTCTGTGCTCGGTGCTGGGACTGGGTGCAGTTTCTCCCGGCTGCAATTGATTATTTGTTGATTGGTTTCCTTTAAATTCCTGGTTGTCTGCTTTGGGAGTTGCCAGTGAAATCCTTCATTCAGACCACAGATAGGAATGAATCTGTATAGACTTAAGTTGAGAGCTCCTTAGCTGTTTTAAGCTCAACTTGCTTATAGTTTATTTCCCAGACCATTTATGTTCCTTCGGTGTTTGAGTGTGTATGCAAGTGAGTGCTATCCTGTCTGTCTTATATGTCTAATCTATGTATTTAGCTGAGATCAGCCCATATCCCTTTGGTGGTAATCAGGATCCTTCTTAGGACTGATTACAGGGTTCAGGGTCTGACAGGAGACAGGGTTAGGCTGGAGACTTGGACCTCTGAACCATTATCAGTACCTCCAAGGTAAGGGATTAGTTAGGACCCCAGTGCAGGGTCAGGTTAGACCCCGGTCCTCCTCTTTCCAGTTACAGCTCATCAAGTCCTCAAGATTAACCCTGAGTTCAACTATATCATTTCTGCACATCTAGTCCTCAAGATTAACCCTAAGTTCTGCAGAGATTGTGTCAGGTAAATCTATTTTATACTTATATTCTAATGTTGCTAAACTATATGTTGTATAGAGTGTGGTTCCTGTATAAATAGTTTACTGACATTGTATTCAAATCATTAGACAGCGTGACATTTTCACTGGCCATAAAAAATTATCTCTAGTTACCATGGATCCAGTAGCCCAGCTGGCTCTGCAGTTGCAGGGATTATCCATGGAGCTGACGGACATTAAGTCCAAAGTTTTGTCTCCCCTGGAGCAAACCAGAGTTGAACCTAAAGTTGCTCTTCCAGATAGGTTCACTGGTGGGCGAGACAAATTTTTTACCTTCCGGGAGGCATGTAAATTGTATTTTCGGCTTTGGCCGCGATCATCAGGGAGTGATGAGCAGAGAGTGGGAATTGTTATCTCACTTCTTCAAGGGGACCCCCAATCCTGGGCATTTTCCCTTCCTCCGGGATCCCTGGCTCTACAGTCTGTAGATCAATTTTTTACTGCTCTGGGATTGGTATATGATGACCCAGATCGGGTCTCTCTTGCTGAGACCAAATTACGTAAGTTACAGCAGGGAGATCGTCCGGCGGAGGAATTTGCTTCTGAGTTTCGTAGATGGGCCACGGATACTCAGTGGAATGACCCAGCTCTTAGGAGCCAGTTTTGTCATGGGCTTTCTGACAAATTAAAAGACGTTTTGGCTCAGTATGAGTCTCCTCCTTCTCTGGAGGCTGCTATGGCTCTAGCTATCCGTACTGATAGACGGCTTCGGGAGAGGGGTGAGGTAACTCCACTCCCTGTTGTTTCTCCACCTACTACTAAAGTCCCTTATGTTGAGGTTCCCCTTGTCTGTTCGGATGAGCCTATGCAGTTGGGAGGGACATCTTTTCGTAGTAGGGGATTGGCGGCACGCCGCAGGACTAGAAGGTGTTTTTTCTGCGGGAAAGAGGGACATTTTGTTGGAGATTGTCCATCCCGTGTCTTGTTAAGTAAAAAGTCGCCGGAAAAACTGCTAATCCCAGGTTGTGTGGTGGATGACAACCTGGGAGTATGTATTTCATCCGCCGGTTCTTCTCAGTTCCTTGTACCAGTGGAGGTGGTGGTTGGTACTAGAGTGAAGAGATTGTCTGTTCTTCTGGATAGTGGTTCTGGGGCTAATCTGGTTGATGCTCAGTTTGCTCAGGCTCAAGGTATGCATCTGAGTGTATTGGTCAAACCGATCCCTATTTTCTCCATTGACGCCAGGCCTCTCGGCCAAGGTAGCTTTGTTCATGAGGTTCATAACATTGACCTTCGGATAGGGGCAATACATAGGGAACAATTATCTTGTTATGTGTTGGAGGGTCTACCTACTCCCATTGTGTTGGGACTTCCTTGGCTGGTTAAACATAACCCTGTGATTAATTGGCAGTCCAGAGAGATAAGCCAATGGGGTGAGTTTTGCAAAAGCAACTGCATGAACACAGTCATCAGTGCGGTCGTGCCTAGTACATTGCCCCTTTTTTGGAGGATTTTGGGGATGTTTTCTCTGAGGAGGGGTGTCGGGAGTTGCCTCCTCATCGCGTGTATGACTGCTCTATTAATCTACTTCCTGATGCTAAGTTGCCTAAAGCTAGGTTGTATAATCTTTCTGGTCCTGAAAGACAGGCTATGAAAGATTATATTTCTGAAAGTCTGGCCAAAGGGCATATTAGACCTTCATCTTCCCCTGTGGCCGCGGGGTTCTTCTTTGTGAAGAAAAAAGATGGAGGCCTACGCCCTTGCTTGGATTTCCGAGAACTTAATCGGATTACTGTTCGAGATCCGTATCCACTTCCTCTTATTCCTGATCTCTTCAATCAAATTGTTGGCACCAAATGGTTCTCTAAATTGGATCTCAGGGGGGCGTATAATCTGATTAGGATAAAAGAGGGGGATGAGTGGAAAACGGCGTTTAACACGCCGGAGGGACATTATGAAAACCTGGTCATGCCTTTTGGTCTGACTACTGCTCCAGCAGTATTCCAACATTTTGTTAATGACATTTTTCGTCACCTTGTGGGGGTGTTTGTGGTCGTATATTTGGATGACATTTTAATTTACTCGCCAGATCTTGTGTCTCACCAGGAGCATGTGAGACAGGTGTTGCAGATCTTGCGAGACAATAAACTATACGCCAAACTGGAGAAGTGTGTTTTTGCCGTACAGGAACTTCAGTTTTTGGGTTTTTTGGTGTCAGCCTCCGGTTTCCGGATGGACCCTGAAAAGGTGAGAGCAGTGCTTGAATGGGATCAGCCAGGGGATCTTAAGGCTCTGCAGCGTTTTTTGGGGTTTGCTAATTACTACCGGAAATTTATTTGTAATTTCTCGTCTGTCGTCAAACCTCTCACTGACATGATGAGAAAAGGGACGGATTTTTCTAAGTGGTCGGACAAAGCTTGCCAAGCCTTTTCCTCTTTAAAAAGATGTTTTGCTTCAGCACCCGTTCTCATCCAACCAGATGTATCTCAGCCGTTCATTGTGGAGGTGGACGCGTCTGACGTAGGAGTGGGTGCTATATTGTCCCAGGGTCCGTCCCCTGGTAAATGGCATCCGTGCGCTTTCTTTTCTAAGAAATTGTCGTCCGCCGAAAGGAATTATGATATCGGCAATAGGGAACTTTTGGCCATTAAATTGGCTTTTGAAGAATGGCGTCACTTTTTGGAGGGGGCAGTCCACCCGGTCACCGTTATTACTGATCACAAGAACCTGC
>JARQOD010000216.1:0-87060 GCA_033576555.1 Oophaga sylvatica | reverse complement strand
ACTTTTTTTTTTTAATCCCCGGGGGTTTGAGCGATATTTCCCCGATATCCAAAAGAAATGGAAAAAAAGGGGTTCCCCCGATACCATTAAAAAAACGGCGATACCGTCCGATACCAAAACCCCCCATGTAATCGGGGGGAAAACAAATAAAAAAATTTAAAAAAAACCCCTTTCTGTTTTTTGGGTTTTAAATTGTACAGAAGGAAAACAAGAAAGAGTAATGTAAAATGTATTGGGAATTTTGGGGGGAGACTTAAAGGCTAGAGTTTAAACTCAATAAAGGGGGAAAATAGATAAATATTTTTTTTTTTTAAAGATTTGGATTGCGAAAAAATTTGGGGAAAATTTTGGGTTCGTTTTTTTTTTTTGGAAAAAAATTTATATTACACTTTTTCCATGCTCTTCATCTTCACCTTTTTAATTTTCACCCACTTTCTCCTTAAAAACTTCGAGCATCATTTTTTTTCTCAAATTTTTTTCATCTTCACTTCTTTATTTCTTCTTAAAATTTTGTATTTCTTTGTTAACATTATCATATTCTTTTTATTAAACTATTATTCTTTTTAAATTTTTGCTTATCTTCTTCATCTTTCTTATTTGTGACAGAGTTTCCTGTATTTGTAATCTGTCAAAGTATAAATTTTTTCCCCCCCTTTTCCCTTTTTTGCTGTAAAAAAAGATTTAAATTACAACTATTTGTCCGTGTTCAGTTTACTGCAGCAGCGGGTTTTTTTCCCCAGGGGCACCACGAGGAGGAACGGACCCCCCCCCCTACACTGCTTAGTCTTTTTGCTTAGAATTTAGACCCTAATTTTGTTTTATTTTTTCTTATACTTCTTTTTCTTTGCTTTTAGATTTTGCTTTTTGATCTTTTGTTTTCTTGTTTGTTCTTTTATTTGGTAGCCAATTTTGTCCAGCTGTTTTTCGGGGCAGGGTTTCAAAACGAGGTACCTGTGCCCCAAAAACATCCCAAAACCAGCAGACTTTTGCTGGAATGGAAAACCGAGATGGAGGCACCTGGGCCCCAAAGGCAGGGGGGGAAAACCCCTGAGGGGTTAAAGGCCCCCGGGGGGGGCAGCAGAAGGAAAAGAGCCAAGGCAAAACCCCGGGGCCCGCTGATTTTACGGGGCCCACGGTTACTAAGAGGAGGTCCCCGGTGCTCAAAGCACTCCCAAAGGGGCCCGCGATTTTGCGGAACCGGATCCCGGAGGGGGGGGATACCCCAAAAGGCATGGGGGAAAAAAAAAAAAAAACCCCGTGAGGGGACGGGAAACCCCCGGGGGGGGCAGCAGAAGGAAAAGACCCCAAAGGCCCAAAACCCCAGGCCCCGCTGACGTTACTCCCCCCCGAACAGGGGCAAGTGTTGACTGTGCTAACAGCACTTCCGACCCCAAAAACTGGGGTTTTTTGGGCCAGGGGGGGGGGAAAGTTTAAATCCCCAGATCAGAAATTTTCCCCTTTTTCCCCGTCAATTTTTTTCTATACTTCAAACAAGAGAAAAATAACCTTTATCCCCAAAAGATGATGATTTTTTTTTAAAAAATAAAATCTAATAAAAAAAAAATTGAAAACATAAAACTCATTAACATTTTAAAAAAGAAAAGCAAAACAAAAAAAAAATTTTTAAAGGGGAAATTGCTTAGGGGTTTTACATAAAAGCTACAAGTAAAAATCTAAAACCTTTTAATGAGGGGAAAAATAACGTATGTCACCATTTTTTTGATAGACAATGATGTTTATTTTAAAAATCTGCATTACAATTTTAAATTTTGATTTTAAAAAAAATTTTTCCCTTTTTGCTGAATAATGTCACTAAATAGTTTAAAACAAATTATAAAAATTTCCATATGAATACTATAATATGTGGAAATAATCATTTTTTTAAAAAACCCAAAACCCTTTTAAAAAAAGTGCATAGTGCATATGAAAAATTGTTTTGGCTGACTGCGATTTTGGAAGCATGACAACAGTAGAAAAGGTATATATAGGAGATGCTAGCACAGAGGTAATGGCGATGTAATTGAAAACCCCAATAAAAAATGGTCCCCTACTAAAATAATTTTTTTATTTAACTTTATAAAGGGTACATGGATGTTGCTTGCGCCTTTTTTTTGGGCGCCAGACTCCTTCCCTGAGACGCGTTGGGGATGAAAGTTGTTTTGCGTGTTAAAGGGGAGTCTTGGGGAAAAACCCACTAAAACCTTATAATTTTTTTACTTTCTTTTAATCTACCAAGATGAAGAAGGCAGGAGAAGGCACTGGTCGTGGATTTTTCAGGGGAGGAAAGTGGGATTTTTGGCTGGGGGCCCCCCGTGACACAGCATCCACCTTTTCCCCCCGACTTTTCCCTTTTGCGGAACTTTTTTGGGGGCTCGGGGGTACCCCCCCTGTTGGGGGAAGAACAATTGAACCCCTTGTTTTTTTGGGTTCACCCCTGCTCGATTAAAATTTTTTCCCCTCCTTAGGAAACCCCACCCCCGTTGGGAACCATCTTTTTCTTCACCCCCGGCAAATTCCCCAAAGGGAGTCAGGAGTTCATCAGGAGCCCCGTGAGTGTCCCGGTTTTGTTCTCAAATCTATTGGCTTGCAAACGGGGGGCCCCGCCCAAACAGCTTTGTATGTAAGGGGAGTATGCTTTTTTGCGCAACGCTGTGTCCCCTTTTGAATCTGAAGAGGTGGGTGAGACAGTTTCCGAGGGGCAGCAAACCCCAGAAAGCTCTGTGATGATGGCCCGGGGGCCAGTTTTGTGAGCATGGTGGGGGGCCAGCCCCCCCAACGAGGGGGTTTTTGGAAAAAAGGGGAGTGGAGATGGGTGGGCCAAGACCAACATGGAAAGGGAACGGGGAAAGGGGGGGGAGCGCTCAAGGAAAAATAAAAATATTTAAATTTTTTGCGCCCCTCTTTTCCGCGCGTTTACAGTTTTTTGCAGTTTCAGAAAACAAGTCATGTAAAAAACGTTAACAATACAAAAAAATTTTTAAACTAAAAAAGTCGCCCCTGCTCGTGACAGCTTTCAATGTACAATGAGATGGGGGGGTACAAATATAGGTGTTTTTTACAATGGTGCATTTACAATGATGTTCCAGCCATCTTTGGGATGGGGATGGAGATATGAATGGGCAGAGACACAACAACTTTTTCAGAAAAATAGAATGTTTGATTTTGTGTGTGATAGCCCCTTTTTCAAATTGGTTTTTTTAGGGAGGCCTGAAAAACCCTGAAAAAAAGGGGGGGTCCCAATTTCTTGGGGTAAAAGATTCCCCAAAAGGGGGGGGTTTTTGCGGGGGAAGTCTTGGAGTCGGGAGTGGGAAAGGGAGTATTAGTGCAGAGGGGTTTGTCAAAACGTTTTCAGAGCGCAGCAGTCGGTTAGGCCCATAGATGAAATAGGGGGGTGTAGGAGGGGGGGTGCCTGTGGATAGCTTTTGGTGGAAAAAATTTCTTTGGGGTTTTTGTGGGAGAGGCCAGAGAAATGGTTGTGATAGAAGGGGAAATAGAGGAAGACTTGCCCCAAAAAACAACAGGAGGGGGGGTTAGGTGCAACTCGGTTCCCCGACCCCCCGTTTGGCACCTGTTCGGAGCGTTGTTTTCCAAAAGTGAAAACGTGCGCCCCCAGGACTGCCGCGTGGCCTTTTTTTTCACACCTTGCACAGATATTTGCTATGTGAAATGCAAGCGTGAACAAAAATTTAAAAAAATAGCAAAATTTTTTTCAGTCACCTCAATACCACAATATGGGAAAATGTGCGGACAAAGCAGGTTGAGTTACAAAGACACACGGAATGTAGGCCAACCTTACAGCAGCCCTCATTTCAGTTGGTTGAGCTCTTCATCGAGCTCACCAAGTGGTTCTGCTTCTCCAGATCGAGGAAAAACCGGGGCACTGTTTCCAGAGACAAATTTTTATTCCCACACGCGAATTCCCTGTACCTACACCCCGGGGCCAAAAAAACAGCCTCGGTACACAGGCAGGGGATAAAAGAGGCCATACTCCGCAAACCTGCACGAGCCAGGCTCGTTTTTCGGCATCAAAAACTCCGGCCCCCTTAAATGCTGTGTTCGGCTGGTGGAGCAGACAGTTTCCGTAACAAAATTATTTTCGTCCCCAATACAATTGCCAAGCCATTTCATTTCGCAGGCAAGCCGTCCCTGGTCTGCAAAAGCATGTTGGGGGAAAAATTAAAACTGGTACTAAAAGCCCTATAGCAAGGTCCCCGCCACCATGCTGGCCGTACCCTTGTTATGATTGCTAAACCCCTAAGGAAAAAAGGGTTTCTGTCCCTAAATACAACTAAGTGAATCCTACGATGTAACGGGGAACTGATCCTGCGACCGACCCGAAAAATCCCCATTAGTGTGAAGAAAACCATGTTGGAGGGAGTAATCCCTACAAGATCTAGGACGGGGGAAAAGGTGGACACCTCCTAAAAAAATTGTAGCATGGATAATTAAACAAAAAATAAATATTTGTGATCCTAACATCAAGCAAAACTACAGATTAAGGCACCTAAGCACCCGGTAGTTAACAGTAGATAATACAATGAAGTCAAGCAAAGCCAGAAGGGGGAGCCGACTAAAATAGGGAAAAAAGGTCATGTGACCAGCAAACGAAACAAAACCTAACAAGAGGGTTCTAACACCCATGGCCGGGACAATCCTTTCCCCACTGCCCATTGGGGTAAATGTTGTGCAGCCGGGTACGTTCTTGCGGTGGCGCGTACGTTTCTCCCCAAACCCAAGGATTGCAGGAATCTCTGTAAACATTGATTCCTCCTACTCCATTTCCTCAGAATCATCGCTGCAGGACCGTCACGGTCTACCTCCACATGGACCCGTGAACGTTTTACCTGTTGCGACCGATATGAGCACAGCCGGTCCAAATGTCAACAGGCCGTCCTAAATTATTTTTCCATGGGGAATCAGCCACACAGCGAGGAGCTCTGTAAAGCCATAAAGCAGGAGAGCGACGTTGGTTTTTGGAAAAAGAATCTACAGGCAGGCTTGGTTTGTTGTGACAATGGCCGAAATCTGGTTGTCGCTCTGGGCCTTGGCAACCTCACTCACTACCATGTCTGTAATGTGCCAACTGGTCGGCAGAGTTTTTTGAGGGACTATCCGGATCTTATGCACTGCTGCACAAGGTCCGCCTTGGGGGGTCACTTGCGACGTTCCCGATGGCCAATCGCTGATTGCAGCTCTGCAACGCAGATTTCACCTTCATGAAATCGCATCTTTGAAATACCCACCGGGGAATTCCCGTTACATATGTTGGACGGTTGTGTGAGCAGCAGCCCAAAAGTAATGGAGTATCAGCTGCATCAGGCGCAGTCAACCACAATTTTGCGCCGTTCACACTTCACCATACTGAGGGGCCTCTAAAATAAGAATAATAATAATATTATTTATTATATAGCGCCATAATATTCCCGCGGCTTTACGTTTAACGTTTCAAAACACAAGTCATAAAAACAAAGTTAACAATACAATAATTAAAGCAAAATCAGCCGCCCCCCGTGGTGAAAACTTACAATCTACAATGGGGTGGGGGAATTACAAAGTACAGGTGTTTAAACAATGGGTTTTTACCCAAAGATGGTCCGCCATTTTAAGGGAGTGAGGGATGCATGGAGATAGTGAAGGGCACACACACAGAATTTCACATAGAATGACTTTATTAGGGAATGTGATAGGCCCTTTTGGGAAAAAATGTGTTTTGAGGGGGCCTGAAACCATCCAAATTGCGGGATATCCTAATTTTTTTGGGGTTTAGAGCTTCCGAGGATTGGGCAGGCGGGAAAAAAAAAAGTTTGGGAGTTGGGGGGTGGGAGGTACGGATTAGTGCAGAGGTTGTCGAAGGTCGTTTGCGAGTGCAGCAGCGGTTAGGCCGATAAATATAAATAAGGGGGAGATGTAGGGGGGTGCTGCGCTGTGGAGAGCTTTGTTGGTGAAACGTAATTAGAATTGGATCCTATATTAATGGGCAGCCACTGCCAGTGTAAGAGTGGCGAAGGACTCTTGAAGGTATCTGCCACGTTTTGCGTGCGTTTGATGAGTCAACGCGGATGGCGGTGCAGATGTCACTTCAGCCTGACTGTCCCCCTTATCTGCTGCTTCAAAAAACACTGCAAGCCCTAAGGATTGGTTTTGGAAGAGGTGGGGATGAGGAGTCACAAATTCCACACCTTTGGACAGCAGCGCAACGTGGTTCCTCACAAAGGGCTGGGGACTTTCAAAGTACCATGCTGTATCAACAATTAAACCCCTCCAGAGTCGCTGTCTATATTTTCAACCTTACAAACTTTTAATGTATTTACAAAGCACATAATGTACAGTTTTTGTTACCTTTTGAAATTTGCATTTGTTTTCCATAAAGATGTTACAAATTATGATACAAAGTTTTTAAATTTTGAGTTTTTAAATTTGTAAAATTTTTATGTATTTGAAGGACTTTGTGAGGAGGATGAGGAGGGTCAAGGAGGAGGAAGACACGCTCCAGAGGGAGGTAGACAAGCTTATCATATGTAGACCAAGGGTGGGGTGTGCACAGCAGGCGAGATGACGCCTCTTGCAGGGGACAACGTTTCTTGGCCAGTTGGGAGTCTGCAGCTTTTATGGTTGTTTCATGCTGCAGGGGCTGAAGAACGACCCCCGCAGAAAACATTCACACCACGTTGTTATTGGGTGTACACCCTCCTGACCCTCGTACCGGGACAACTTACAAAGCCTCATCACACCGTTGAACCGGGAGCGAAAAATGCGGAAGTACCAAGACACACTGGTGCAATCCTAATGTTCTCATTCCAGCCAGAGCGCGCTGCTATGCTTTACAAAGCGCTCTGTGCGTCGGGCATGGAGACAGCTCTGCAACAAGAGGGAGCACAACAGCGCCTCTGCACGGGGGGCAAAACAGTATTTCCAAATGGTTCGAAGTTTTGTGGCGCGGCCACCAAGTCTACCATCCGAGATGGCTCCAGTCGCAGGAGGCAAATTTGGAAGATGGTGACGCTACATGTCTTGCCCTCTCAGTGTACTCCCAGATGGCTTTTCCCCCTTAAGTTTTGTGTTCTAAGTGGTTTCTGGCCAGAGCTTAGCCAGTATGCATTGGAGGTTGGCTTGCCCTGCTGCCGGGTGGGGGTTTTAATCGGAGCCGCTTTACTGCTGAGGTGGTGTACTAACAGACCGTTGCATGCGGACTACCTCCGATAATGTAAAAAAGGCTTACTTTCTGAAAATGAACGGGGGATGGTTGCCTAAAATTTGCCTGTCCGGTTTCAGATTAACTAACTGGTTGGCAACGTTTTTCCATGTCCCTGTTATGTTCATCTTTCTCCCACCTGAGCATACTCCCTGGGCTACAACACGCCAGTTCTGCTCAAAAAAGTGTCGTGCCACAGCCCAAATCCCAAAAATATATGAAGTGGGGTTCATTTAACGCCTGCTGTTCCCCTGCTGCGTGTCTGACAAAATTAATGCTGTTAACTCCAAATTAAAGTTCAAATTAAAGTTAAAACATTTTCATATTGGGCCCTCGGCACACCCTCCTTGACCCGGGCTCAGAAGTGTTGGATGCACGATCAAAACAATCGATGATTGTGTTTGTGGGGTTCAGTAACCCTGCTGTTCCCCCGCTGTGTGTCGGCAAAAAATTACTGCTACCTAGCTACAATGTTGAAAAAAACATGACATGTTAAAGTGGCTAGTGCTACACATAATTCAGGCACACCCTTATTTCTAAGCTGTAAACAAGTGAAACGTCAAATTTAAAAACCTTCAATGATTAGTGTTGGTAACAAATCTGAACAAAAATTGTGACATATTATGGGATATCCACATGCTAACACAAAAGCTAACACAAAAGCATACTTATGCTTTAGGTACTGATGGGAACCTTTCACCCATAATTTGACAAATCCAACTCCCATGCCTCAAATGCTGCAATGTTGGAAGTGCATAATGTGGGTTGAACTTTGACAACAGCTGCATGCGAAGGTTATCCTTCTGTGTTCTTGGTTTTTAAATAAAAAAACATACAAGTAAATATAATAATACTTGTTGTTAAGGGACATGATGTACACCTGTAAATTGTGCAAACAATGGATGTAGGATATTCCTCTTCAACATTACTTATATTTGTGTCATTTGAAAAAATACTATTTTATTAAAAATTAAAAACCCCGTTCAGTAGCTTGAAAGGCCCGTTTGTGTACTTCTATATTGTTTGCAACCAATGTTTGTATCGGATGGAAACACCACGTAATAGATTTGAATTATTTTTAAATAAAAAAGCAGCACCAATTTGAGAAAAATGTGAAGGATAGGCAGTGAGACACGCTCAGCAGGTACAAGCAACGTGGTTGAAAGAACCTAACTGGGCGGGATCTGCACTACAAAAATGAAAAAACCCCTGACTACAGTAAACAGTGCACACAACTGTTCAGTACTGTGAAAGGCCCCTTTGTGTACTACTATATTGTTTGGGAACCAATGTATTGTATACGGATGGAAGCACTCACTGAATAGATTTGAATTATTTTTAAAAACGAATAAAGCAGCACCAATTCGAAAAAAAGTGAAGGATGAGGCAGTGAGCACGTCAGCAGAGTTCAAGCAAAGTGGTTGAAGAACTAACTGGGCGGGATCTGCACTACAAAAATGAAAACCTCTGACTACAGTAAACAGTGACACAACTGTTCAGTAGCTGTAAAAAGGGCCCGTTTGTGTACTATATATTGTTTGCAACCAATGTATTGTATACGGAGGGAAGCACGTCACTTAATAGATTGATTATTTTAAATCGAAATAAAGCAGCACCAATTGAGAAAAATGTGAAGGATGAGGCAGTGAGACACGCTCAGCAGAGTACAAGCAACAGTGGTTGAAGACTAACTGGAGCGGGATCTGCACTACAAAAATGAAAACTCTGACTACAGTAAACAGTGACACAACTTTCAGTAGCTGTGAAAAAGCCCGTTTGTGTATTACTATATTGTTTGCAACCCAATGTATTGTATACGGATGGAAGCACGTCACTGTAATAGATTTAAATTATTTTTAATGAATAAAGCAGCACCAATTCGAGAAAAATGTGAAGGATGAGGCAGTGAGACACGCTCAGCAGAGTACAAGCAACAGTGGTTGAAGAACTAACTGGAGCGGGATCTGCACTACAAAAATGAAAACCTCTGACTACAGTAAACAGGCACACAACTGTTCAGTAGCTTTAAAAAGGCCCGTTTGTGTACTACTATATTGTTTGCAACCAAGTATTGTATACGGATGGAAGCACGTCACTGTAATAGATTTGAATTATTTTAAATAGAATAAAGCAGCACCAATTCGAGAAAAATGTGAAGGATGAGGCAGTGAGACACGCTCAGCAGAGTACAAGCAACAGTGGTTGAAGAACATAACTGGAGCGGGATCTGCACTACAAAATGAAAACCTCTGACTACAGTAACAGTGAACAACTGTTCAGTAGCTGTGAAAGGCCTTTGTGTACTACTATATGTTTGCAACCAATGTATTGTATACGGATGGAAGCACGTCCACTGAATAGATTTGAATTATTTTAAATAGAATAAAGCAGCACCAATTCGAGAAAAATGTGAAGGATGAGGCAGTGAGACACGCTCAGCAGAGTACAACAACAGTGGTTGAAGAACTAACTGGAGCGGGATCTGCACTACAAAAATGAAAACCTCTGACTACAGTAAAACAGTGCACACAACTTTCAGTAGCTGTGAAAGGCCCGTTTGTGTACTACTATATTGTTTGCAACCAATGTATTGTATACGGATGGAAGCGGTCACTGTAATAGATTTGAATTATTTTAAATAGAATAAAGCAGCACCAATTTTAGAAAAATGACAAGGATGAGCCAGTGACAGACACTCAGCAGAGTACACGCAGCGGTGGTTGAAGAAGTAAAATGGAGCGTGATCTGCATTTAAAAAAAAAAAAAAAAAATACCTCACAGACTGCAGTGAACACTGAAACACAACTATTCACAATCTGTGAAAAGGCTACTCCTTTGTCTATTCTATAGTGTTTGCAACCAATGTATTGTATACGGATGGAAGCGCATCACACTAATAATTTATTTCTATTGAATGGAGCAGCAGCAAATTACACTAAAGAAAAAAAAAAAGAGATAAGTGACACGTGCAGATGCCTACAAACAGCGGTTGGATGCAGAGCAAACTGCAGCGTCACCTGCACTCACACACACACCTTGCAGAGCTGTTAAAACAACACTGCAGGCAAAATGAAGCTTTACACAGCGGTTGGTGATAGCCTGCCTACAGCACAGTACACAAAATCGCAATCTCTAACTGTCCCTCAGAGTCAGCAGAGCAGCGTTCTGTCCCTATCTGATTCACAGCACAGTGACGCTAAAATGGCGGCGGCGCCTTTTATAGTGCATTCTGACATCATTTCAGCAGCCAATCACAGCCATGCCATTAGTTAAGATGACCGCAGCATTACAGGATGTGCCCACACTTCGTAGGATTCCTCATTGGCTGACTAAAATCACATTGCCTCTCAAAGAATTATGGGAACTTCCGATTCCGGTATACGATATTGAAAAAGTATCGGAATTAAGTATCGGAATTCGATAACGCGAATATCGGCCGATACCCGATACTTGCGGTATCGGATGCCAAATACTGCCAATGGTCTCATCGAGATGTGAGACAGGTGTTGCAGATCTTCGAACAATAAATTATACGCCAAACTGGAGAAGTGTGTATTTGCCGTACAGGAACTTCAGTTTTTGGGTTTTTTGGTGTCAGCCTCCGGTTTCCGTATGGACCCTGAAAAGGTGAGAGCAGTACTTGAATGGATCAGCCAGGGGATCTTAAGGCTCTGCAGCGTTTTTTGGGGTTTGCTAACTACTACCGGAAATTTATTTGTAATTTCTCATCTGTCGTCAAACCTCTCACTGACATGACAAGAAAAGGGACGGATTTTTCTAAATGGTCGGACAAAGCTTGCCAAGCCTTTTCCTCTTTGAAGAAATGTTTTGCTTCGGCACCCGTTCTCATCCAACCAGATGCATCTCAGCCGTTCATTGTGGAGGTGGATGCGTCTGACGTAGGGGTGGGTGCTATATTGTCCCAGGGTCCGTCCCCTGGTAAATGGCATCCGTGCGCTTTCTTTTCTAAGAAATTGTCGTCCGCCGAAAGGAATTATGATATCGGCAATAGGGAACTTTTGGCCATTAAGTTAGCTTTTGAAGAATGGCGTCACTTTTTGGAGGGGGCAGTCCACCCGGTTACCGTTATTACTGATCACAAGAACCTGTTTGTATTTGGAATCCGCTAAGCGTCTGAATTCCAGACAAGCTCGATGGTCGTTGTTTTTTACCAGGTTTAATTTTGTCGTCACTTATCGCCCGGGGTCTAAGAATGTAAAGGCTGATGCCTTGTCTCGCAGTTTCCAGGGGCCGGGAAAACGGATGACCGAGTCCTATCCTTCAGGAGGGGGTGGTAGTGTCGGCTGTATTTTCTGAGCTTGAGGAGGAGGTGTTAGAGGCTCAGGGGGACGCCCCTGCAGGACCTCCAGGGAGACTGTTTGTCCCAAATCTGTTGAGACAAAAGGTTATTGAGGCACATCATAATTCTGCTCTAGCAGGACATCCAGGGAGTAAGGCTACTTTAGATCTCCTTTCTCGCCGGTTTTGGTGGCCTAATGCTAATAAAGATGTTATAACTTTTGTCGCGTCATGTGGGGTGTGTGCTCGCTCTAAAACCCCTCATACCCGTCCGTCTGGGACCCTTTTACCCTTGAAACTTCATGAGCGTCCATGGACTCATTTATCTATGGACTTCATTACGGACCTTCCTCCGTCGTCAGGGAATACTGTCATACTGGTGGTTGTTGACAGGTTCAGTAAGATGGCACATTTCGTTGCTCTTCCTGCACTCCCTAATGCTAAAACTCTGGCGCAGGTGTTCTTTAGGGAGATCGTTAGACTTCATGGGTTGCCTTCTGATGTGGTGTCAGATAGGGGGTCTCAGTTTGTGTCCAAATTTTGGAGGGCATTTTGTTTACGTCGGGGGATGCAATTGTCATTTTCCTCGGCTTTTCATCCGCAGACCAATGGTCAGACAGAGCGTCTGAATCAGAGCTTAGAGACATATCTCCGGTGTTTGTCTCAGAGAACCAAGAGGACTGGTCTTCTTTCTTACCTCTGGCAGAGTTCGCTCTTAACAACAGGCGGAGCGAGTCCACTGGTAAGTCCCCGTTTTTTGGGGCATATGGTTTTCATCCCCAGTTTTGTACTTTCAATGGGGGGGCCCTTCTGGGGTTCCTGAGGAGGAGCGTTTCTCGTCGTCACTTGCTTCTGTGTGGAGAGGTGTATTGAATAATCTGAGTGCGATGGGGAACCGTTACAAACGTATGGCTGATAGGAGGAGAGTTTCTGGTCCAGATCTGAATGTGAACGATCTGGTATGGTTGTCTACCAGGAATATAAAACTTAAAGTGCCCTCCTGGAAACTGGGTCCCAGATTCATCGGGCCGTACAGGATCAGTTCCATAATTAATCCTGTGGCATTTCGTCTGGACCTCCCTCCTACGTTTTAAAATTCATAATGTGTTCCACAAGTCATTACTTAAAAGGTATGTGGCACCAGTTATACCGTCACCTCTACCTCCTCCTCCTGTGTTGGTCAATGGTAACTTGGAATTTCAAGTATCAAAGATCATTGACTCACGTCTGAATCGCCGGTCCCTTCAGTACTTGGTGCATTGGAAGGGGTATGGTCCAGAGGAGAGGACGTGGGTCCCTGCGTCTGATGTTAATGCAGATCGTTTGGTTCGGACCTTCCACAGAACTCACCCGGGCAGGCCTGGCCCTGAGGGTCCGGAGGCCCCTCGTAGAAGGGGGGTACTGTCATGTGTGCATTGCCATGAAGATCGTCGCGGTTGCACATTTTGACTTCTCACAGCTGAGCTGCTGTTTCTTTGTGTTTGGCAGCTAGGGAGTTAATTCTGTCTGTGCTCGGTTCTGGGACTGGGTGCAGTTTCTCCCGGCTGCAATTGATTATTTGTTGATTGGTTTCCTTTAAATTCCTGGTTGTCTGCTTGGGGAGTTGCCAGTGAAACCTTCATGCAGACCACAGATAGGAATGAATCTGTATAGACTTTAGTTGTGAGCTCCTTAGTTGTTCTAAGCTCAACTTGGTTAGAGTTTATTTCCCAGACCATTTATTTTCCTTTGGTGTTTGAGTGTGTATGCAAGCGAGTGTTATCCTGTCTGTCTTATATGTCTAATCTGTGTATTTAGCTAAGATCAGCCCATATCCCTTTGGTGGTAGTCAGGATCCTTCTTAGGACTGATTACAGGGTTCAGGGTCTGATAGGAGACAGGGTTAGGTTGGAGACTTGGACCTCTGAACCATTATCAGTACCTCCAAGGTGAGGGATTAGTTAGGACCCCAGTTTAGGGTCAGGTTAGATCCCGGTCCACCTCTTTCCTGTTTCAGCTCATCAAGTCCTCAAGATTAACCCTGAGTTCAGCAGATATCGTGTCAGGTAAATCTATTCTATACTTACATGCTGATGTTGCTATACTAGTTGTTGTATAGAGTGTTGTTCCTGTATTAATAGTTTACTGACATTGTATACATATCATTAGACAGCGTGACATTAGTCTTCTTCTGCTTAGAATTTAGAGCATATATTTTGCTCTTCATTTTGGTCTTATACTTCATGTTCTTCTGTTTTTGATCTTCTGCTTATTGTTCTTCTGTCTTGTTCTGTATCTTGTAGTTTGTCTTAACCTTCTTTGTCCTGTTGGTGATCTTCTTCTGGGTAATCTTTTATTTTTTCTTTGTGATGGTGTTCAGGCTGGTTGGCTTCATGCTCGTCGTCCTTGTTGTCGTCATCTTCTTCTGGGTGGTCTTTAAGGTCGTCTAATTTCCGAGAAACAGCTGACGTTACTGGAACCCTGACGGGTATCAGATGGAGCAAGAGACAATGGAAGTAACGAGGACCAGCTGACTGTGCTGGAACCCGGACGGGTAGCAGAAGGAAAAGAGGCAATGTCACAACCGAGTACCAGCTGACGTTACTGTGACACGGTTACTAAGCAGGAGGTACCTGTGCTCCAAAGCACTTCCAAGGACCAGCAGACGTTGGTGGAACTCGGATACGGAGATGGAGGCACCTAGGCCAAAGGCACTGGGGAGAACCAGTTGACGGTACTGGACCCCGGACGGGTAGCAGAAGGAAAAGAGGCAATGTCACAACCGAGTACCAGCTGACGTTACTGTGACACGGTTACTAAGCAGGAGGTACCTGTGCTCCAAAGCACTACCAAGGACCAGCAGACGTTGGTGGAACTCGGATACGGAGATGGAGGCACCTAGGCCAAAGGCACTGGGGAGAACCAGTTGACGGTACTGGACCCCGGACGGGTAGCAGAAGGAAAAGAGGCAATGTCACAACCGAGTACCAGCTGACGTTACTGTGACACGGTTACTAAGCAGGAGGTACCTGTGCTCCAAAGCACTACCAAGGACCAGCAGACGTTGGTGGAACTCGGATATGGAGATGGAGGCACCTAGGCCAAAGGCACTGGGGAGAACCAGTTGACGGTACTGGACCCCGGACGGGTAGCAGAAGGAAAAGAGGCAATGTCACAACCGAGTACCAGCTGACGTTACTGTGACACGGTTACTAAGCAGGAGGTACCTGTGCTCCAAAGCACTACCAAGGACCAGCAGACGTTGGTGGAACTCGGATACGGAGATGGAGGCACCTAGGCCAAAGGCACTGGGGAGAACCAGTTGACGGTACTGGACCCCGGACGGGTAGCAGAACGCACCCATGAAAATGTAAGTTGACAGGACGCAAGCCGTCCGCAGTTACCGAATCACACAGTCCTACAGTGGGTGCTTGTCCTATTGTCACAATGGAAACAGCCTTTATTTACATATCCCACAGCACACATAGGAATCACCTAAACTGCAGGCACCATAGAGTCGGCTAACCCGAATGCAACACGACAGCACAATTTATTGGAGGATAATTGACGTTCACACTGCCAGGAAACAGCTGTCGTGCTGTAACCAGGCTGGCCAGGAGTCAGTACCCCTGCCAATTACTTACGAGCAACAAATGGCGGTGTTGTAGCCCAGGGAGTAGAGTTCAGGTGGTAGAAAGATGAACATAACAGGAGACATGGAAAACGTTGCCAAACAGTTATTTAATCTGAAAACGGACAGGCAAATTCAGGTGAGATCCATGCCTTGTTCATTTTCAGAAAAGTAAGCCGGTCTACATTCTCTGAGGATAGTCGCATGCGACGGTCTTAACTACACCACCTGCAGCACTAAAGACGCGCTCAGATAATACACTGGCAGCAGGGCAAGCCAGCACCTCCAATGCATACTGGCTAAGCTCTGGCCATGTATCCAACTTAGAGACCCAAAATTTGAAAGGGGAAGAGGCATCTGGGAGTACACTTAGAGGGAAAGCCAAGTAGTCTGTCACCATCTTACGGAAACGTTTCTTCCTGGTGACTGGAGCAGTCTCGGATGGTGTAGACCTTGCTGGCGCTGTCACAAAACTTTGCCACATTTGTAACATACAGTTATTGCCCTGTGCAGAGGCGCTGCTTCTGCTCCCTCTTGTTGTAGAGGTGTCTACACTGCCTCGACGCACAGAGCTGCTTTGTAAAGCAGTAGCAGCAGCAGCAGCTCTCTCGGCTGGAATGTACAACAGTATGGATTGCACCAGTGTGTCTTGGTACTCCTGCATTTTACGGTCCCGGTTCACCGGTGTGATGAGGGTTTGTAAGTTGTCCCGGTAGCGAGGGTCTAGGAGGGTGTACACCCAATAATCTGACGTGCTGAGAATGTGGGCGATGCGGCGGTCGTTTCTCAGGCACTGAAGCATGAAATCAACCATGTGCTGCAGACTCCCAACTGGCCAACAAAGGCTGTCCTCTGGAAGAGGCGTCATCTCTGCCTCCTCTGCATCACCCCACCCTCGCTCTACATACTGACTAGAGCGTTGTGTACCTCCCTCTGTAGGGATTTCTTCCTCCTCCATTGACTCCTCCTCCTCCTCATCCTCCTCACAAAGTGAGCCCTGCCCAGCCCTTTGTGAGGAACCACGTTGCGCTGACTGTCCTGAAGGTAATTGAATTTGTGACTCCTCATCCTCCACCTCTTCCAAAACCTCTTCCTTTAGTGCTTTCAGTGATTTTTGAAGCAGGCAGATAAGGGGGACAGTCATGCTGACTAGTGCATCATCTGCACTCGCCATCCGCGTTGAGACATCAAACGCACGCAAAACGTCGCAGATGTCCTTCATAGAGGTGGTGAAGTGTGAACGGCGCAAATTGCGAGTTGATTGCGCCTGTTGCAGCTGATACTCCATTACTGCTGGCTGCTGCTCACACAACCGCTCCAACATATGTAACGTGGAATTCCACCTGGTGGGTACGTTACATATGATGCGATGTTCAGGAAGGCGAAATCTGACTTGCAGAGCTGCAATGCGCGATCTGGCCATGCTGGAACGTCGCAAGTGAGCACACTCTAGGCGGACCTTGTGCAGCAGTGCATCAAGATCCGGATAGTCCCTCAAAAAACTCTGCACGACCAAGTTGAGCACATGTGCCAGACATGGTATGTGAGTGAGGTTGCCAAGGCCCAGAGCTGCCACCAGATTTCGGCCATTGTCACACACTACCAAGCCTGGCTGGAGATTAGCTGACAAAAACCACACGTCGCTCTCCTGCTTGATGGCATCCCAGAGCTCCTGCGCTGTGTGTCTTCGATTCCCCATGTAAATTAATTTCAGGACGGCCTGTTGACGTTTGGCCACGGCTGTGCTCATATCGGTCGCAACAGGTAAGCGTTCACGGGTCCATGTGGAGGTATACCGTGACGGCTCGTGCAGCGATGATTCTGAGGAACTGGAGTAGGAGGAGGAATCAATGTGTACAGACTGGATTCCTGCAATTCTTGGAGTTGGCAGAACACGTACAGCGCCACTGGCAAGATCTGTACCCGGCTCCACAACATTGACCCAATGGGCAGTGAGGGAAAGGTATCGTCCCTGGCCATGGGTACTGGTCCACGCATCGGTGGTCAGGTGGACCCTGCTACTGACGGCGTTTAGTAGCGCATGTTTAATGTTTCCCTCGACATGTTTTTGCAGAGCAGGGACGGCTTGCCTGCTGAAATAAAATCGGCTTGGCACATTATATTGTGGGACTGCCAATGACATAAAGTTCCTGAAACTGTCAGTCTCCACCAGCCTGAATGACAGCATTTCAAGGGACAGGAGTTTTGCAATGCCAGCATTCAGAGCCTGTGCTCGTGGATGGTTTGCCGAGTATGGCCGTCTTTTATCCCATGCCTGTTGTACCGATGGCTGTTTTTTGTTCTGGGAGTGTGACGATGACTGTGAACTTGCTGCTGTGGGTGGAATAACAGTTTGTCTATGGACAACAGTGACCGAGGTTCTTCCATGGAGATCCTGTGAGGAAGCCGAACCAGGTGTGTGTGAGCTGGAGGTAGAGGCTCGAACACGACCTGAAGATGTAGGTGCTGCTGTAGGTTGGCCTACATCTCCAGTGTGTCTTTGTAACTCAGCTACGTGCTTTGTCCGTACATGTTTCCACATATTTGTGGTATTCAGGTTACTGATATTTTTACCTCTTTTAACTTTTTGCTTACACAGCTTGCATTGAACATAGCAAATATCATCTACAAGTCTGTCAAAAAAGGACCACGCAGTGCAAGTCATGGGAGCGCCAATTTTGACATTTCTAAGAGAACTGCTCCCAACAGGTGCCAAACTGGAGGCTACAGGCAAGCGAGTCTGCAGCCTACCTCTCCCTCCTCTTTGTACCGTTGGGACAATCTCTTCCTCAGAGCTGCTCCCACCACCTTCCTGTTGCTCACGCCATGTTGGGTCTCGGAATTCATCATCTCCACTACCCTCTTCCAACACCTGCTGCTGTTGGATGGTCTGGGCAGCACCATGCTCCACAAAACCTGGCACCTGAGTCTCATCATCATCATAAGATGCGTTCTGCGGTGTGCTGTCCATCGGCACTGGCTCACCCGCCTCTTCAGATTGAGAGAGACACAGCTGTTGCGCATCACTGCATACTCCCTCTTCTTCAAATTGCAGAATGCTGCTTGCCTGTGCCCGTGTTTGCGAGCCAACAGATTCTGAGAACAGAAGCAGAGACTCAGCTGGCTCCTGTACAGAACTCTCTGACTGCCTGGGCAATTTGACAGGCGATGAACAGACAGATGGTTGCTCAACAGTGTTGTGTTCCTGAGAGGAGGTGGAAGGAATTGAAGTCGATGCATTGGCTGCCATCCAACCAACAACGGCTTCAATTTGTTCTTCCCGCAGCAGGGGGGCACGCCGAGCTCCTACCAAAGTGCGCATAAAGGAACGCTCACGGGGATAAATGGTGGATGCTGTGTCACTGAGGGCGGCAGCAGCCACAGAATCCCCACGTCCTCTCCCTGCTGAAACTCCACGGCCACGACCACGTGCCTTACTCACTGACTTCTTCATCTTGGTAGATTGATAAAGAAAGTCAGAAAAGTTATAAGGCCTAAGTGTGGTTATTACGCAGAGACTGAAGTGAACACTGAAACACAACTGTTCACAATCTGTGAAAGGCTACTCCTTTGTCTACTTCTATAGTGTTTGCAACCAATGTATTGGATACGGATGGAAGCGCGTCACACTAATAGATTATATTTTAAATGGAATGGAGCAGAACCAATTGAAGATAAATGAAAAGGATGAGGCACTGAGACACGCTCAGCAGAGTACAAGCAGCAGTGCTTGAACAAGTAACTGGAGCGTGATGTGCACTCAAAAAATAAAAAACACAGACTGAAGTGAACACTGAAACACAACTGTTCACAATCTGTGAAAGGCTACTCCTTTGTCTACTTCTATAGTGTTTGCAACCAATGTATTGGATACGGATGGAAGCGCGTCACACTAATAGTTAAATTGCATGGAGCTGCAAGAATTACACTGAAGAAAAAAAAAAGAGTCTGTGAGTGACACGTGCAGATGCCTACAGACAGCGTTGCATGCAGAGCAAACTGCAGCGTCACCTGCACTCACACACACCTTGCAGAGCTGTTAAAACAACACTGCAGGCAAAAGGAAGCTTTACACAGCGGTTGGTGCTAGCCTGCCTACAGCACAGTACACTAAATCGCAATCTCTAACTGTCCCTCAGAGTCAGCACAGCAGCGTTCTGTCCCTTACTGAATTCACAGCACAGTGACGCTAAAATGGCGGCGGCGCCTTTTATAGTGCATTCTGACATCATTTCAGCATCCAATCACAGCCATGCCATTAGTTAACATGACCGCAGCAGTACAGGATGTGCCCACACTTCTTAGGATTCCTCATTGGCTGACTAAAATCACATTGCCTCTCAAAGAATTATGGGAACTTCCGATTCCGGTATCCGATAAGACGAAAATATCGAAACTAATTATCGAAAGGCCGATAGAGCTAATATCGGCCGATACCCGATACTTACGGTATCGTATCGCTCAACACTAATCATTAGTCATTTTGGATTATCTCCTCCAAAAGTACACCCTCTTGATATTACTTAAATAAAGCAAGGATAGAGTAAAAGAGAGGAGAAAGAGAAGAGGAAGAAAAGAATTACAGCAAGAGAAATAAAAAGAGGGGCAGACAGAATAAGGATTAGAGAATATTACTAAAAGAAGAAGAAGGAGGTGAGAGTGAGAGGAGGGAGAGAGGATAATAAATACGAACAGTATTTTCTGACTCAATATACGCATACCACTCGTCTACCCCTGAGTGTTCTTCCCTGATATCTGGGAAAACTACATTTTTTTTCTCTCTCTTACAAGCCCTCACTAACCCGAGGCATCAGCTTTATTTCCTCATGTCTCCATCTTTACAGGAGTTCAATAAAATGAGTCAGAACAAGAATATTAAACCAAAACAAAAAAATGCCCCCTCAACTTCCTTCATCCCGTAAGGGTCTCCAGAGAGTCTGATCTTAAACGTCATTCGTCCCTGGACTCTATCAGTAGGTTAAGCCCTATGAAATCCAGATCTCCCCATAGCATCATAGGTGACATGGATACCTCTGTCTCCTCAAAACGAAGAAATCCTGGAGAGTGGGGAGGAAAAATCTCTTCTCAAAATGACCATAAGGGCGATATTTCAGAGGACTCCTTCTTCCTCCTCGCCAAATTTAAGTAAAAAAAGTCAAGACCCAAATTAGATAATTCTGAAAGTACTCCTCCTGGTACTGCAGGTTTTGAATCTCTTGAACTCTACATGACTACCCTTGCCGATAAAATTAACAACCTCAAATTAACTCTTGACTCCCAAATGAAAGTTTTCAGGGACACTTTTGAGTCATTCAACAAAAAACTTGAATCCACGAGTCAAGAATAGTCTCCGTTGAAGGGAAAACTGATGACATCTTAAAGGAAAACCTAAAGTTCAAGTCCAAAATCCATCAACTAAAAACAAAGCTAGCCGACTTGGAAGATCGAAATAGGTGAAATAATATTAAAATCAGAAGTATTCCTGAATCTGTCTCCCCCAACAACCTGGCGGAATACACTAAGAAAGTCTTTAGAAAAATAATACCATCTTTGACTGACCAAGATTTAATAATTGATCGGATCCACAGACTGCCTAAACCTCCTCACATCTCCAAAGATCTCCCAAGAGATACTATACTAAGCATCCATTTTTTCCACGTCTACTCCAGTCAAAAGTCAGGGAAAATGGGGGCTTTCCGGATCCATACTCCCACCTGAAATTTTACGCCGACCTTTCAAAAGCGACCATAGAAGGAAGAAAATCGTTTCCAGCAATTACCATCCCATTGATAGATAACGACATTCAGTACAAGTTGGGCTTCCCCTTAAAACTTTAGTGAACGTTTACGTTCCATCAAAAGGACAAATCAAATTTCTAAACAAGCTTAATTTGGTTAAGAAAGGTTCTCTCATTCTTTCCGGCTATTTCAATATGGTTCCTAATAGCCAATTAGACACTACGGCTCCAAATAGACACAAAACTGAGTCTCTTAACAAATGGCTGTATAGCAATTTGCTCTTCGATACCTTTCGTTGCCTAAATTCGACATCCTTAGAATTCAGCCACTTCTCCGACCCTCACCACTCAACTTCCAGGATAGACTTGATCCTGAAGGATATATTTTTTCTCCCCAAATTCACCTCAGTGGAAATTCTACCTAAAACAATCTCTGATCATGCTCCAGTAGTCGCTGAGTTCATAGTAGGCCCAGCCACCCAAAAACAATTTTTATGGAAATGTAATTCCTCCCTTCTTCATATCCCTAACATAAAATCTGAAATTTCATCCGCCATCACTAATTATTTTAATGAAAACGGTTCAGACCTTTTGAGTCCATACTCCTGTTGGAACGCCCATAAGGCTGTCCTGAGGGGTCTGCTTATCCAAATCTCAAAAGTTAAAAAATCAAGTAGAGCTAAAATAGCTACCCTACAAAGTCTCATCAAAAATAAAGAATTTCTTCTAGCTAATAACTCCCATCCTTGCCCCATCATACAGTTGGAGCTTTCTAAACTCAGACAGGAACTCAAAGCGTTGATCTTCTCCTTTTACGATTCGGCCTTGAAATCCTCCAAATTCAAATATTATTCAAATCTCCACCGCCCTTCTCGGTATATGTCCAATAGACTCAAAAAACTTAGGTGTAAAAATAGGATAGACTCAATTTCTTCTTCTAAAGGTATTTCCCTGTCTCACCCCAAAGACAGCGCAAATGCGTTCGCTGAGTTTTACGGCAATCTTTATAACCTAAACCAAAACTCCCCCCAATCCCTTCCAAAACAGCAGGATATACATTCCTTTTTGTCTTTCATAAACCTACCCTAGTTAGATACCGAAAGCATAAATTTCCTCTTACCCCTTTCACTGAAAAATAAATTTTAAATGCCATCAATCACTTAAAACCTTTTAAAGCCCCCGGCCCAGACGGATTCACGAATGATTACTACCGGACGTTCGGTCACTTGTTGTCCCCTCACTTAACAAAAATCTTTAATTCCGCACCAGATTCTGGAAATTTACTAGTGAGATTCTAGAAGCTATAATTGTACTCAGACCCAAATCTAATTCGGACCCTAATCAAATGAAAAGCTACAGACCTATCTCCCTAATCAATACTGACGTTAAATTATATCCTAAGATTATAGCAGACAGATTAAACCAACTCCTCCCTAAAATAATTTTGAATGACCAAATTGGTTTTGTACTCAAAAGGCAATCGGTTGATGATATAAGGAGACTGATCAGCCTCATAAAATTGATTAACTCCAAAAAAACTAAAGCTGCCATAATATCCCTCGACGCTGAGAAGGCTTTCGATCGTATGAATTGGGATTATCTATTCGCAGCAGCAGTGAGAGGAAGCGCAGGCACCCCCTGGAGCCCGGAGCTGCGGATTGCAGAGGCACGTGGAGAGGTGAGTATTGTGACAGCTGCTGCTGGGGCCCTGAGCAAGCTGGGGGGCCCAGTGGCGGCGCTGACACCACTCTCCTCCGTTAACGGGCACCGGGGTGCCCGACGGCGAGTGGGCCCCCTCGCCTGCTCAGGGCCCCGGCACTTGCCCGGGTATGCCGGGTGCTGACGCCGGCCCTGGCCTCGAGCACCCGAGCATTACAATTTGCTTGACTCGAGTGACGAACACTCAAGTATTTTCATGCTCCCTCATCACTAGTGATTAATCATTGCTAGGACAGGTGAAATATACCCTGTAAAGCGTAAGCAATATCCTTGTAGGTATTTCCTTTATGCCTTTGCACAATTTTTTAATGTTATTCATTTTTGTTTGTGTGGTTTTAATGGAATAAATTAAAGATTAAATTCTAACTCCTCTACCATTTATTGCTAGCCCATTCTGAAGCTTGTGGTTTTTCCTCAATATCCAATTCGCTATATTGTTAGCAGTCATAATCAGACTGCGGACCATGCAGGAACCATAGTACTGATGAGACAAAGTCAGTATCGCAAACAAACATTTCTAGATTCTTTACAGGTGACATTTCCTTTGATTGAAGTCATTCCCATCTCTTTTGTCTCCATGTAGTACAGACACCATGATGAGATTTCACTCCAAGACACATCTCTGCAGACTTCCCTCTTCTCCGTTTTCAGCAGCACATCCCGACACGGTGCCATAAAAATAAAAGTATTATAATACTGCCCCATAAATAAAAATATCAAAATATCTCCCATGCTAAACCCTTGAATAAACAAGTGCCCATCAGTGTGTTATCTAAGCAGGTGCTGAGATGCAGTACGCAGGGATTGCAGACCAGTACGGTATAAACAGTATTATTTACTTTTAATAATAAAGGGTTAAAGTAATCTCCTTGCAGGGAGTTAATAAGCAGTGGAAAAAAACTAATCAAACAACAAGGAATAAATGAAATAAGCAAAATGAGTGCAACAGTCTAAGTTTCAAACAACACTTATCGTAGCTCCTGCTGATGCCCTTAGTCCACAGTCCGATGTAGTAGTACTGGCAACGGCCAGCGTAGTATCCTCCGATGGGGTTCCAGGTTAGCGATCCGTCTTCTGGCGGCAGCAGGCGGTCTCCGCTTTTACCCGCTGAGCCCCTAATCCATAAGCCCGCGCAATCAAAGCGGGAAAAGCTGCAGAAGTCTCTGTACTAAACTCGGGTTGATGTGTGCCAGCCGGCAAAGGAGACCGCACTTCAGTGTCCTGTAACCGGCCCACGCTTCTCTGCACGAGAGCGGCCCTTTGCTTAGCCAAGTGCATGGCGCTTTCCGCACTCACTGTTCCGCTGGAGCGCCCAGGAGATTTCGGCCACAGTACGTCATGGCGCTGCAGTTTGGGGTGCAGAGCATGCTGCTCAGGGCGCAGAGCAATCTGCTCACTGTCTTGCACTCTCCCTGGTGGCCGGAAACTGACTGCTGCTTGGCGATCTTTTTGCTCTGAGTTTTCTGTGAACATGCCCCTCCTTCCCGGGTCATGGGGTGTGTCCAGTCACCTATTCCTTTCCCTGGGCAACATGGGATGCAGCCCCGACAGTTCCGGACCCGGCTCAGCGCAGGTACCTGCAGCCTGGTCATCCTCCTTACTAGGGATGAGCGACTTTCCCATTTTTCGGGTCGAGTTGGGTTTCATGGAACCCGACTTTCGCAAAAGTCGGGTCGAGTGAAATCGGCCGACTATCGCGAAAAATCGGCGGGTCGATTGAAACACGAAACCCAATGCAAGTCAATGGGAAAGCAAAGTCGGTAGGGAGTGGAGGACAGAAAACACACCTACAGTGCCCATTTCAATGGCAACAACATCAATCATTATTACTTAAGCTTGGCAACCTTAATTGACTTAATAATGTTTAGGCATGGAAAAATGGTGGTTATTTGGTTCAACTTGTGGAGGGGTAGGGATGGCTCCCGGTTTTCGTGGGCCCAGGGCCAAATAGTGTCAGTCGACCTCTTAAACACATACCACAATTCATAATGCTCCGTTATGATGCTCCCTGGCAAAACTCTGACACATACCTTGCCTGGCTCACACCTTGAACCTGGTGGTGTAGTGCTTTTTAAATAATTATCAGGAGTTAACAGCCCTGCTCCATAAAGTGTGAAGACTGTGCTCGCACATCCGTCGCTCGCCCGTAGACTCCAGTCGCATGCAGAAGCTGCAGCAAGCGCTCAACCTCCCCAAGCACCGCCTAATCATAGATGTTGCCACAAGGTGGAACTCCACCATGCACATGGTTGAGAGGCTGTGCGAACAGAGGAAGGCTGTAATGCATTTATGGAAGGATACACGGGCAGGTAGTTTGAGGGCAGACATGAAGTTGTCGGGTGTGTAGTGGTCAAAGCTGAAAGACCTCTGTAAAGTCCTTCAGTGTTTTGAGGAATGCACACGGCTGGTTAGTGCAGATGACGCCATCATAAGCATCCTACTTATGCGTCTGCTCATGCAAACGTTCACGCACATTAAGGATCAGGCGTGTGCAGTGGAGGATGACGACGAGGAACAGGGAAGTCTTGATGACATTCAGCCACTGTCTGCTCAGGGAACTGTCCTGGAAGAGGTGGAGGCAGAAGAGGAAGAGGAGGAGGAGGGGGGATGATTATGTTGGGGAGGAGGATGCTTCTGAGGGGCCAAGACAAAATGTTGGCTTGCCAAGTTCAGGTCCAGGGTTTGTGCGTGACTGGAGGGATTATGATTTGGCAGAGAGTGCTCCTACACCCACCGCTGGCAGTGCGTCACTGACACCTGCAACATTGGCTCACATGTCTGATTATGCCTTGTGGATCCTAAAAAGGGACCCTCGCATTGTCAAAATGATGAAGGATGACGACTACTGGTTGGTTGGCAAGCATCCTCGATCCACGCTATAAAGGCAAATTACAGAACATCATGCCACAGAAGAACATCGACCTAATATTGGCCAACAAACAAGCAACTCTGGTAAACCAGCGTTGCAGGTTCTACCACGAGCTGTCATGGGCCAAATAGAAGAGGTGTTCCTGGTCCACACAGCCGAAGTGGCGTTGGAGACAGGGGTTTCATGACCATGATGTGGACTGATTTCTCACAGACACCTCACACGCCTGGTAATCAGCATTCTATAGCAACAGACAGGAGACAGCAGTTGTTAACTATGGCTAAAAATTACTTCTCCGGGGGGCGTGGCCTGAGCTCTGGAGATGTAGGAAGCAAGAGCTCTAAGCTCCCACAGTGACATCCCAAAGTGACAAAAAAAAAGCTGACATAGGGTTTATCAAATTACCCTTACTGGATCCTACCCTCTTTCTGAACCGTTGCTGCTTAATTTGGGACTAAAATCGGGATTCTGGTCCAAAGGACACTGAAGAAAAAGCACTTTGAAATTGTGGACAACCGTGGTGCAGGAGAAGTGGAGGGACACTATCCCCCATCACCTGCCTCCTTGTGAGGAGAAAGGAGCATCAGTGCAGGCTTTTTTGAAGCCAGAAGTGGCCTGGAGGATGATTACCAGCTTCAAAGACCTCACCAGGACTCTCTGGGGTAAGGCACAACTATAAGGCCTCTTTCACACATCCGTTTTGCGCCTAACGGCGCCACCGGCGTTTTGCCGGATCGCCGCATCCGGCAACTAGTATGTAAAACCGGATGAGACTCATCTGGTTTTTTGCTGGATCCGTCTCGGGCATCTGAACAAAAACCGGATCCGACTCATCCGGTGTATCCGGTTTTTTTCCATTTATTGACGGATTACGCCGGATCCGGTTTTTAAAAACGCCCTTTTTTGAGGTTCCAAACATGATTGGCTACTGTAATCCTATATATACACTGTTCCTACAGCCCATCTTTGACAGGTTGTAGAGGAGCAAGTGCAGGTTGGAGAGAAGAGCAAGTAGCAAGTGACTGGCGAACATGGATGTTATTATTAGAAATATATTCAAGAATCTGGTGGATTTTACAGCGGAGGCGAATCGCTTGAAGATTATCGTTATGGAGAATGAGAAAAAGATAGAGCAGCGCATTATGCGTCAGCGCCAACGACGACGCCGTATGTGGATCCACCCCATCACAGCACAGAGACTAACCCGTGGTGTGTATTCTACACTCAACATGGAGCTGAGAGAAAACCCTGAGAAATTTTTTGCCTATCTTCGGATGAAGAAAGAGAATTTTGACTGTTTGCTGGAGCATGTTGGTGAACAAATCCGAAGATCCGACACCTATTGTCGCTTCTCGATTTCTCCAGCGGAGCGTCTCATGGTCACTATGAGGTAAGCTATATGTATTGGATCTGCTCGCTTGAGCACACTTGTATTGTTGTTATTATTTTTTTTAAATCACAGGAGAACAAATGAATCTAAGTAATATCAGTACAATAAAACATGGTCAAAAACTGTGTGTTTCTTTCCTTTAATTTTTTTTATTTTTGGTATCTCAAATAGTTATAGCTGAGTTCTGCTATGTAATGCTGTGATTGTGAACTAATTTCTTTTTTCTATTTTGTTTACAGATTTCTGGCAACTGGAGAAACGCTGTCATCGCTCCATTTCCAATACCGCCTGGGAATTTCTACACTATCAAGCATCATTAAGTATACTTGTCGTGCTCTGTGGGACTCTTTGGTTGGAGAATTTCTTCCAGAGCCAACTACAGACAGGTGGCTTGAAATAGCGGACCAGTTTCTCCGTATCTGCCAGTTTCCAAATTGCCTGGGCGCTGTTGATGGCAAATACATCCGCATTCAAAAGCCTGCAGGAACCGGATCAGAATTCTTTAACTAAAAGAAATATTTTTCGGTCGTCCTGATGGCTATTGCTGATGCGGAGTACAAATTTATTGCTGTGGACATTGGGGCTTATGGACGGTCCAATGACTCTCAAGTGTGTAAACCTTCTGCTATGGGGCGGAGACTGTACGGAAACACTTTTCAGTTTCCACCCCCTAGGCCACTGCCTCAAACCTCTGGCCCACCTATGCCTTTCGTGTGTGTAGGTGATGAGGCATTCCAGCTGTCCGAACACCTCTTGAAGCCGTACGCCAGCAGAGGAGTGACCCATACAAAGAGAATTTTCAACTACCGCCTCACAAGAGCCAGATGGATGGTGGAGTGTGCGTTTGGGATTATGACAGCCAAATGGCGTGTCCTTTTGACTGCGATAAACTTGAAGACAGAGACTGTGGATGACGTTGTAAAAGAGTGCGTGGTCCTACATAATTTTGTGATCACCAAGGAACCGATTTCTATTGAGGACCACAATCAAGAAACAACCTTGCACGACTACAGCAACATTACCACTCGGAGTACACTGGCGGTTTCAAGAATGAGGGACCATTTTGCACAATACTTTGTGTCACCAGAAGGTAGAGTAGACTGGCAGGATGACAGAGTGTGATCAATTGATTATTTCTTTTAAAACTCTTTCTGTACCCACAATAAGGAAACCTTTCTACCTTCTTGTGTGTTTTGTACTGTATGTTACCTTTTGGCCATAGTTGTGTACCTGTCTTTTTTTTTAAATAACCCAAAGTATTTCACCTTTTTTCAAAAAATGTGTACCTGCTAGGGGATAACCTAACAAAGTACACAGGTTTTGGAAAAAGGTAAGATACTTTCAATACTCCACAACCCGGGACACAACTGTGGCAAAAAGGTAAAATTCATGTTCCTCAAAGTTATGTAGATATTTTTGACATATTACCCTAACAAATGTTGGTGTTTGTGTACCCATATATGTTTACCTGGTTTAATACATTTGTTACTTAACATCCTATAAAGAAATGACAGACACCATTTGTAAACCACTTTAACTTTTATTAAAAAAATAATTTTTTAATATAATTTTTTGTAAATGTGTCCTTTTTGCAAACTGTTGCAATTTTAATAAACTTTATGTTTTTTATTAAAATAGTATTTTTTATTTAAGGGAAAAAAAAAGAATAACATATTTACAGTTGTGTGTATTGTGGGGTGGAAATAGTGCTGGAGGGGCTGCGGGACACTTCGACCGTGGGAGTGTGGAGGGACAACCGGGATGGTGGTGGTGAAGGAACAGGAGGAGGTGAAGGGGTGGAAAGAGTAAGAGAATGGGAAGACAAGTTAGAGGCAGAACAGGTGGGTGGTGGAGTGGAGGGTTGGCAGGAGGAGCAGGTGAGATGGTAGGGAATTGGAAGGGGGAAGGAGATTGGTAAGAGGTAGGAGTGTTGTACGGGGTAGGTGGCTGGTAGTGGGGAGGTTGCTGGTACTGGGGAGGTGACTGCAGTTGTGGAAGTGGCTGGATTTGGGGAGGTGGCTGGTACTGGGAAGTTTGCTGGAACTGGGTAGGTGGCTGGTACTGTGGAGGTTGCTGGAGCTGGGGAGGTGGCTGGTATTGAATAGGAGGGCGAAGAGGGACGGCGGCTGGAGAGGGGGGAGGTAGAGGAACGACTGGGGTGGATGGAGGAGGTTGGGTGGTAGCCTGCACTAGAGCAGCGTGGCATGTATGCATTACATACATCTGCTGGTCAGTAGATAGCGTATCCATGCGCTCCGCCACAGACCCAAAAAAGCTGTGATTTGGAGATGTTCTTGCTTCTGAATGCATGGTTTGCAGAAGTGTCTTTACCTCCAAAATGCTGGAGGTTATCTGATTAATGCCTACACAAGTTGTTCAGATAATACTTTGGGGCAGTTCTGGAAAGATGCATTCGAATGCAAGAACTCGGGCGCATAGCTCCTTTCCTGACCCCTTTGCCACTGCCGCCCAGTACCCGCAGCTGTACTAGAGGTGGCAGTGGCAGAAGGGTGGGGTAAAGGGAATGCTATCTCCTCACCAGCAGCTGCATGTAATGCAGGCGGCCATGATGCTCCAGCACTGGTGGATGGGACTGCGGGATAGAATGTGAGGGAAGGCTGGGAAGGTGCAGATGTACCGGGGCGATCGAAGTGTCCCTCGGTGTCGGTCTCCTGAGGGATCGCCCCAGAAGGGTCCAACTCTGCGGGCGCCTGAGTGCTGGTCACCGTACTGTGGAATAAAGAGAAAACATACAATTAATATACAGATGTGGAATGGCCCTGGCTGAAAAAAACATTTGATAGATGTTAACATTTTATGGTAATATTTACCTTCGGGTGACCATAGTTTCCCGCATGAAGGCCAGGGCTCGTGCGTACTTGTACTTGCTCTGGCGTCCTGCAGATCCACTCAGGGTCCGCATCTCCTTGTTGAACTCCTTCTTGAAGTGATCCCTCACAGACCGCCACCGCTTCACAATTCTCTCCCCTGAAACGAGAATGCACAAATTGGTTAGTATACAACATCAGTGTTTCCCAAACTACAGTCCTCATGGCCCCCACGGGTCATGTTTTCAGGATTTCCATAGTGTTGCATAAAAGGAATTCCTGAAAACATGAACCGTGGGGGACACGAGGACTGAAGTTTGGGAAACACAGCTTTACAGTCAGCAACCTGAACTATACTTACGGTGTTTAGTCTGGGTCCGAACATCGAGGTCCTCCCAGCGGTCCACCATTGCCGATGCCACTTCCTCCCAGAGCCGTCGGGTCACTATTTGATCAGAATGGCGGCGGCTCCCCATGTTCCACAGCGGCTCCCTTTCTCGGACCAGATCAATGAGGAGGTCGACGTCTATCCCCTCCTCACCATCCGAATCGGGAGCAAGCTGTGAAGCCTGTTAAATAAAAACAGAAAAAAAAACATTAGCCTCCACACTAGCAAGTGAAAAAGAAAAAAAGGAAAAATTTTTAACAAAATTAAAAAAATATATATACAAAAATTCAAAAACTATTTTAAAAAAGAAAAAATTTTTTTAAAAATTAATGGAAAAATACTAAAAAAGTTAAAACTAACCCAAAAAATACGAAATTATAAATATAACAAAAAATAAAAATATTCCAAAACCAAAAAAAGGATTAATTTTTACAAAAAATTGAAATTGGAAAAAAAAACAAAAAACTTACACGATGGTAACCGCCGCGGCTCTCACGACGACGACTCTGGGAGGCGTTGTGAGGACCCCTTTGCTTGCTACCAGATCCGAGAGACTAAAGAAAAAATAAAACTTTGTGATATAGGCATGTGTTGGCCGCTGTGTGAAGTATGTACTAAATGGTTTTCTATGTGTTGTGTGTAGTGTGATGTTGTGTTTCTGCGTTTGATGCAGGATACTTACGAATTGTGAGCCCACTCCGGGTATCCGTCCTTCTTCCTCTGGGAGCTCCTCTTCATCTTGCGATTCCTGTTATTCAAAAAAGACAATCAAACATATATCCCACAGATTGATTGTGGAGAAAAAATAAATTATATATTTTTACCGCCAAATGCTGACGATGGGAAGGAGGGCTCCCAGAAGAAGATGTCTCGACATCCTGCTGCAGCTCCACTGACTCCGGTTGAGCGGACGCTGAAGCCGCAGCTTCAGCGGCTAAAGTCGCAAGTGCAGCTGCTGCCAATGCTGTTTGCCGGTCTATGCTGTGGAATAAAGACACAAAAAGGGCCAGTGAATATATGTATATTCCTTGGCCCTGGCTGAAAGAGAAAAAAATTGATTAAATTTTTTGGGAAATGGGGGATGTCATATTTACTTTCTGATGGCTGTCTTCTCTGCATGTAGCTCCTCCTCTCCCCTTCCTGCTGCTGCCGCCTCTCTTTCTAGTCTTCTGCTGTTGAATAAGGACACAAAAAGGGCCAGTGAATATATGTATATTCCTTGGCCCTGGCTGAAAGAGAAAAAAATTGATAACATTTTTTGGGAAATGGGGGATGTCATATTTACTTTCTGATGGCTGTCCTCTCTGCATGTAGCTCCTCCTCTCCCCTTGCTGCTACTGTTGCCTCTCTTTCTAGTCTTCTGCTGTTGAATAAGGACACAAAAAGGGCAATGAATATATGTATATTCCTTGGCCCTGGCTGAAAGAGAAAAAAATTGATTACAGTTTTTGGGAAATGGGGATGTCATATTTACTTTCTGCTGGCTGTCCTCCTCTCTGCATGTAGCTCCTCCTCTCCCCTTGCTGCTGCCGCCTCTCTTTGTAGTCTTCTGCTGTGGAATAAAGAGACAGAAAAGGCCAGTGAATATATGTATATTCCTTGGCCCTGGCTGAAAAATATAAAAAGTCAAACATGGACTGGAGTGAGCTTTATGGTGCACGGAATACAACATCCTGTCATGAATTGGACACATAAACAGTACCAGGGGGACCCACCCTATCACTGGTAAAAAATGCACATTTTACACAGTACCAGTGGGACCCACTTCATCACAGTGAAAACATGCACACTTGATACAGTACCAGGGGAACCAACATTATCACTTGGAAACATTCACACTTGATACAGTACCCGGAGGACCAACATTATCACTTGAAAATATGAACATTTTATACAGTACCAGTGGGACACACTTCATCACAGGGAAAAAAGGACATTTACAGTACCAGGGTGACGCACATTATCACTTGAAAAACATGCCCATTTTATACAGTACCAGGGGATCCACTTCATCACAGAAAAACATGAACATTTACAGTACCAGGGTGACCCACATTATCACTTGAAAACATTCACACTTGATACAGTACCAGGGTGATGCACATTATCACTTGAAACATGCACATTTTACACAGTACCAGTGGGACACACTTCATCACAGGAAAAAAAGGACATTTACAGTACCAGGGTGACGCACATTATCACTTGCAAAACATGCACATTTTATACAGTACCGGGGATACACATTATCACTTGCTAACCATGCACATTTTAAACAGTACAGGGATCCACTTCATCACAGGAAAAACATGAACATTTACAGTACAGGTGACCCACATTATCACTTGAAAACATTCACACTTGATACAGTACCAGGGTGATGCACATTATCACTTGAAAACATGCACATTTACACAGTACCAGTGGGACACACTTCATCACAGGGAAAAAAAGGACATTTACAGTACCAGGGTGACGCACATTATCACTTGCAAAACATGCACATTTTATACAGTACCGGGGGATACACATTATCACTTGCTAACCATGAAAAATATTTAGACTTGAGAGTCCTCAGTGGTTGATACCTTTTAATGGCTAACTGAAAAGATGGTAACAAATTGCAAGCTTTCGAGACTACTCAGGTCTCTTCATCAGGCATAGACTAATACAACATCTGAAGAATCACATATTTATACACAAAATAGCACAGAAAAAATGCAATAGGTAGGACAAGTGACAGTTCTGCTTCATGTCACTTGTCCTACCTATTGCATTTTTTCTGTGCTATTTTGTGTATAAATATGTGATTCTTCAGATGTTGTATTAGTCTATGCCTGATGAAGAGACCTGAGTAGTCTCGAAAGCTTGCAATTTGTTACCATCTTTTCAGTTAGCCATTAAAAGGTATCAACCACTGAGGACTCTCAAGTCTAAATATTTTTCTATCTACTGGCTAACACGGTACGAAGATACACATCTTTCCTATTGCTAACCATGCACATTTTAAACAGTACCAAGGGATCCAATTCATCACAGTGAAAACATGAACACTTGATACAGTACCAGGGGGACCAACTCCATCACAGCAAAAAAATGCACATTCTACAGTACCAGGAAATCCACATTATCAATTGAAAACATGCACATTATACAGTAGCAGGGGATCCACATTATCACTTTAAAAAATGCACATTATACAGTAGCAGGGGACCCACATTATCACTTAAAAAAATGCACATTATACAGTAGCAGGGGATCCACATTATCACTTTAAAAAATGCACATTTTAGACAGTACCAGGGGATCCACATTATCACTTAAAAACCATGCACATTTTAAACAGTACCAGGGATAAACATTATCACTTGAAAACCATGCACATTTGAAACAGTACCAGTTGTTCCACATTATCACTTGAAAACCATGCACATTTGAAACAGTACCAGGGGGACCCACCCCATCACTGGAAAACCATGAACATTTTATACAGTACCAGGGGGACCAACCCCATCACAGCAAAACCATGATTTTTAAACTGTACCAGGGTGTCAAAGACACCGCACTGCACTAGCTCAGGCAGCAGTGGTGACAGATGCGTGGTAAAATTTGGGCTGGGGATGTGATATTTACCGTCTGCTGTCCTCACACTCCATTTGCGTATCTGCTGCTGCAAAACCTTGTGCTGGTGATTATTCTACTGGTGTTGGTGATGGTCCTCGTGCTGGTGATGGTCCTCGTCTTTGTCTTGCTCTCTTGGCTGGATGCATGGTAATGTCTGAGTGTCCCACTGCATGCTTTTATATATGTTTGCTGTGGGCTGGTATATCAATTGAAAAAACTAGATCCGGCCACCGAATCCGGCTGTTGCCGGATCCGCCGCATTGTGGCGCTCATAGACTTTCATTGTAACAAAAGCCGGAAGCGCCGGATTCGGCGCTTCCGGCTTTTTCGCCGGAGACAAAAAACGTTACAGTAGCCATTTTTTCCAGATGCCGGAATGCGACCAGACACCGGATCCGGCAAAAACCGGGCACGCCGCAGGGACATGCGGCGAGATACGGCGCTAATGTTACTCAATGGAAAAAAAACGGATGCGGCATTACATTTCGCCAGATGCGGTTTTGCAAAAAAAAGGCCGGAGTGCGCCGTCAGGCGCAAAACGGATGTGTGAAAGAGGCCTAAACTTGCTGTTAGCACCGTTAGGTGCCTGCTCTGTGAAGGGGATAACAGCACAGCAGAGGCGGAGGGATATGGCTCTCTACATTACCTCCCTGGATGTTTATATAGCCAAGGCAGCAGAAATCCCACTGCTGAAATAGTGTGGTGAGGACCACAGGGTCTAAGGTGGATGCCTGCACCTTTCGTGGCACACCAGAGATATTAGCAGCAATCACAAGGGGGGCCTTTTTCTCCATAGTGCTGCTGAAGACGCGGAAGGATACATCCAGGCACTACTCACAGGCTTGGAAGGACGGCTGGTGTGGCAGAATAAAGTTCAAGCAACAGGGACGGTCACATCTAGCACTGAGGGACCCTCTGCAAGCAATAGAGGTGAGGCACATCCAGGCTGGGTGAGCAAGGATCGCCGGCTGTACAGCTCTCAAAGCTGCACATTGAGACTGGTAGAAGTACCGTATTTTTCAGACTATAAGACGCACCAGACTATAAGACGCACCCAGGTTTTAGAGGTGGAAAATAGGGAAAAATATATTTGAAGGAAAAAATGTGGTAAAATATTTAATAACATAAATAACATACTATTATATGTGGTACTATTATATATATTAGTATGTTATTATGTTGGAAGCTACGGTAGGAGAAGGTGCTGCGGGACCAGTGTGGTGTCTGTAAAGTACTATGTGAAGACGCTGGAGGGTGAGTATATGAATGGGAGCACGGGGTTTATATTAAAGCACCACTCCAGCACTGAAAAATAACACTGGAGTGCTGCTTTAAGATCCCATGGGAGAACTATAACTCTCAGCATGTCCTGCAGATCCTATGGCATGCTGGGAGTTATAGTCCACCACAGGATGGCAGAGTGCTTTTTTTATGTGCTGTCATTACTAACCTTTTAATTATTTTTTTCTTGTACAGTGTGTCTGCAGGACCTGTGATGACATCATGAAGAGGCAGGGCTTTGTGCGGTCATGTGATGCTCCAGCCTGCCCTGTTCATGACCTCATCACAGGTCCTCCACAGGAGTATTCAGCCTTGCATCAGCACAGCCCCTGTGCTGTCAGGTATGCGATGCCTCCTGCTGCACTCTGCTCCTGTCGCCTCCTTCTCCTTCCAACACACATCTCTCCAGCTGCTGCAGGAATCAGGCGCTGGGGAACCATGTGGCTCTGTCATTTGCTGCTCCCCGCTCACTGCTCTGCTGATAGGTGGGCAGGGAAGCGGCTCATGAATATTCACTGCACTTAAGTATCAGGACCAGTGGTTTCCCCAGAGCTGAATTCCTGCAGCCTAGGGGATATTTTCCTGCCTCCTGCAATCCCACTCCACCGCTGCCCCCTGCCCCACGTTACACTCTGACCATAAGACGTACCCACACTTTCCTCCCAAATTTGCGTCTTATGGTCCGAAAAATACTGTAGTTCTGGCCGCTGCCTGCCTGTCAGCAGTGAAGAAGTGCTCTGAACTTTTCAGCCCCCCTCAGCACTGCAGAGTATTAACCCTTTCTACACAGAGGGACTGGGACTGAAGCAGCGGTGAGGCTTTGCATTGCCTCCACACAGATAAACAGAGGATTTATAACCTGTCATTCTCTGCCAGCTGTGATCCAGAGCACATATAATTCCTTATAGGTGGCATTTAGTGCTCCTAGTTAAAGGGGACGGTGGGGTACAGTGGAAGTTTGGCCCCTACTTGCAGGAGAGGGAATATAAAGCCGTGAATAACCCTGTGTGTACACCCATCATTTCAGACTGCATATTTACAGCAAATGGTGACATTTCCTTTAAACGCGGCTTGCAATAAATCTTAGAACTCTGACACTGCTCTAAATACCCAGTGCCATACAATTTAGCTAAATTAACAGTGCCTTGTCCAGTCAGTGGATCTACGCCTCAGGAAATAGTATTGCAACACCTCTTCAGAGGGAACTGTCATTATCTTGCAAGGAAAAGGGGACAGTCTTGTACATTAGATCTCCTTATTGGAATCCCCAGGAACACTCTTTACCCTTCAGGACCTGATCTACAGAAAGGGCTTCACACCTATACATCGGAGCATTCTGCTGCAATTTTATTAAGTTTATTACATTGTGATACTGTCATTTAAATAGCTGGGTCTTTCTTCTTCTTACAGCTAGATCTACCTAATTGCATTACTTGTGTGTCAATCACATTGTGTTTTTTTTTTTTTCTTTTCTCCCTCCTTAGCCTCTCGTCAGAAGCCTGCTCTGTCGACACATCTTGGGGTATCCTCCCCAATTCAAGCCATTTAATGTGGCTGACTAGCTGATCTGATTGGGCAGCGGGTCTGGGGTTAAGAGAAACCTATCAGTGACTCTCTTGGTGGTAAATTCCTGAAAATACCAATTGAAGATGTACTCAGACAGAGGCAGGGTTAGTTCACACAGGACCACTAGGTCCAATTTGGGGGCATACTCAAAATCCTATGAGGACTTCCCTAGTCGGTTAAGCCCCACAAAGTCAAGATCACCTCTGAAAAGGAACGAGCCGAAGCAGAAGTCATCTCATTTAAAGCAAACTCACATTCCTATACCTAGTAAAGTTACAGGGGGGATGGGCACCAAAAACCCAAGCCCAAAGCACAACCTGGAACAATGCCTAAAGGTGACAACAGGGGTGAGCATTGTAAAACCCCTCCTCCAACTGAGTCACTCACAGAGGAGATGGACACCTCCAAATCATTCAAAAGGAAGGGGCCTGAGAAAGAGGGAATGACAGGGGATCCTCCACAGGGACTCCGACAGTACCTCAGACGATTACACCCCAAACACAAGCCCGGATAGACAGAGACCCAAAAGAGACTCTGGGGCTTCACTCCCCTCACTCCCTTCATTTGAGGTTCCACCCCCATCCATTAATCTGGGGGACTACAAGGGGTCCAATAAATAAGCTATTGAGGGATTCCTGGCAAATCTATTTCAATCCTTTAGTGATGCCCTAAAAGTGGGATTCGAGACACAAGCAAAGGCTTTACAAGAAACATGCAGGAGTCTTAGTAAAAAGGTTGAAAAATACGACGAAAGGATGGTACAGGTGGAGAGAGATGCTGTCTATCTTTCAAAAGAGAATTCCCTCCTCAAAGCAGAAGTCATGTCCCTTAAAAACAAACTAACGGATCTGGAAGACCGTAGTAGAAGAAACAACCTAAAAATACGAGGTATTCCAGAATCGGTCTCCCAGTCCGATCTCTCAGATTACACAAAAAATTTATTTAAAAAACTGTCACCTAACTTATCAGATCTGGAACTAAACATTGATCTAATCCATCGCCTTCCACGCCCAAAAGGGGTTTCACAGGAAAAACCCAGAGACACTATCCTTAGAGTTCATTTATTCGAAACTAAAGAAAGGGTCCTAAAAACCTTGAGAGAGAGGGGTTCTCCTCCAGAGCCATATAAAGATATAAAAATCTTCCAAGATTTCTCTAAAGAGACAATGGACACAAGAAGATCCTTCAGAGATGTGACTTCCAAACTTAGAGAGCTGAGAGTGCCATATAGGTGGGGTTTTCCTACCAAGCTCCTAGTTTGGTACAACAACAAAAACTACCCTATTAGCACACCGCAAGAGGGTCAGAGGTTTATCAAATTCCTTATGGAAGAACCGGCGTATATAGACAGGGATTAGGAATGGATTTAATAATAGGTTGGAAATGCGAATCCCTATCACTGTACTCTCTTTTTTTCAGTGCATCAATAGTTAATTACCCCTTACACACATATCTGTGATGTCTTTGTGGATCTAGCCACTAATTTTTCTTCTCCCCATACTAAGGTGAGACACCAACCAGTTTGGAGTCCTCCAGGAGAACTCCCAGTACTTAATTTTATTTGCATTTGTAAATACTTGTATTTGAAGAATATTTGATTGTTTCTTTTCTCCTCTGTTTCGTCACTGTATATTAACAATGAAAATTTTGTCATACAACGTTAGGGGCCTCAATAATCCAAACAAGAGGTTTGCTCTGTGGAAGGAGATCAACAGATCCCGTGCCGAGTTGGTGTGCCTGCAGGAGGTTAAATTTGCTTCCGATCGTCAACCAGTCTTCCAACACAAGAATTTCCCTCACATCTTCAAATCATTGTCCACAAAGAAAAAGTCTGGGGTTATTACACTGGTAGGTGGCGCCATTTCTTTTCAGTTTATCAAAGAGATACCAGACTCCTCGGGTAGATATCATATACTTATATGCTCTCTCCAGAATAGGCCTTGCACAATAGTGAACATATATGCCCCAAATAAGAGACATATTCAATTTTTGAACAAGTTAATTAAAAAAATAGACAAGGTCAAGACAGGTGACCTTATTTTGTTGGGTGATTTTAATGTTATCCCGGATAGCAGCTTGGATTCATCCTCTTCAGTTCGTCATAAGTCACCAGTCCTAAAAAACTGGCTAGTCCAAAAAGAGCTCCATGACGTCTTCCGCTGCCTGAACACATCATGCCGTGAGTATTCCCACTTCTCTGATGTACATAAGACTGCTTCCCGAATTGATTTACTACTCACTAACATATTTACCTTGGCCAAATTCAAAGACATACGCTTTTTGCGGAAAACCATTTCGGACCACACCCCAGTTCTCGCTGAGTTTCTCGCAGGTCCCTCATTTAACATACCATTTCGTTGGAAAAATAATCCAGCCCTGTTCAACATACCGGAGTTTAAGCAAGAGATGGAAAATACCATCTCAAACTACTTTAAAGAAAATGTATCTGATGAAGAAGACCTCTTCAATGTATGGAATGCCCATAATGCTGTAATGAGGGGAAATCTTATGCAGATCCTCTCTAGATACAGGAAGAGGAATAGAGAAAAAATCACAAACCTACAAGCCCAAATAAATGAACTAGAGAAACAACAAATTAATTTGAAAGTTCCATCTTCAAACATCCAGGGAGAGATTCTGAGACTTAGACAGAGTTTAAGGTCTGAAATTTTTCAGGAATATGATGCGGTTATTAAAGCATCAAAATCCCTCAACAAACCTACAAAGTTCATGATGAGGAAACTAAAAAGGGAAAGAGTTAACAGAAGGATAATTAAGATCACTTCCCCTTCGGGTGAAGCAAAAACTCATCCCAGGGACATTGTTAACTCATTTGCTGAGTTTTTCAGAAATCTTTACAACTTGAAAGATGATCCCCAAACACCTATAGTCAACCCAAAACTCGTAGACTCCTTTCTACAGAGTATCGATCTCTCAAAGATTGACGAGTTGGATCTGAAGTATATCAATAGCCCTTTTTCAGAGAATGAGATAATTAGCACTATCAAGAAATTACAAATTCAAAAATCACCTGGGCCGGATGGCTTTTCTGGTGAATACTATAAGTCTTTTTCAAAACTTCTGGCTCCACATTTAGCTTCTATTTTTGATCTGGCATCCTCTCGGGGTTCAATCCCAATTGAGATGTTGGAAGCAACAATTGTCATGATTCCAAAGGGGGGGGACCCCGAGAGGATACAGAGTTACAGATCAATTTCGCTTATCAATAGTGACATAAAAATTTACTCAAAGATTATCGCAAACCGTCTAAAGAACATTCTTCCACGTCTGTTGGTGGATGATAAAATAGGTTTCACAGAGGGCCGACAGGCGTTAGATGGAACCAGAAGGGTCTTGAACTTGATAAATCTGGCTAACATTTCGGGAACCCAATCCGCTTTTCTGGCACTGGATTATATAGACTATATATATATATATAGATTAAATTGGTTATATTTGAGGACAACTCTCACTAGATTTGGTTTTAATGAGAAGTTTCTATCAACAGTTTTTGCCTTATATTCGGGTCCCAGTGCCAGAATTTATGCAAACAATTTCTTATCTGATTTGTTCAGTATTACCAATGGCACGAGGTAGGGGTGCCCTCTATCTCCTCTTCTATTCGCTCTCGCTATCGAACCCCTGGCCAAAAGAATCAGAATAAATAATGAGATTAAGGGTTTTAGACTACCATCTCGAAATTTTAAAATTGGGTTATTCGCAGATGATTTATTATTTTACACTACTCGACTCCGTAAATTCTATTAAAGCTCTATCATTGGAATTAGAAAAGTTCTCTAGAGCATCGTATTTCAAAATAAACCCACATAAATCCAAATTCATAACCCTGAATATGAAACAACCTGAAATCGATGAATTAAAGACCCAGACCGAGTTCACATGGAGGAGAAAGAAATAGTTTATTTGTGGATTAAGATAGCTGGAACAATCTAAACTACGGTTAGGGCCAGCCTGGACAGTATCCTTAAGACCATCACGGGTGATCTTTCCTTCTTGGCACAGCTAGAGGTTTCCATTTTTGGGAAATACTAGCAGTCAAAACCTTTATTTTACCTAAAATTCTATATATTTTTAGGACCTTGCCAGTTAATCTTCCACGTCAAACTATTGACAGAATTCAGAAGCTCATTCATCTTTCTGTATGGAAAGGTAAGAAGGCTAGAATATCAGCAGACATACTTTATAAACACAAAAATCATGGAGGCGCAGGACTGCCCAACATATATGCTTACTATCTGGCCTCGCTAATTAAACAGAGCTGGCACTGATTTACTGATAACAGGCTGCACCCAGCTTGGTTTGGTTTGGAAAATGATATTAGCGGCATGGATTCTGTTCAGAAGCTCTTTTTTGATTTCCTCCTACAAAAGACTTGTAGGAACTCATCACATCCTATTTTTCGGTCGATAGTCTCTGCCTGGAGGGAACTCATTAAACCATCTAAAAAGCTCAAAAAAGTGGAACAAATTTCAAAATTACCCCTCTCTTCACTGGCTTTGCTGGTTGATCTCCCGATGCCGGAGGCTTGGGGGAAATTTGGAATTAAAAAAGTGGGGGATGTCTATAGGGAGGGCAAATTCCTGATGTTCAGCGAGATCAAGGCCAAATATATTTTACCATCCTCCGAATTGGTTTTCTACACTATGCTAAAAGACAAAATTTTGAAGATTATAAACGGGAAGTCATTAAACTACGAATTACTATCTTCACTATTGTGCAACCTCAATAATAAAAATATCTGGAGTCTGCGTAGTCTGTATGGATCTATCGTCAGGGACCTGACGAGCCACAAAAACATTTATATGAAGAGATGGGAGTCCGATTTAGGAACTGTCATCCATCCAGAGAACTGGTACGGGGCCATCAAAAATACCTATAAATCTAACATTTCAATGAGCCTTCATGAGGGTTTTTTAAGTTGATGAACAGATGGTATTACACCCCAGTCAGGCTCTCACACATTAAGTCAGAGTATTCTCCTTTGTGCTGGAGGGGTTGCGGACATCAGGGAAATCTCCATCACTTGTTTTGGAGCTGTCGAAAAATCAAAGGCATTTGGCTCCAGGTTTCCCAGCACATTAATCTTTTTTCCAAGGATTTCATAATCACCAGAAAGAGCACTTCTTTCAATAGACATGGAGCAACTCGATTGCTCAGTTAGATACATTATCATTCACATCTTCTTAGTGACTAAGACTATATTGGCACAATGGTGGAAAAAACCCGAGGCACCCAAATTCTCCGACATACTAGATAAGATAGGCCAACACAATGACCTAGAACAGAGATTCGCGATTACCGTATATACTCATGTATAAGCCGACCTGTTATGTTTTGGTAGCTGAGGAGAGCAGGCAAAAACGGCAATACACCAGAGAGGTTTTAATCTACTGGATTGCAGTACCCTGACTAACCACCACAACTAAAGGCAGCCGTGGAGCGTTCCTACGTTGGTCCTAGATGCCTCGTCACAGCCTGAGAGGCTAACTACACCTAAAGATAGAAAGAGGAAAGCTATCTGCCCCGGAGCAGATCCCCAAAGAACATAGGAAGCCCCCAAACATGTAATGGCGGTTAGACAAGAGGAAATACAGACACAGACAGAAAATAGTATGAGCAAACGCTGGGACCCAATCTGCCTGGACAGAAAAGGATAGGAAGGATACTTAGTGCAATCCAAAAAAAACCCTAAAAAAACCCAATGCTACTAATTGCAAAAACACCTGAGATCACACGACCTCTACCACCTAAATTAGTTCTCTGGTGTAATAAAACTAAGCCGCAGCCACAGAAAAAACTGGAAAAGGCAAATGAACAAACAACAGTGGCTCCAGAGGAACCGAGAGGCGCCCAAGCCCCCAGAGGAGGGGAACCTGGCCAGCCTCACAGAAATGCAGAGAAAATTGCAAATGGCAAGCACAAAAACAAAAAACAGAAAATATATTATCTGAGAGCAGGAGAAGAGGCAAGACACAGCAAGCTTCCAAGTGAACCAGGAAACAATGTTGAGACAAGAACAATTGATCACCGGCAACCATGATGGGGGGAAACCTCCCTTATATCCAGCCAGTCCGTGATTCCCGATTGCCAATCCCCATTGAATGGTTCAGTACCGTTTTAACCACCAGAGGGAGCTTCTGCTCAGAATTCATTTCTAAAACATTCATAACAGTACCCCCCCTTGAGGAGGGGTCACCGAACCCTCATTTGTGCAACCAGGTCGGTCAGGATGAACTCTGTGATACGCACGGATCAGTCTCCTAGCATGGATGTCCGAAGCAAACACCCAAGAATTGTTCTCCTGACCATAACCTCTCCACTTAACCAAATACTGGAGTTTCCGTCTAGAAAAACGAGAATCCAATATTTTCTCAACCACATACTCCAGATTGCCCTCAACCAAAACAAGGTCAGGGGGCGCAGCCATAGGAACCACTGGCTCGACAAACCTCTACAATAAGGACTTGTGGAACACGTTATGGATCTTAAATGTCCCTGGATGAAGTAAACGAAAGGAAACAGGATTAAGAATCTCCTTGATCTTATAAGGTCCAATGAACCTAGGCTTAAACTTAGGAGATGCAACTCTCATAGGGATATTTCTTGAGGACAACCTGACCAAGTCCCCCACTTTAAACCGAGGACCATCAGTCCTATGCCGGTTGGCAAACCGCTGGGCCTTCTCCTGAGAGAGGGACAACCTCTCCACTACCTGGTCCCAAATCTGCTGCATACGCTCCACAACACCCGGACAGACAGAAGCCTCCGTCTGTCCCGAAGAGAATCGAGGGTGAAACCCAAAATTGCAGAAAAATGGAGACATCAAAGTGGCAGAGCTTGCCCTATTATTAAGAACAAACTCAGCCAAAGGCAAAAAAGAGACCCAGTCATCTTGATCAGCAGACACAAAGCATCTCAGATAAGTCTCCAATGTCTGGCTTGTTCTCTCAGTTTGTCCATTGGTCTGAGGATGAAAAGCAAAGGAGAAAGACAATTGAATACCAAGTTTAGAACAAAAAGTCCTCCTAAATCTGGAAACAAACTGGACTCCTCTGTCAGACACAATGTTCTCAGGAATGCCGTGTAACCGAACCACATGCTGAAGGAACAAAGGCACCAATTCGGAGGAGGAAGGCAACTTAGGTAATGGCACAAGATGTATCATCTTGGAAAACCTATCACAAATCACCCAGATAACGGTCATTCTCTGAGAAACAGGGAGGTCGGAAATAAAATCCAAAGATATATGGGTCCATGGTCTCTTGGGCACAGGCATTGGCATCAACAAACCACTAGAGCGAGAGCAAGGCTTGGAGCGAGAGCAAGTCCCACAGGACTGCACCAACTCCCTGACGTCACTAGACAAAGTAGGCCACCAAAAGGACCGACTCACTAAGTCTCTGGTACCAAAAATTCCGGGATGACCGGCCAACGCGGAACAATGAATCTCAGACATCAAACTCTTCTTCCACTGGTATGGGACAAACAATTTCCCAACAGGGCAGCGCTCGGGTTTATCCTCCTGACACCCCTCCAGAGCCAGTCTCAAATTGGGCGAGATGGCGGAAAGAACTACACCCTCTTTCAAAATAACAGCAGGATCAGATAACTCAGGAGAGTCCGCAAGGAAACTCCTCGAGAGGGCATCCGCCTTAACATTCTTAGTGCCAGGAAGAAAGGAAACCACAAAATTAAAACGTGTGAAAAACAAGGCCCACCTGGCCTGTCTAGGACTAAGTCGCTTGGCTGATTCCAGATAAACCAGATTCTTATGGTCCGTGAGGACCACCACCTGATGTTTGGCTCCCTCCAGCCAATGTCTCCACTCTTCAAAAGCCCACTTCATGGCCAATAACTCCCGATTACCCACGTCTTAATTACGTTCAGTTGGAGAAAATTTTCAAGAGAAAAAAGCACAAGGGTTACTTTTAGAGGTCTCAGGATCTCTTTGGGACAAAACGGCACCTGCCCCAATTTCAGAGGCATCAACCTCCACCTGAAATGGCAGAGAAACATCAGGCTGCCGTAGAACAGGAGCAGAAGTGAATCTCTGTTTAAGTTCCTGAAACGCAGGACTGCCTCAGGAGGCCAATTCACCACATCAGAACCCTTTTTGGTCAAATTGGTCAATGGTTTAACAATAACAGAGAAATTACCAATAAATTTACGATAAAAATTGGCAAAACCCAAGAATCTCTGAAGAGCCTTTAATGAAGTCGGTTGGACCCAATCACAGATGGCCTGAACCTTGACCGGGTCCATTTCAATAACAGATGGAGACAAAATTAATCCCAGAAATGAGATCCTCTGTACGCCAAAAAGACACTTTGATCCCTTCACATACAGAGCATTCTCTCTCAAAATCTGGAACACAGTCCGAACATGTTTCACATGAGAGTCCCAGTCATTGGAAAAAATCAAGATATCATCCAAATAAACAATCAGAAATGTATCCACAAAATCCCTGAAAATGTCATTCATGAAGGACTGGAAGACGGAAGGAGCATTAGTGAGCCCATAGGGCATCACTAGGTACTCAAAATGCCCCTCTGGGGTATTAAACGCCGTCTTCCATTCATCCCCGTGCTTAATGCGAATAAGGTTATACGCCCCCCTGAGGTCAAGCTTGGTAAACCAAGTAGCACTTTTCACCCTGGAAAACAGGTCAGAAATCAAGGGTAACGGATATTGATATTTCACAGTGATATTGTTCAAGAGACGATAATCAATACACGGCCTTAATGAACCATCCTTTTTGGCCACAAAAAAAAACCGGCACCCAAGGGTGAAGAGGATGGTCTGATATGACCCTTCTCCAATGACTCCTTGATATAAGACCGCATAGCGTCATGTTCAGGTACAGACAAGTTAAAAAGGCGACCTTTAGGGAATTTAGTACCTGGCACTAATTCAATAGCGCAGTCATAGCTCCTATGGGGGGGCAAGGATGCAGATTTACTTTCGCTAAACACATCAGAAAAATCAGTCAAAAAGTCAGGAACATCTTGAGCCTGGGGAGAGGCAGAAAAAACAGGAGTGTTGGCATTAACACGTTGGCAGCCCCAACTGGTTACAGACACAGATTTCCAATCCAAAACAGGATTATGAGACTGCAACCAAGGGAAACCTAATACAATAATGTCATGCAGATTATACAGCACCAAAAATTTGCAACTCTCCTGATGATCAGGTTGAACCCTCATTATCACCTGAGTAGAGAACTGGGGTTTATTCTCAGCCAAAGGGTAGAATCAATCCCCAGTAGGGGAATAGGCTTCCGTAGGGGTATCAAGGGAAACCCACAACGTTTAGCAAAATCAAAATCCATCAGGTTAATTAACAAAAGCCTGAGCAGAAAATGTGGACAGGGAGCAAATCAGGGTAACAGTCAACAGAAATTTAGTCTGAACACTACCCAAGACAACTGAGCGTGCAAAACGTCTTCCCTGCTCAGGGAAGACTGAAATAGCATGAGACGCATCACCACAGTAGAAACATAACCCATTGCGTTTTCGAAACTCATGACGCTGTGCCCCAGAAGCCACTCTATCACACTGCATGGGTTCAGAAGCTGGTTCACAAGGCAACACTATTCCATGCATACCTCTACGCTCACGCAAACGTCTGTCAATTTGAATCACCAATGACATTGAATCATTGAGACCAGAGGGAGCAGGGAAACCCACCATAACATATTTTTTTACATTCTCTGACAGACCCTTCCGAAAAAGGGCTGCCAAAGCATCATCATTCCATTTGGTCAGAACTGCCCACTTTTGGAATTTCTGACAGTACAACTCATCGTCCTCAAGCCAACAAGGTTTTTTCAGCTTGATCAGTGACATTAGGTTCATCGTACAATAACCCCAGAGCCAGAAAAAATGCATCAACATTACTCAAAACAGGGTCCCCAGGTGTCAGGGAAAAAGCCCAATCCTGAGGATCGCCGCGCAGGAGAGAGATGACAATTTGAACCTGCTGTGCTGCGTTCCCTGGGGACTTAGGTTTTAAGGCATAAAAAAACTTACAGTTATTTTTGAAATTCAGAAATTTAGCTCGATCCCCCAAAAACAAATCTGGCATGGGGATCCTAGGTTCCACAACCGGCAACCCTGCAAGATAGGTAGCAATACTCCGAACTTCAGTGGCAAGCTGATCCACATGGCCAGACAACTGTGCAAACTCCATTGAGAGAAAAAAAAAATCCTCCTCAGCACCCAGGGAAGAAGAGGGAAAAAAAATGCAACGAACAGAAATAAAAAAAAAAAAAAAATCTCTGACAACTCTGACAACTTTTTTCTTTCCACACTATTTTTCCCTTCTGTGAGTACCATATAATTTTCAGTTTGGCCGGTGATACTGTTATGTTTTGGTAGCTGAGGAGAGCAGGCAAAAACGGCAATACACCAGAGAGGTTTTAATCTACTGGATTGCAGTACCCTGACTAACCACCACAACTAAAGGCAGCCGTGGAGCGTTCCTACGTTGGTCCTAGACGCCTCGTCACAGCTAAGAGGCTAACTACACCTAAAGATAGAAAGAGGAAAGCTATCTGCCCCGGAGCAGATCCCCAAAGAACATAGGAAGCCCCCAAACATGTAATGGCGGTTAGACAAGAGGAAATACAGACACAGACAGAAAATAGTATGAGCAAACGCTGGGACCCAATCTGCCTGGACAGAAAAGGATAGGAAGGATACTTACTGCAATCCAAAAAAACCCCTAAAAAAAGCCAACGCTACTAATTGTAAAAACACCTGAGATCACACGACCTCTACCACCTAAATTAGTTCTCTGGTGTAACAAAACTAAGCCGCAGCCACAGAAAAAACTGGAAAAGGCAAATGAACAAACAACAGTGGCTCCAGAGGAACCGAGAGGCGCCCAAGCCCCCCGAGGAGAGGAACCTGGCCAGCCTCACAGAAATGCAGAGAAAATTGCAAATGGCAAGCACAAAAACAAAAAACAGAAAATATCTTATCTGAGAGCAGGAGAAGAGGCAAGACACAGCAAGCTTCCAAGTGAACCAGGAAACAACATTGAGACAAGAACAATTGATCACCGGCAACAATGATGGGGGAAAACCTCCCTTATATCCAGCCAGTCCGTGATTCCTGATTGCCAATCCTCATTGAATGGTTCAGTACCGTTTGTAACCACCAGAGAGAGCTTCTGCTCAGAATTCATTTCTAAAACATTCATAACACCGACCCGTGTATAAGCCGACCCCCTAATTTTGCCACAAAATACTGGGAAAACTTATTGACTCGCGTATAAGCCTAGGGTGAAAAATGATTATGCCCCCATATGCTGCACAGATTATGCCCAATATGCTCCACAGATTATGCCCCCATATGCTCCAGATTATGCCCCATATATTCCACAGATTATGCCCCGTATGATACACAGATTATGCCCCGTATGCTCCAGATTATGCCCCATATGTTCCACAGATTATGCCCCCATATGCTCCCATATGCTCCAGATTATGCCCCATATATTCCACAGATTATGCCCCCATATGCTCCATATTATGCCCCCATATGTTCCACAGCTTATGCCCCCATATGCTCCAGATTATGCCCCCATATGTTCCACAGCTTATGCCCCCATATGCTCCAGATTATGCCCCCATATGCTCCAGATTATGCCCCCTTATGCTCCAGATTATTCCCCCATATGCTCCAGATTATGCCCCATATGTTCCACAGCTTATGCCCCCATATGCTCCATATTATGCCCCCATATGCTCCAGATTATGCCCCATATGCTCCATAGTATAGGCCTCATATGCTGCTGCAAAAAAAATGACATACTCACCTCTCGTCGCTGGGGGCCAGGTGCCGGTGTCCTGAGCAGGCGGGGACACCGGCGCGCTATGGGGGACAGGTGCCGGTGTCACCGCTCGCTCAGGACCCAGCACCTGAGATATTTACCTGTCCTCTCTGCACCGCTGCGCGCTGCTCCCTCGGTCTAACTCCTCTGGCTGTGAATGATCTGGCAGGGGGCGGGGCGCGCACTAACGACGTCATCGCGCCCTCTGCCTGATCATTCACAGCCAGAGGAGTCAGACCGAGGGAGCAGCGCAGCGGTGGCACGGGGACAGGTAAATATAGCTATACTCACCCCTCCGCCGTGCGTCCCTGCAGCCTCTCCTCATCTCCCAGCGCTCTCCACAGCGCTTCAGTCCTGCAGCGGTCACATGGTACCGCTCATTAAAGTCATGAATATGTGCATATTCATGACTTTAATGAGCGGTGCCATGTGACCGCTGCAGGAAGGAGCCGGAGATCGTGGGAGGAGCAGGGGGGCTGCAGAGACCGCGCCGGCGGAGGGGTGAGTATGATCCGACACCCCCACTCCGCCTCCCCCGCCGACCCCCGTATATGACCCGCGTATAAGCCGAGAGGGGGACTTTCAACCCTAAAAAATGGGCTGAAAATCTCGGCTTATACATGGGTATATACGGTAATAATAATCACATCCACAAATATACCAAAAAATGGAAGACTTGGAATAACAAATTTCATATTAATTAGGCCTGCTAGGCTATACTTTATGTTGAGGCTTACTCCTGATGGTCGCGGTATCGGGGTGTTGTATCTCTTTCCACGGATGTTATCCCACAAAAAAATGGTTTGGTGACTTAAAGATTCTTTTCCTTATTTAGGGTCTCTTGTTATGTTTCTTAGAGACTGTTTGAGGGTTCTCTAGTTTTTAATCTTCCCTGTATAAGGTTCATTACTACTACCCTACCCTACCCTCCCTTTCTATTCTGTTCCTTTCCCCTCCCAGTCTAAATATAAAATCTAATAAAAACATTTAAAAATAAAAATTACTTCTCCTCCCCTATCGATGTTATTCCTCACCCATCATTCCTCTTTGACTACTGGGCCTGTAAACTGGACACCTGGCCTGAATTGGCACAATATGCTTTACAGGAGCTCGCTTGCCCTGCTGGTACTGTGATATCAGAAAGAGTCTTCAGTGCTGCTGGATCAATACTGACAGAAAGAAGGACCCGGCTGTCAACAGAAAATGTTGATGATCTAACCTTTATTAAAATGAAGCATGCATGGGTTTCAAAGGATTTTGTCCCACCTTCCCCTCATGACACATAGGTTGTCAGCAAAATGAGTCGTTTTGTCCTTGTCTTCCTCTGACTTCTCTAATTCCTCCATTTTCAGCTGTAGAACGTCCAGCATACACCTCAACCTATGTAACTTTTTGCCACCTCTCTATCTGGGCTGCCTCCCCCACAGGGCCGGGGTCACCTCCTGGCGCCCCGGGCTAGTGCTAGTGCCCTGAGTAGGTGGGGGTCCCACTCTGGGGCGACGGCACTGGCACAGGGTCCCTCATAGTACAAAAAGTGGCTCTCACGGTGGGATGGGCCCACTTGCCGTCAGACACACGGGCGTACTATGAGGGGCCCTGTGCCAGTGCCGGCGCCCATGACTGGGCCCCCTTGCTTGCTTATGGCCCCAGCACTCGCAATAGTTACCTCTCCCTGCTCCACAGCTGTGGAGTCTTGGCAGTGAAATCATTCACAGGGACAGCCACTACCAATTTTGTTAACTGATCCATGCTGATTAAGATTTAGCTATGGCCTGTCCTGCTGGGCTCTACCTTCCGAAGCTCAATGGCATTGGCTACCATTTCGAATGGACGTCGACTCACAATTGGATGCTGTGGCGTTTTCTGGTGATCATCTTTTACACTTTTCCTAGTCACAGACGTCTGATATTCGTGACACTACTTTTAAATGTCTCCTCTCCTGCCAATCCAATAGAATCGCCTACGGCCTGTGGCTTCTGTCTTTTGCACTCCAAAGTGACCAGGCTGATCTTGACAGGCAGTGAGGACCTAGTCTAGATCTTTTCTTGGCATCACAATTTGATGCAGACAAATAACGTTGATGGGATAGACGTAACTGCGATACAGCGACACTTTATTCACAAAGAACCGTTTGCGCTGTCTCCACACATAAAGTAATTGAGTGATAGCATCGCCTGTCATAATTGTACCTGGAGGTTTTAGCCTAATTATTATTAATAAATAATGACCAATATTTCGGTAATCACTCTACTTTCAGTATGTACTTGTATTCATCTTCTTTACTTTTTGGGTGAGATTATGGACAGGCTTACTGAGACTGAAATATATCCGAAGATTGAAAATGAGCCCAACACTGTATACAGCTGTACGCTTATGATACAGTACAGTTTGTCAACTGTATGGATTCTGGTGTAATCCATACAGAGGCTGTGAGCGTATGTCTGTTACTACGTAAATAGATACGGAGATTTACAATGACCCCTAGACTGTTACAGCTGGATGCTTTTGAAGCAGTACCCTTTTTGGCACAAAGTGATCCTTCCCCCACAAATTTTTTAGCATCATTGACACCGTGAACCTTGGCCCACATGTGTGATTCTTTCTTGCGTATCTTTTCATATTCTTGTATAATCCCGACTGAGCCTGTGAGTGTCTGTGTCTGCTTCTAGACATATCTACAGAGATTTAGAAATGTTTCAGTAGACTATATATATCTTTTAGGTTGTGATACAGTAGCCCTTTTTTGGGCCTCTTTTTTATAAGACTTCTCTACTTAAACCTTTTGCAGCTGCTTAACGTACATTAGAAACCTGTTGTGAATGGGTTTGAGATGAGTTCTGAGCAGAGGCTCCCTCTGGTGGTTACAAGCGGTACTAGTGAGGATTGGGAATCAGGTGTTACTGATTGGTCTTATTTAAGGGAATCATTTTCCATCAGGGTTGCCGGTGATCAATTGTTCTGGTCTGAATCCTTCTTTCCAGTTTCCCTTGTAGCCTGCTGTGTCGTGTCTTCATCTCCTGCTATCAGATAAGACAATTTCTTATTTTGTGTTTTTGCTATATTTTTGCATTTTGTCCTGCACTTCTGTGGGGGCCTTCTGGGTCCCCTCCGGGGGCTTTTGCCCTCTCAGTTTAGTCCAGCCACTGTGTTTTGTACTTTTGCTTTTTGCAGTTTTTTCAGTGGCTGCTGTTTTTGTTACACCAGAGAACTAATTTAGGTGGTAGAGGTCGTGTGATCTCAGGTGATTTTGAAATTAGTAGAGTTGGTGTTTTTCAGGGTTTTCTGGGATTGCAGTAAGTACCCTTCCTGTCCTTTTCTATTTAGATAGTTTGGGCCCAGCGTTTGCTCTTACTATTTTCTTTCTGTGTCAGTATTTCCTCTTGTCTAACCGCCATTACATGTTTGGGGGCTTTCTATTATCTTTGGGGTTCTGCTCCGGGGCAGATAGCTTTCCTATTTCTATCTTTAGGTGTAGTTAGTTTCTCAGGCTGTGACGAGGCGTCTAGGACCATCGTAGGAACGCTCCACGGCTGCCTCTAGTTGTGGTGGTTAGTCAGGGTATTGCAATCTCATAGATTCCAACTGCTCTGGTGTATTTCCTTTTTTACCTGCACTCCTCAGCTACCGTAACATAACAGTATCACCGGCCATAAAAATTGTATGGTACTCACAGAAGGAAAAAAAAAAAAAATATTTTGAAGGAAGAAAAGTTGTCAGAGATATTTTTCTGTTTGTTGCATTTTTTTTTTTTTTTTTTCCCTCTGTATCTCTGGGTGCTGGGGAGGATCTTTTCTCCCAATGGAGTTTGCACAGTTGTCTGGCCGTGTGGATCAGCTTGCCACTGAGGTTCAGAGTATTGCTGCATATCTTGCTAGGTTGCCTGTTGTGGAACCTAGGATCCCCATGCCAGATTTGTTTTCAGGGGATCGAGCTAAGTTTCAGAATTTCAAAAATAATTGTAAATTGTTTCTTGCCTTAAAATCTAAGTCCTCAGGAAACGCAGCGCAGCAGGTTCAAATTGTCATCTCTCTCCTGCGCGGCGATCCTCAGGATTGGGCTTTTTCCCTGACACCTGGGGATCCTGTTTTGAGTGATGTTGATGTATTTTTTCAGGCTTTGGGGTTATTGTACGATGAGCCTAATATCACTGATCAAGCTGAAAAAGCCTTGTTGGCATTAAATCAGGGGCTTGATGACGCTGAGTTATACTGTCAGAGATTCCGTAGGTGGGCAGTCCTGACCAAATGGAATGACGACGCTTTGGCGGCCCTTTTCCGGAAGGGTCTGTCGGATAATGTAAAGGATGTTATGGTGGGATTCCCTGTCCCTCTGGTCTCAATGATTCTATGTCATTAGCGATTCAAATTGACAGACGTTTGCGTGAGCGGAGAAGTATGCGTGGAGTGGTGTTGCCTTGTGAGCCAGCTGCTGAGCCCATGCAGTGTGATGGAGTGGTGTCTGGGGCACAGCGTCATGAGTTTCGAAAGCGCAATGGGTTATGTTTCTACTGTGGTGATGCCTCTCATGCTATTTCAGTCTGCCCTAAGCGGGGAAGACGTTTTGCACGCTCAGTTGTCTTGGGTAGTGTTCAGACTAAGTTTTTATTAACTGTCACTCTGATATGCTCTCTGTCCTCATTTTCTGCTCAGGCTTTCGTTGATTCTGGAGCAGCTATTAACCTGATGGATTATGATTTTGCTAAACGTTGTGGATTTCCCTTGATACCCTACAGAAGTCTATTCCCCTACTGGGGATCGATTCTACCCCTTTGGCTGAGAATAAACCCAGTTTTCTACTCAGGTGATAATGAGGGTTGAACCTGATCACCAGGAGTGCTGCAAATTTTTGGTTCTATATAATCTGCATGACATTATCGTGCTGGGTTTCCCTTGGTTACAGTCTCATAATCCTGTTTTGGATTGGAAATCTGTGTCTGTAACCAGTTGGGGCTGCCAATGTGTTAATACCAACACTCCTGTTTTTTCTGCCTCCCCCCAGGCTGAGGATGTTCCTGACTTTTTGTTTGATTTTTCTGATGTGTTTAGCGAAAGTAAATCTGCATCCTTACCTCCCCATAGGAGCTATGACTGCGCTATTGAATTAGTGCCAGGTAGTAAATTCCCTAAGGGTCGCCTTTTTAACTTGTCTGTACCTGAACATGACGCTATGCGGTCTTATATCAAGGAATCATTGGAGAAGGGTCATATCAGACCATCCTCTTCACCCTTAGGTGCCGGTTTTTTCTTTGTGGCCAAAAAAGATGGTTCATTAAGGCCGTGTATTGATTATCGTCTCTTGAACAATATTACTGTGAAATATCAATACCCGTTACCCTTGATTTCTGACCTGTTTTCCAGGGTGAAAAACGCTACTTGGTTTACCAAGCTTGACCTCAGGGGGGCGTATAACCTTATTCGCATTAGGCACGGGGATGAATGGAAGACGGCATTTAACACCCTGAAGGGCATTTTGAGTACCTTGTGATGCCCTTTGGGCTCACTAATGCTCCTTCCGTCTTCCAGTCCTTCATGAATGACATTTTCAGGGATTTTGTGGACAAGTTTCTGATTGTTTATTTGGATGATATCTTGATTTTTTCTAATGACTGGGACTCTCATGTGAAACATGTTCGAACTGTATTCCAGATTTTGAGAGAGAATGCTCTGTATGTGAAGGGATCAAAGTGTCTTTTTGGCGTACAGAAGATCTCATTTCTGGGATTCATTTTGTCCCCATCTGTTATTGAAATGGACCCGGTCAAGGTTCAGGCCATCTGTGATTGGGTCCAACCTACTTCATTAAAGGCTCTTCAGAGATTTTTGGGTTTTGCCAATTTTTATCGTAAATTTATTGGTAATTTCTCTGTTATTGTTAAACCATTAACTGATTTGACCAGAAAGGGTTCTGATGTGGTGAATTGGCCTCCTGAGGCAGTCTCTGCGTTTCAGGAACTTAAGCAGAGATTCACTTCTGCTCCTGTTCTACGGCAGCCTGATGTTTCTCTGCCATTTCAGGTGGAGGTTGATGCCTCTGAAATTGGGGCAGGTGCCGTTTTGTCCCAAAAAGATCCAGAGACCTCTAAAAGTAACCCTTGTGCCTTTTTCTCTCGAAAATTTTCTCCTACTGAACGTAATTATGACGTGGGTAATCGGGAGTTATTGGCCATGAAGTGGGCTTTTGAAGAGTGGAGACATTGGCTGGAGGGAGCCAAACATCAGGTGGTGGTCCTTACGGACCATAAGAATCTGGTCTATCTGGAATCTGCCAAGCGACTCAATCCTAGACAGGCCAGGTGGGCCTTGTTTTTCACACGTTTTAATTTTGTGGTTTCCTTTCTTCCTGGCACTAAGAATGTTAAGGCGGATGCCCTCTCGAGGAGTTTCCTTGCGGACTCTCCTGAGCTATCTGATCCCTCTGTTATTTTGAAGGAGGGTGTAGTTCTTTCCGCCATCTCGCCTAATTTGAGACTTGCTCTGGAGGGGTGTCAGGAGGATAGGCCCGAGCGCTGCCCTGTTGGAAAATTGTTTGTCCCGGACCAATGGAAAAAGAGTGTGATGTCTGAGATTCATTGTTCCGCATTGGCTGGGCATCCCGGAATTTTTGGTACCAGAGACTTGGTTAGTCGGTCCTTTTGGTGGCCTACCTTGTCTCGCGATGTCAGGGAATTTGTGCAGTCCTGCGGGACTTGCTCTCGCTCCAAGCCTTGCTCTCGCTCTAGTGGTTTGTTGATGCCATTGCCTGTGCCCAAGAGACCATGGACCCATATCTCTATGGATTTCATTTCCGATCTTCCTGTTTCTCAGAGAATGACCACCATCTGGGTAATTTGTGATAGGTTTTCCAAAATGATACATCTTGTGCCATTACCTAAGTTGCCTTCCTCCTCTGAATTGGTGCCGTTGTTCCTTCAGCACGTGGTTCGTTTACACGGCATTCCTGAGAACATTGTGTCTGACAGAGGAGTCCAGTTTGTTTCCAGATTTTGGAGGACTTTTTGTTCTAAACTGGGTGTTCAATTGTCTTTCTCCTCGGCATTTCATCCTCAGACCAATGGTCAAACTGAGAGAACAAACCAGACATTGGAGACTTATCTAAGATGCTTTGTGTCTGCTGATCAGGATGACTGGGTCTCTTTTTTGCCTTTGGCTGAGTTTGCTCTTAATAATAGGGCTAGCTCTGCCACTTTGATGTCTCCGTTTTTCTGTAATTCTGGGTTTCACCCTCGATTTTCTTCAGGACAGACGGAGGCTTCTGTCTGTCCAGGTGTTGACTCTGTTGTTGAGCGTATGCAGCAGATTTGGGACCAGGTAGTGGAGAGGTTGTCCCTCTCTCAGGAGAAGGCCCAGCGGTTTGCTAACCGGCATAGGACTGATGGTCCTCGGTTTAAAGTGGGGGACTTGGTCTGGTTGTCCTCAAAGAATATTCCTATGAGAGTAGCATCTCCTAAATTTAAGCCTAGGTTCATTGGACCTTATAAGATCATGGAGATTATTAATCCTGTTTCTTTTCGTTTGCTTCTTCCAGGGACATTTAAGATCCATAACGTGTTCCACAAGTCCTTGTTGAAGAGGTTTGTTGAGCCAGTGGTTCCTGCTGCTGTGCCTCCTGACCCTGTTTTGGTTGAGGGCAATCTGGAGTATGTGGTTGAGAAAATATTGGATTCTCGTTTTTCTAGACGAAGACTCCAGTATTTGGTTAAATGGAGAGGTTATGGTCAGGAAGATAATTCTTGGGTGTTTGCTTCGGACATCCATGCTAGGAGACTTATCCGTGCGTATCATAGAACTCATCCTGACCGACCTGGTTGCTCAAATGAGGTTCGGTGACCCCTCCTCAAGGGGGGGGTACTGTTGTGAATGGGTTTGAGATGAGTTCTGAGCAGAGGCTCCCTCTGGTGGTTACAAGCGGTACTAGTGAGGATTGGGAATCAGGTGTTACTGATTGGTCTTATTTAAGGGAATCATTTTCCCATCAGGGTTGCCGGTGATCAATTGTTCTGGTCTGAATCCTTCTTTCCAGTTTCCCTTGTAGCCTGCTGTGTCGTGTCTTCATCTCCTGCTATCAGATAAGACAATTTCTTATTTTGTGTTTTTGCTATATTTTTGCATTTTGTCCTGCACTTCTGTGGGGGCCTTCTGGGTCCCCTCCGGGGGCTTTTGCCCTCTCAGTTTAGTCCAGCCACTGTGTTTTGTACTTTTGCTTTTTGCAGTTTTTTCAGTGGCTGCTGTTTTTGTTACACCAGAGAACTAATTTAGGTGGTAGAGGTCGTGTGATCTCAGGTGATTTTGAAATTAGTAGAGTTGGTGTTTTTCAGGGTTTTCTGGGATTGCAGTAAGTACCCTTCCTGTCCTTTTCTATTTAGATAGTTTGGGCCCCAGCGTTTGCTCTTACTATTTTCTTTCTGTGTCAGTATTTCCTCTTGTCTAACCGCCATTACATGTTTGGGGGCTTTCTATTATCTTTGGGGTTCTGCTCCGGGGCAGATAGCTTTCCTATTTCTATCTTTAGGTGTAGTTAGTTTCTCAGGCTGTGACGAGGCGTCTAGGACCATCGTAGGAACGCTCCACGGCTGCCTCTAGTTGTGGTGGTTAGTCAGGGTATTGCAATCTCATAGATTCCAACTGCTCTGGTGTATTTCCTTTTTTACCTGCACTCCTCAGCTACCGTAACATAACAGAAACCTCAACATATGGCATTATTGCAAACTCCATATCTGGGCTGATCCACCCCCCTCCTCCATCAACAAAATTGTGAGATTCTTGTGTAATCCATACTCAGCCTTTAAGCAACATTGTGTGCCTCATGAATTAAATAACAGATTTATAATATTTTAAGTATACTATATACCTTGTGTGTGGCTAAACAGTCTGAGATTTCGATTTTTATATGGTTTGTGAACAATACAAACATTAACTAACCGAAAAATATGAAAAATATCTTTATACAGGTTTAATAGGTTTGTGTGTTAAGAATAAAATGTCGATTTTTTTAAACTGTAGCCATAAATGTTCTTGAAACCCTGACCAAACTTTTCTATATACCTAAAGAATTGTGTTAGAAACCTGTTGGCACGTTGCGTTTAGAAAGTGTAAGGGTTACCGGCCGATGGACCATACTAGGTCAAAGGATCAAACATGGCAGCTGGATCATTGCAAAAAAGGAACAGGAGCCTGAAAAGTGGGGGCCATTGGACATGATGGCCAAACACGGCCTGCTGCTGAACTTGTTATGGGGTTTGGCTGTTTACTTGTAGGCCTAGACTGAAAATTATTGTTTGGCTCAGCAATTTTGCGCTGGTTATTTCACAGATATATCACATTTTTCAGCTCTGCAATGCCCACTCAGTTCTCCCATACCAGGTATCTCCTGCCCTAAAGGTGAGTGTCCTTTTTCCCCCATCTAATTCTCCTCCCTTTCGACATCTTGAAATATAGATATGAATATGTCAACTGGAACATCATGATCCTGCTCTCTGTGAATTTTGGGGACCTTTCTGGCACATGAAGACCAGAATGGATGGCTTGGAAAAAGTACAGGCAGTAAAAGATGAGGATGTTCAACCTCAAGGCCTGGTCCCCCTAAGGGGTGAAGTTTGCCAGGTATTGGCTGTAATGCTGGAAGTGGAATTATAAAGGCCTACATGTTTTTTGGCATTTGCAACTGCATATCTTTTTTGGCGGTTCAGGTAGGAATAGAGGTGGCTGTAGAACACCGTATCACTGCTGGTCTGGGGCAGAAACGCAGGTGGCACATATCCTTGGTACATGCAGGCCAGATGAGATCCACATATTCACAGACTGATTCTTGTGAGATGACGCCTTTAGTTGTGATCTTATTTGTTAATTTCTCAAAAAGGTGGGGAGTGGGACTACATCAGTGCATCATTGACACCGGGAACATTGTCCTACATGTGTCATTCTTTGTTGCGTATCTTTTTATATTCTTGTGGAGTCCAGACCGAGCCTGTGAGCATCTGTATCTGCCTCCTGAAATATCTAGTGAGATTTTGACTATTTTCAATAGACAATATATACCTCAAACAGTAGCCCTTTTTTGGTCCTGCTTTTGCTATGACTTCTCGACTTAAACCATTTGATGATGCATTACGTACATTATACACCTCAACATATGGCATTCTTGCAACCTCACTATCTGGCCTGCTCCCCACCCTCCTCCATCAAATTGTGAGATTCTTGTGTAATCCGTACTGAGCCTTTCAGTGAGATTGTCTGCCTCATGAATTATATAAGGAGATTTACAATATTTAAACTATACAAAATATGTGTTATGTTACGGTAGCTGAGGAGTGCAGGCAAAAAAGGAAATACACCAGAGCAGTTGGAATCTATGAGATTGCAGTACCCTGACTAACCACCGCAACTAGAGGCAGCCGTGGAGCGTTCCTACGTTGGTCCTAGACGCCTCGTCACAGCCTGAGAAACTAACTACACCTAAAGATAGAAATAGAAAGCTATCTGCCCCGTAGCAGAACCCCAAAGATAATAGAAAGCCCCCAAACATGTAATGGCGGTTAGACAAGAGGAAATACTGACACAGAAAGAAAATAGTATGAGCAAACGCTGGGACCCAAACTATCTAAATAGAAAAGGACAGGAAGGGTACTTACTGCAATCCCAGAAAACCCTGAAAAAACACCAACTCTACTAATTTCAAAATCACCTGAGATCACACGACCTCTACCACCTAAATTAGTTCTCTGGTGTAACAAAAACAGCAGCCACTGAAAAAACTGGAAAAAGCAAAAGTACAAAACACAGTGGCTGGACTAAACTGAGAGGGCAAAAGCCCCCGGAGGGGACCCAGAAGGCCCCCACAGAAGTGCAGGAACAAATGCAAAAATATAGCAAAAACACAAAATAAGAAATTGTCTTATCTGATAGCAGGAGATGCAGACACGACACAGCAGGCTACAAGGGAAACTGGAAAGAAGGATTCAGACCAGAACAATTGATCACCGGCAACCCTGATGGGAAAATCACTCCCTTATATAAGACCAATCAGTAACACCTGATTCCCAGTCCTCACAATCCTCACTAGTACTGCTTGTAACCACCAGAGGGAGCCTCTGCTCAGAACTCATCTCAAACCCATTCACAACAGTACCCCCCCCTTGAGGAGGGGTCACCGAACCCTCATTTGAGCAACCAGGTCGGTCAGGATGAGTTCTATGATACGCACGGATAAGTCTCCTAGCATGGATGTCTGAAGCAAACACCCAAGAATTGTCTTCCTGACCATAACCTCTCCATTTAACCAAATACTGGAGTCTTCGTCTAGAAAAACGAGAATCCAATATTTTCTCAACCACATACTCCAGATTGCCCTCAACCAAAACAGGGTCAGGAGGCACAGCAGCAGGAACCACTGGCTCAACAAACCTCTTCAACAAGGACTTGTGGAACACGTTATGGATCTTAAATGTCCCTGGAAGAAGCAAACGAAAAGAAACAGGATTAATAATCTCCATGATCTTATAAGGTCCAATGAACCTAGGCTTAAATTTAGGAGATGCTACTCTCATAGGAATATTCTTTGAGGACAACCAGACCAAGTCCCCCACTTTAAACCGAGACCATCAGTCCTATGCCGGTTAGCAAACCGCTGGGCCTTCTCCTGAGAGAGGGACAACCTCTCCACTACCTGGTCCCAAATCTGCTGCATACGCTCAACAACAGAGTCAACACCTGGACAGACAGAAGCCTCCGTCTGTCCTGAAGAAAATCGAGGGTGAAACCCAGAATTACAGAAAAACGGAGACATCAAAGTGGCAGAGCTAGCCCTATTATTAAGAGCAAACTCAGCCAAAGGCAAAAAAGAGACCCAGTCATCCTGATCAGCAGACACAAAGCATCTTAGATAAGTCTCCAATGTCTGGTTTGTTCTCTCAGTTTGACCATTGGTCTGAGGATGAAATGCCGAGGAGAAAGACAATTGAACACCCAGTTTAGAACAAAAAGTCTTCCAAAATCTGGAAACAAACTGGACTCCTCTGTCAGACACAATGTTCTCAGGAATGCCGTGTAAACGAACCACGTGCTGAAGGAACAACGGCACCAATTCAGAGGAGGAAGGCAACTTAGGTAATGGCACAAGATGTATCATTTTGGAAAACCTATCACAAATTACCCAGATGGTGGTCATTCTCTGAGAAACAGGAAGATCGGAAATGAAATCCATAGAGATATGGGTCCATGGTCTCTTGGGCACAGGCAATGGCATCAACAAACCACTAGAGCGAGAGCAAGGCTTGGAGCGAGAGCAAGTCCCGCAGGACTGCACAAATTCCCTGACATCGCGAGACAAGGTAGGCCACCAAAAGGACCGACTAACCAAGTCTCTGGTACCAAAAATTCCGGGATGCCCAGCCAATGCGGAACAATGAATCTCAGACATCACACTCTTTTTCCATTGGTCCGGGACAAACAATTTTCCAACAGGGCAGCGCTCGGGCCTATCCTCCTGACACCCCTCCAGAGCAAGTCTCAAATTGGGCGAGATGGCGGAAAGAACTACACCCTCCTTCAAAATAACAGAGGGATCAGATAGCTCAGGAGAGTCCGCAAGGAAACCCCTCGAGAGGGCATCCGCCTTAACATTCTTAGTGCCAGGAAGAAAGGAAACCACAAAATTAAAACGTGTGAAAAACAAGGCCCACCTGGCCTGTCTAGGATTGAGTCGCTTGGCAGATTCCAGATAGACCAGATTCTTATGGTCCGTAAGGACCACCACCTGATGTTTGGCTCCCTCCAGCCAATGTCTCCACTCTTCAAAAGCCCACTTCATGGCCAATAACTCCCGATTACCCACGTCATAATTACGTTCAGTAGGAGAAAATTTTCGAGAGAAAAAGGCACAAGGGTTACTTTTAGAGGTCTCTGGATCTTTTTGGGACAAAACGGCACCTGCCCCAATTTCAGAGGCATCAACCTCCACCTGAAATGGCAGAGAAACATCAGGCTGCCGTAGAACAGGAGCAGAAGTGAATCTCTGCTTAAGTTCCTGAAACGCAGAGACTGCCTCAGGAGGCCAATTCACCACATCAGAACCCTTTCTGGTCAAATCAGTTAATGGTTTAACAATAACAGAGAAATTACCAATAAATTTACGATAAAAATTGGCAAAACCCAAAAATCTCTGAAGAGCCTTTAATGAAGTAGGTTGGACCCAATCACAGATGGCCTGAACCTTGACCGGGTCCATTTCAATAACAGATGGGGACAAAATGAATCCCAGAAATGAGATCTTCTGTACGCCAAAAAGACACTTTGATCCCTTCACATACAGAGCATTCTCTCTCAAAATCTGGAATACAGTTCGAACATGCTTCACATGAGAGTCCCAGTCATTAGAAAAAATCAAGATATCATCCAAATAAACAATCAGAAACTTGTCCACAAAATCCCTGAAAATGTCATTCATGAAGGAGTGGAAGACGGAAGGAGCATTAGTGAGCCCAAAGGGCATCACAAGGTACTCAAAATGCCCTTCAGGGGTGTTAAATGCCGTCTTCCATTCATCCCCGTGCTTAATGCGAATAAGGTTATACGCCCCCCTGAGGTCAAGCTTGGTAAACCAAGTAGCGTTTTTCACCCTGGAAAACAGGTCAGAAATCAAGGGTAACGGGTATTGATATTTCACAGTAATATTGTTCAAGAGACGATAATCAATACACGGCCTTAATGAACCATCTTTTTTGGCCACAAAGAAAAAACCGGCACCTAAGGGTGAAGAGGATGGTCTGATATGACCCTTCTCCAATGATTCCTTGATATAAGACCGCATAGCGTCATGTTCAGGTACAGACAAGTTAAAAAGGCGACCTTTAGGGAATTTACTACCCGGCACTAATTCAATAGCGCAGTCATAGCTCCTATGGGGAGGCAAGGAAGCAGATTTACTTTCGCTAAACACATCAGAAAAATCAAACAAAAAGTCAGGAACATCCTCAGCCTGGGGGAGGCAGAAAAAACAGGAGTGTTGGTATTAACACATTGGCAGCCCCAACTGGTTACAGACACAGATTTCCAATCCAAAACAGGATTATGAGACTGTAACCAAGGGAAACCCAGCACGATAATGTCATGCAGATTATATAGAACCAAAAATTTGCAGCACTCCTGGTGATCAGGTTCAACCCTCATTATCACCTGAGTAGAAAACTGGTGTTTATTCTCAGCCAAAGGGGTAGAATCGATCCCCAGTAAAGGAATAGACTTCTGTAGGGGTATCAAGGGAAACCCACAACGTTTAGCAAAATCATAATCCATCAGGTTAATAGCTGCTCCAGAATCAACGAAAGCCTGAGCAGAAAATGAGGACAGAGAGCATATCAGAGTGACAGTTAATAAAAACTTAGTCTGAACACTACCCAAGACAACTGAGCGTGCAAAATGTCTTCCCCGCTTAGGGCAGACTGAAATAGCATGAGAGGCATCACCACAGTACAACATAACCCATTGCGCTTTCGAAACTCATGACGCTGTGCCCCAGACACCACCCATCACACTGCATGGGCTCAGCAGCTGGCTCACAAGGCAACACCACTCCACGCATACTTCTCCGCTCACGCAAACGTCTGTCAATTTGAATCGCTAATGACATAGAATCATTGAGACCAGAGGGGACAGGGAATCCCACCATAACATCCTTTACATTATCCGACAGACCCTTCCGGAAAAGGGCCGCCAAAGCGTCGTCATTCTATTTGGTCAGGACTGCCCACCTACGGAATCTCTGACAGTACAACTCAGCGTCATCAAGCCCCTGATTTAATGCCAACAAGGCTTTTTCAGCTTGATCAGTGACATTAGGCTCATCGTACAATAACCCCAAAGCCTGAAAAAATGCATCAACATCACTCAAAACAGGATCCCCAGGTATCAGGGAAAAAGCCCAATCCTGAGGATCGCCGCGCAGGAGAGAGATGATAATTTGAACCTGCTGCGCTGCGTTCCCTGAGGACTTAGATTTTAAGGCAAGAAACAATTTACAATTATTTTTGAAATTCTGAAACTTAGCTCGATCCCCTAAAAACAATCTGGCATGGGGATCCTAGGTTCCACAACAGGCAACCCAGCAAGATAGATAGCAATACTCCGAACCTCAGTGGCAAGCTGATCCACACGGCCAGACAACTGTGCAAACTCCATTGAGAGAAAAGATCCTCCCCAGCACCCAGAGATACAGAGGGAAAAAAAAAAATGCAACAAACAGAAAAATATCTCTGACAACTTTTCTTCCTTCAAAATATTTTTTCCCTTCTGTGAGTACCATATAATTTTTATGGCCGGTGATACTGTTATGTTACGGTAGCTGAGGAGTGCAGGCAAAAAAGGAAATACACCAGAGCAGTTGGAATCTATGAGATTGCAGTACCCTGACTAACCACCGCAACTAGAGGCAGCCGTGGAGCGTTCCTACGTTGGTCCTAGACGCCTCGTCACAGCCTGAGAAACTAACTACACCTAAAGATAGAAATAGGAAAGCTATCTGCCCCGTAGCAGAACCCCAAAGATAATAGAAAGCCCCCAAACATGTAATGGTGGTTAGACAAGAGGAAATACTGACACAGAAAGAAAATAGTATGAGCAAACGCTGGGGCCCAAACTATCTAAATAGAAAAGGACAGGAAGGGTACTTACTGCAATCCCAGAAAACCCTGAAAAAACACCAACTCTACTAATTTCAAAATCACCTGAGATCACACGACCTCTACCACCTAAATTAGTTCTCTGGTGTAACAAAAACAGCAGCCACTGAAAAAACTGGAAAAAGCAAAAGTACAAAACACAGTGGCTGGACTAAACTGAGAGGGCAAAAGCCCCCGGAGGGGACCCAGAAGGCCCCCACAGAAGTGCAGGAACAAATGCAAAAATATAGCAAAAACACAAAATAAGAAATTGTCTTATCTGATAGCAGGAGATGCAGACACGACACAGCAGGCTACAAGGGAAACTGGAAAGAAGGATTCAGACCAGAACAATTGATCACCGGCAACCCTGATGGGAAAATCACTCCCTTATATAAGACCAATCAGTAACACCTGATTCCCAGTCCTCACAATCCTCACTAGTACTGCTTGTAACCACCAGAGGGAGCCTCTGCTCAGAACTCATCTCAAACCCATTCACAACAAATATGCCTTTTATGAGGCAAAACTGTATGACATTTAAATTGAAATATGCTTTGTGAACAATACAAAGATTTACCAAACCAAAGAAATGAACACTATCTTTCGAAAGGTTTCATAGGTCTGTGGTAAGAATTTAATTTTGAAACTCTAGCCATAAATGTTCTTTAAAACATGAACAAAGTTTTCTAGATACCTAGTCTAAAACATTAAGAATTGTGTTACAAACCTATTGCCACGTTGCGTTTAAAAAGTATAAGGGTTACTGCCCGATGGACCATAGTAGGTCGAAGGATCAAACATGGCAGCTGGACAATTGCCAAAAATAACACAAGCCTGAAAAGTGGGTGCCATTGGACATGATGGCCACACACGGCCTGCTGCTGCTGTTATGGGGTTTGGCTGGTTACTTGTAGGCATACACTGACAACATTTATTGTAGTTTTGGTCATCAATTTTATGCAGGTTATAGCATGGATAAACAAGATTTATCAGGTCTGCAATGCCCACTTCTCCCATACCAGGTATCTCCTGCCTTAAAGGTGGGTGTCCTTGTTCCCCCCATGAAATTATACTCCATTTCGACAGCTTCATATATACATATAAATATGTCAACACTCATCAGGAATATCCTGCTCCTGCTCTCTCTGAATTTTGGGGACCTTTCTGGGACATGAAAACCAAAATGGATCGGACTCCCTTGCAGAGAAATGAGAAATTGTCCCTCTGGAGGAACACCAGCCGTGCCAAATATGTGTGGAATTCCAGGCCCAGGAAGGTCAGATGCTGAGAAGGGGTTAGAGACTACTTCGCTTGGTTGATGATCCAGCCGAGACGCGTCAAGGTGTCCAGTAGTGACTTGAAGACTCTGAGCACAGTCTCGGTGGGATGAGCCTTTGATTACCAGGTCGTGCAGGTAAGGGATTATGATAATCCCCCTGGAGCGAAAAATGGCCATGACCGCCGGCATTCGCTTCGTGAACACCCTGGGGCTAGAGGGCAGACCGAAGGGGAGGGTCGTGAATTAATAGTGATCATCATTACGGATCATCATTACGGCCGTTATCACTGAATACCTTGCCTGGCTCAAGATGTACACTGCCCAGCCATGTCTCTGTTTCTCTATGCAAGTATTGGAACAGTACATCAGCGGTGTGTCTCTTGTTGCCCAAACACATCATTTGTAAAACAGCCTGCTGAAGCTTACCACTAGCTGTCCGATGGTGGGACACCTCGTGTGCAACACTGCCAGTTGCGGATGGAGTGCTCGTGCGTCTGCACTCTGCTGACGAGCTTTCGCTTCTGGAGGAGGAAGAAGGGCGAATGCCTACAGCCAACTGTTGCCTATAACGTGGGCTAGGCAGCACTGTCCCACCACCGCTGTCCCCTGTGGACCCTGCATCCACCACATTAACCCTGTGTGCAGTTATGGACACATAACGGCCCTGGCCATGCCTACTGGCCCATGCATCTGTTGTGAGGTGCACCTTTCCACTGACTGATTGTATGGGTATGTCATAACATGGACCAGCGTAGGTCATGTGTTCTCGGAACGCTGCGCTTTGCAACCAAACGCAAGGGCATCATCGCTAATGAGATTAGTTCTGCAATGCAGGCGTTCAAACCATGTGTACGCGGATGAGAGGCTGAGTACTTTGTTTTCCTACTCAGAGCGTCTGGTAGGGTGAGCCTGACTTGAGAGCTGCATCTGGTGGAACTATCGGTGGACACGAGGGACTGAGAGTGGGTTGTTGATGGTGATGGTGGTGGTGATGATGGCCTAGATGCAGTTTTTCGTGGCATAAACATTGTGATTCCCTGACGGGTTTGGCCTTGCGACGACACCTCTACATTTCTTGCTGGTGGTGTGCCAACCGATGGGCTTACAGTGGGGGAAGCAATGGAGCGTTGCTGGCTAACTTGAGTCGGAGCCGGTGCACATGTGCTACGTGAGTTTTTGTACTCCGTCCACGCTTGCATGTGCATGTTCACTAAATGTCTAAGCATGCAACTGCTGTTCAAATTTTTTAGATTTTTCCCTCGGCTAAAGGTTCTTAGGCACTTTTTACAGACAACCTTAGCCTCATCGGTAGGAATTTGTTCAAAAAAGTGCCACACTGCACTCTTCCTACTATGGTATACATTTTTAGGCCTTGCACGCAGTGCTAATTGGACCGTCTGGCCAATCGTTCCTGCAACTCCTTTTTTTTTTAACACCTTTTTGAACTCGAACAGGCCTGCCAGATAAACCCCGATGCGATCTCGATACCTGCTGCGGATCCTTCTCCTCTTCTGAGCTAGTGCCAGTGGCACCCTCTTCCACCACTAGATGCCAATCAGGGTCAACAACTGGGTCATCCATTATCTCCTCTTCAATTTGATCAGCACCTTCCTCTCTGTCAACGTCTAAGGTGTGTAAGGTTTTACTCACTCGGCTGCTTCAGAGGTAAATCAGGATGCACTTTTCTTATCCAAAGTTCATCAGGTTTATTACATCATAAACCTCAAAGCAACATATAGTACAAGTCTTCAGTAAAGCTTCTTAAGATCTCTACAAACACAGATACAGGAAGGCTTCTCCATTCCTACACAGAGACCTCTCTGTAATGTCGCGCCGGGACACATGGAAGTCTGTCCACACTGGCAGACTCCCACACACTCTCTCTCAGGTGCAAAACACACTCCATTACATAGGTGTAACTCCACCCACAGGTGAGGTCAGGAATCACATGGTTATGTCACATGGTCATGACCTCACCACAGGTCCTTTAGATACACCATTACATACAGGTTTTATCCCGGGTATTTAGACACAAGCCCCTTGGGTGGGTTTGTAGGTGACTGGACCCGCCCAGCTCTCCAAGTCACCTGGAAGCCTCCCAATGTATAGCACAACTCTCAGCAATATATCTGCTGAGCCAAAACATGCCCAGGATTCCATCACAGGGCCACCCACCTCTGCGATACATACCGTCCATCCATCACATGCCTCCATGCATATCCTGAGGAGCCTACACAGTGCCCCCTAGCTGCATCAGGGGTCATTACACCACAGGTGGTACAGTATGCGGGAAGGGGCACATGAGTTTCATCAGGGTCAAATTGTGGCGCAGTACACTTCAAGGACAATGTAGTGCTGTGCTTCAATGGGGCAGCACAATCATCTAGCAGTGGCTGTGCATCAGTGCACTCAATGTCAGATTCATCTTGGACTGGGGAATGAGGGATTTGACTTAACAACCCAGGCATGGTATGTGAAAACAGCTCCATGGAGTAATCTGAAGTGAGGGCTGATGCATCCTTTACTTGTACTGGGGGTGAAGGACACAAGGAAAGTGGTTGGTCCGGACCAGAAGGCTGCAATGATGACTCAGTGGGTGCAGCTTTTGAAATATCAGAAGATGCTCCTGCTTTAAAAGCTGTTTACCTACTCCCAGAAAAGGGAGCCTTCTAGGCCTTATGTAGCCAGACAATGAGGCAGGCTCAACACCTCCTGCCTTAGGTGCTATTGTGCTTTTGCCACTAGCAGCAGATGCAGCACCACCACCACCATCACGTGCTCAACCTCTTCCACCATACTTCCTCATGTTTGTGTAAATGTAGCCTAAATAACAGCAGATATATGGTACTGTATCAGAAGCGTACATCTATATATGGTGATGGTGAAAAATTTAAATCTCCGTATATATTTGCGGAATAACAGACACAGACTGTCACAGGCTCAGTATGGATTACAGTAGAATGGAAAAAAAAATGGACAGTCTCAGTAGCGTACAGCTGTAAACAGTGTTGTGGGAATTTTAAATTTGCATTTATATTTCAGCAGGAAGACACACGGTCACAGACCCAGTCTGCCTAACACCAGAATAGCTAACTCTGGAAAAGTGTACTGTCTCAGTATCGTACAGCTATATAGAGTCTTATGGTAATTTTAAATCAGCGTTTATATTTCAGCAGGAACACACACGGTCACAGGCCCACTCTGTCTAACAACAGAATATCAAACTCAGGAAAAGTGTACTGTCTCAGTAGCGTACAGCTGTATACAGTGTTGGGGGAATTATAAATCTCCGTATATATTTCCAGAGTCACACACAGAAAGTCAGCCTGTATTTGTCCCTGATACCAGCCAGTATACGGTACTGTGAGGAGCGTACAGCTCTATACAGTGTGGGAAAAACAGAACACTCGGTAACTAACTGAAATTTCCCCCTTAGAACAGGCAGGCTAGTAATCAGCTCTGCTGATCCACAAAAGCAATTTCTACACTGTCACTAGCAGGCACCTCTGCTACTCCACCAAATTAATTGCCCCCTTATCGCAGGCAGGCAGCCTACTGATCAGATATGATGCTTCACACAAGCAATTTCTACACTGTCACTGGCAGGCACCTATGCTACTCCACCAAATTAATTGCCCCCTTATCACAGGCAGGCAGCCTACTAATCAGATGTGATGCTGCACACGAGAATTTGTACACTCACTGGCAGGCAGCTGTGCTACTCCACCAAATTAATTGCCTCATTATCACAGTCAGGCAGGCAGCTGTTACGTTTCGGTAGCTGAGGAGTGCAGGTAAAAAAGGCAATACACCAGAGCAGTTGGAAACTATGAGATTGCAGTACCCTGACTAACCACCACAACTAGAGGCAGCCGTGGAGCGTTCCTACGTTGGTCCTAGACGCCTCGTCACAGCCTGAGAAACTAACTACACCTAAAGATAGAAATAGGAAAGCTATCTGCCCCGGAGCAGAACCCCAAAGATAATAGAAAGCCCCCAAACATGTAATGGCGGTTAGAGAAGAGGAAATACTGACACAGAAAGAAAATAGTATGAGCAAACGCTGGGGCCCAAACTATCTAAATAGAAAAGGATAGGAAGGGTACTTACTGCAATCCCAGAAAACCCTGAAAAGCACCAACTCTACTAATTTCAAAATCAACTGAGATCACACGACCTCTACCACCTAAATTAGTTCTCTGGTGTAACAAAATCAAAACAGCAGCCACTGAAAAAACTGGAAAAAGCAAAAGTACAAAACTCAGTGGCTGAACTAAACTGAGAGGGCAAAAGCCCCCGGAGGGGACCCTGAAGGCCCCCACAGAAGTGCAGGACAAAATGCAAAAATATAGCACAAACACAAAAGAAGAAAATGTCTTATCTGTTAGCAGGAGATGCAAACACGACACAGCAGGCTACAAGGGAAACTGGAAAGAAGGATTCAGACCAGAACAATTGATCACCGGCAACCCTGATGGGAAAATGACTCCCTTATATAAGACCAGTCAGTAACACCTGATTCCCAGTCCTCACAATCTTCACTAGCACCGCTTGTAACCACCAGAGGGAGCCTCTGCTCAGAACTCATCTCAAACCCATTCACAACAGTACCCCCCCCTTGAGGAGGGGTCACCGAACCCTCATTTGAGCAACCAGGTCGGTCAGGATGAGTTCTATGGTACGCAGGATAAGTCTCCTAGCATGGATGTCCGAAGCAAACACCCAAGAATTGTCTTCCTGACCATAACCTCTCCATTTAACCAAATACTGGAGTTTCCGTTTAGAAAAACGAGAATCCAATATTTTCTCAACCACATACTCCAGATTGCCCTCAACCAAAACAGGGTCAGGAGGCACAGCAGCAGGAACCACTGGCTCAACAAACCTCTTCAACAAGGACTTGTGGAACACGTTATGGATCTTAAATGTCCCTGGAAGAAGCAAACGAAAAGAAACAGGATTAATAATCTCCATGATCTTATAAGGTCCAATGAACCTAGGCTTAAATTTAGGAGATGCTACTCTCATAGGAATATTCTTTGAGGACAACCAGACCAACTCCCCCACTTTAAACCGAGGACCATCAGTCCTATGCCGGTTAGCAAACCGCTGGGCCTTCTCCTGAGAGAGGGACAACCTCTCCACTACCTGGTCCCAAATCTGTTGCATACGCTCCACAACAGAGTCAACACCTGGACAGACAGAAGCCTCCGTCTGTCCTGAAGAAAATCGAGGGTGAAACCCAGAATTACAGAAAAACGGAGACATCAAAGTGGCAGAGCTAGCCGTATTATTAAGAGCAAACTCAGCCAAAGGCAAAAAAGAGACCCAGTCATCCTGATCAGCAGACACAAAGCATCTTAGATAAGTCTCCAATGTCTGGTTTGTTCTCTCAGTTTGACCATTGGTCTGAGGATGAAATGCCGAGTAGAAAGACAATTGAACACCCAGTTTAGAACAAAAAGTCCTCCAAAATCTGGAAACAAACTGGACTCCTCTGTCAGACACAATGTTCTCAGGAATGCCGTGTAAACGAACCACGTGCTGAAGGAACAACGGCACCAATTCAGAGGAGGAAGGCAACTTAGGTAATGGCACAAGATGTATCATTTTGGAAAACCTATCACAAATTACCCAGATGGCGGTCATTCTCCGAGAAACAGGAAGATCGGAAATGAAATCCATAGAGATATGGGTCCATGGTCTCTTGGGCACAGGCAATGGCATCAACAAACCACTAGAACGAGAGCAAGGCTTGGAGCGAGAGCAAGTCCCGCAGGACTGCACAAATTCCCTGACATCACGAGACAAGGTAGGCCACCAAAAGGACTGACTAACCAAGTCTCTGGTACCAAAAATTCCGGGATGCCCAGCCAATGCGGAACAATGAATCTCAGACATCACACTCTTTTTCCATTGGTCCGGGACAAACAATTTTCCAACAGGGCAGCGCTCGGGCCTATCCTCCTGACACCCCTCCAGAGCAAGTCTCAAATTGGGCGAGATGGCGGAAAGAACTACACCCTCTTTCAAAATAACAGAAGGATCAGATAACTCAGGAGAGTCCGCAAGGAAACTCCTCGAGAGGGCATCCGCCTTAACATTCTTAGTGCCAGGAAGAAAGGAAACCACAAAATTAAAACGTGTGAAAAACAAGGCCCACCTGGCCTGTCTAGGATTGAGTCGCTTGGCAGATTCCAGATAGACCAGATTCTTATGGTCCGTAAGGACCACCACCTGATGTTTGGCTCCCTCCAGCCAATGTCTCCACTCTTCAAAAGCCCACTTCATGGCCAATAACTCCCGATTACCCACGTCATAATTACGTTCAGTAGGAGAAAATTTTCGAGAGAAAAAGGCACAAGGGTTTCTTTTAGAGGTCTCTGGATCTTTTTGGGACAAAACGGCACCTGCCCCAATTTCAGAGGCATCAACCTCCACCTGAAATGGCAGAGAAACATCAGGCTGCCGTAGAACAGGAGCAGAAGTGAATCTCTGCTTAAGTTCCTGAAATGCAGAGACTGCCTCAGGAGGCCAATTCACCACATCAGAACCCTTTCTGGTCAAATCAGTTAATGGTTTAACAATAACCGAGAAATTACCAATAAATTTACGATAAAAATTGGCAAAACCCAAAAATCTCTGAAGAGCCTTTAATGAAGTAGGTTGGACCCAATCACAGATGGCCTGAACCTTGACCGGGTCCATTTCAATAACAGATGGGGACAAAATGAATCCCAGAAATGAGATCCTCTGTACGCCAAAAAGACACTTTGATCCCTTCACATACAGAGCATTCTCTCTCAAAATCTGGAATACAGTTCGAACATGTTTCACATGAGAGTCCCAGTCATTAGAAAAAATCAAGATATCATCCAAATAAACAATCAGAAATTTGTCCACAAAATCCCTGAAAATGTCATTCATGAAGGACTGGAAGACGGAAGGAGCATTAGTGAGCCCAAAGGGCATCACTAGGTACTCAAAATGCCCTTCAGGGGTATTGAATGCCGTCTTCCATTCATCCCCGTGCTTAATGCGAATAAGGTTATACGCCCCCCTGAGGTCAAGCTTGGTAAACCAAGCAGCGTTTTTCACCCTGGAAAACAGGTCAGAAATCAAGGGTAACGGGTATTGATATTTCACAGTAATATTGTTCAAGAGACGATAATCAATACACGGCCTTAATGAACCATCTTTTTTGGCCACAAAGAAAAAACCGGCACCTAAGGGTGAAGAGGATGGTCTGATATGACCCTTCTCCAATGATTCCTTGATATAAGACCGCATAGCTTCATGTTCAGGTACAGACAAGTTAAAAAGGCGACCTTTAGGGAATTTACTACCCGGCACTAATTCATAGCAGTCATAGCTCCTATGGGGAGGCAAGGATGCAGATTTACTTTCGCTAAACACATCAGAAAAATCAATCAAAAAGTCAGGAACATCCTGAGCCTGGGGGAGGCAGAAAAAACAGGAGTGTTGGTATTAACACATTGGCAGCCCCAACTGGTTACAGACACAGATTTCCAATCCAAAACAGGATTATGAGACTGTAACCAAGGGAAACCCAGCACGATAATGTCATGCAGATCATATAGAACCAAAAATTTGCAGCACTCCTGGTGATCAGGTTCAACCCTCATTATCACCTGAGTAGAAAACTGGGGTTTATTCTCAGCCAAAGGGGTAGAATCGATCCCCAGTAGGGAATAGACTTCTGTAGGGGTATCAAGGGAAACCCACAAGTTTAGCAAAATCATAATCCATCAGGTTAATAGCTGCTCCAGAATCAACGAAAGCCTGAGCAGAAAATGAGGACAGAGAGCATATCAGAGTGACAGTTAATAAAAACTTAGTCTGAACACTACCCAAGACAACTGAGCGTGCAAAACGTCTTCCCCGCTTAGGGCAGACTGAAATAGCATGAGATGCATCACCACAGTAGAAACATAACCCATTGCGCTTTCGAAACTCATGACGCTGTGCCCCAGACACCACTCTATCACACTGCATGGGTTCAGAAGCTGGTTCACAAGGCAACACCATTCCACGAATACTTCTCCGCTCACGCAAACGTCTGTCAATTTGAATCGCTAATGACATAGAATCATTGAGACCAGAGGGGACAGGGAATCCCACCATAACATCCTTTACATTATCTGACAGACCCTTCCGGAAAAGGGCCGCCAAAGTGTCGTCATTCCATTTGGTCAGGACTGCCCACCTACGGAATCTCTGACAGTATAACTCAGCGTCATCAAGCCCCTGATTTAATGCCAACAAGGCTTTTTCAGCTTGATCAGTGACATTAGGCTCATCGTACAATAACCCCAAAGCCTGAAAAAATGCATCAACATCACTCAAAACAGGATCCCCAGGTATCAGGGAAAAAGCCCAATCCTGAGGATCGCCGCGCAGGAGAGAGATGACAATTTGAACCTGCTGCGCTGCGTTTCCTGAGGACTTAGATTTTAAGGCAAAAAACAATTTACAATTATTTTTGAAATTCTGAAATTTAGCTCGATCCCCTAAAAACAAATCTGGCATGGGAATCCTAGGTTCCACAACAGGCAACCCAGCAAGATAGATAGCAATACTCCGAACCTCAGTGGCAAGCTGATCCACACGGCCAGACAACTGTGCAAACTCCATTGGGAGAAAAGATCCTCCCCAGCACCCAAAGATACAGAGGGAAAAAAATGCAACAAACAGAAAAATATCTCTGACAACTTTTTTTTTTTCTTTCACAATATTTTTTCCCTTCTGTGAGTACCATACAATTTTCAATTTTTGGGCCGGTGATACTGTTACGTTTCGGTAGCTGAGGAGTGCAGGTAAAAAAGGCAATACACCAGAGCAGTTGGAAACTATGAGATTGCAGTACCCTGACTAACCACCACAACTAGAGGCAGCCGTGGAGCGTTCCTATGTTGGTCCTAGACGCCTCGTCACAGCCTGAGAAACTAACTACACCTAAAGATAGAAATAGGAAAGCTATCTGCCCCGGAGCAGAACCCCAAAGATAATAGAAAGCCCCCAAAGATGTAATGGCGGTTAGACAAGAGGAAATACTGACACAGAAAGAAAATAGTATGAGCAAACGCTGGGGCCCAAACTATCTAAATAGAAAAGGATAGGAAGGGTACTTACTGCAATCCCAGAAAACCCTGAAAAGCACCAACTCTACTAATTTCAAAATCACCTGAGATCACACGACCTCTACCACCTAAATTAGTTCTCTGGTGTAACAAAATCAAAACAGCAGCCACTGAAAAAACTGGAAAAAGCAAAAGTACAAAACTCAGTGGCTGAACTAAACTGAGAGGGCAAAAGCCCCCGGAGGGGACCCTGAAGGCCCCCACAGAAGTGCAGGACAAAATGCAAAAATATAGCACAAACACAAAAGAAGAAAATGTCTTATCTGTTAGCAGGAGATGCAGACACGACACAGCAGGCTACAAGGGAAACTGGAAAGAAGGATTCAGACCAGAACAATTGATCACCGGCAACCCTGATGGGAAAATGACTCCCTTATATAAGACCAGTCAGTAACACCTGATTCCCAGTCCTCACAATCTTCACTAGCACCGCTTGTAACCACCAGAGGGAGCCTCTGCTCAGAACTCATCTCAAACGCATTCACAACAGGCAGCCTACTAATCAGATCAGATGGTCCACACAATGTCACGCTGTCTAATGATATGAATACAATGTCAGTAAACTATTTATACAGGAACCACACTCAATACAACATATAGTTTAGCAACATCAGAATGTAAGTATAAAATAGATTTACCTGACACAATATCTGCAGAACTTAGGGTTAATCTTGAATGTCACGCTGTCTGACACAATCTCTGCAGAACTTAGGGTTAATCTTGAGGACTTGATGAGCTGTAACAGGAAAGAGGAGGACCGGGGTCTAACCTGACCCTAGACTGGGGTCCTAACTAATCCCTTTCCTTGGAGGTACTGATAATGGTTCAGAGGTCCAAGTCTCCAGCCTAACCCTGTCTCCTGTCAGACCCTGAACCCTGTAATCAGTCCTAAGAAGGATCCTGATTACTACCAAAGGGATATGGGCTGATCTCAGCTAAATACACAGATTAGACATATAAGACAGACAGGATAGCACTCACTTGCATACACACTCAAACACCGAAGGAACATAAATGGTCTGGGAAATAAACTCTAAACAAGTTGAGCTTAAAACAGCTAAGGAGCTCTCAACTTAAGTCTATACAGATTCATTCCTATCTGTGGTCTGCATGAAGGATTTCACTGGCAACTCCCAAAGCAGACAACCAGGAATTTAAAGGAAACCAATCAACAAATAATCAATTGCAGCCGGGAGAAACTGCACCCAGTCCCAGCACCGAGCACAGACAGAATTAACTCCCTAGCTGCCAAACACAAAGAAACAGCAACTCAGCTGTGAGAAGTCAAAACGTGCAACCGCGACGATCTTCGTGGCAATGCACACATGACAGTACCCCCCCTTCTACGAGGGGCCTCCGGACCCTCAGGGCCAGGCCTGCCCGGGTGAGTTCTGTGGAAGGTCTGAACCAAACGATCTGCGTTAACATCGGACGCAGGGACCCACGTCCTCTCCTCCGGACCATATCCCTTCCAATGCACCAAGTACTGAAGGGACCGCGATTCAGACGAGAGTCAATGATTTTTCATACTTGAAATTCCAAGTTACCATTGACCAACACTGGAGGAGGAGGTAGAGGTGACGGTATGACTGGTGCCACATACCTTTTAAGTAATGACTTGTGGAACACATTATGAATTTTAAACGTAGAAGGGAGTTCCAGACGAAATGCCACAGGATTAATTATGGAACTGATCCTGTACGGCCCGATGAATCTGGGACCCAGTTTCCAGGAGGGCACTTTAAGTTTTATATTCCTGGTAGACAACCATACCAGATCGTTCACATTCAGATCTGGACCAGAAACTCTCCTCCTATCAGCCATACGTTTGTAACGGTTCCCCATCGTACTCAAATTATTCAATACACCTCGCCACACAGAAGCAAGTGACGACGAGAAACGCTCCTCCTCAGGAACCCCAGAAGTACCCCCCCCATTGAAAGTACAAAACTGGGGATGAAAACCATATGCCCCAAAAAACGGGGATGTAATGTATGTAGTACAGTTCATATAGCGTCTTGTGCTTGGGTGCGATGAAAACACAGGAGTCACAGGTTTGATATAGAAAAGTCCTGTATTACTTCATACAAGTTGGCAGAAATAGTCACACAGTTTGCAGACACAGAAACAGGAGACACAGCAGGCCAGAGTAATCCAAGCTCAGCAATCACTCTCCAATACAGATTCAGGATCTTCTTCTCTGTTACCGTAAGTCCATGCAAACGTGGGTCTTTCAAAGAGCAGGGTTCAGAGTCCACAAGTGCTTCAGAGTTCCTCAGTAGGAATAGCTGGAGTACAAGGTCCAAGGCTTACAGGAGTCAAGTCACAGGTTCACTGCAGGCTAGCTTCTGAAGCACTGATTGCTCAGCTGTGGCTGCTTAAGAAGCAAAGGAGAGAATCAGGGCGGGAACATGCAAGCTGGAAACTCCATTTTGACTGAGGGCAAGATAGCTGCAGCAAGACAGAAAGTAAAATGGCTGACGAACAAACTGAGTTTCAGGAATATATACATAGAACCTTACATTACTCCCCCCTTAAGGACAACCTCCGGATGACCTCAGACCAGGCTTGTGTGGGTACCTCTGATGAAACTGACGGAGCAAGCGAGGAGCATTAACGTTATTGACCGGTTCCCATGAGTTGTCCTCCACTGGGTAGCCCTGCCATTTAATCAGATATTGTAACTGATTTCTATACAACCTGGAATCTAAAATCCTTTCCACCACAAATTTTTCCTGACCATCGACTAGCACTGGGTCAGGGCAAGGAGAGGAACGTCCAGGAAACGTATTGGGTGTCGCAGCCTTTAGTAGGGATACATGAAAGACAGGGTGGATTCTCATAGTTCTGGGCAGTTGAAGACGACAAGCAACGGCACTTATAATTTTACTGATTTTATAGGGTCCAATGTACTTATGTCCCAACTTAGATGATGGAATCCTTAACTTAAGATTTCTGGTTGACAGCCAGACCAAGTCTCCTACCTTGAAAGCTGGTGCAGGTTTACGAAATTTATCTGCTGCTTTCTTGTACCTTTCTTGAGCCGATTTTCCAGATTTTCCTTTAGAAGATCCATATTCTTCTGTAAAGACTTGATTCTTTCAGCCACTGCTGGTAAAGGCGTTTCTATGGGAAATCGTGGTAGAATGTTAGGATGATAACCTAGATTAGAGTAAAAAGGAGACTGTTTAGTGGAGGCACTCTGAGAGTTGTTATACGAGAACTCAGCTAATGGAAGTAGATCCACCCAATCATCCTGTAGTTGGCAGATAAAGCAGCGGAGATACTGCTCCAGGTTTGATTGGTTCGTTCGGTCTGTCCATTAGTCTGGGGATGAAAAGCAGAAGAAAGGTTTACTTTAATGTCCAATGCTGCACAGAAATTTTCCCAAAACCTAGAAATGAATTGCACCCCTCGATCCGAAATAACCTCATCCGGTACTCCATGTAAGCGAAACACATCTTTAATCATCAAATCTGATGTCTGTTTTGCAGTGGGTAAGCCGACACAAGGGATAAAATGAGCTGCCTTTGTTAGACGGTCAACCACCACTAGAATGGTGTTCTTCCCCTGAGAGGTTGGTAACTCCACAATGAAGTCCATAGAAATGGATCCCCACGGGCGGGACGGGGTGGGAAGAGGCTGTAACAGACCAGTTGGTGAGGAGCGAGGTGTTTTGCATCTTGCACAGACCTCACATGAAGTGACATAATTCAAAACATCCTTCCTGCAAGTGGGCCACCAAAAGAAATGAGAAAGAAATTCCTGTGTCTTTAGAATTCCTCTATGCCCAGCTATCTTGGAATCGTGAATGAGTTGCAATACTCTTAATCTGACTGTTTCAGGAATATACAGACGTTGTCCCTGAATCCACACACCATTCTTAAAGACAAGACTTACGTCCCTTGGGGGTTGTGCCAAAAAGGAATCCGCATGGTATGCTTCCTTGATGTCCTTAAGTAGGTCTTGATTATGAATTACTCCTAGGAATCTAGAGTCAGGAAGAATAGTCTTAGGAGGAGTAATTGGACGTGTCTCTGCTGAGTAAATCCTAGAGAGTGCATCAGCCTTTCCATTGCGCGATCCTGGTCTATAAGAGATGATAAAATTAAATTGGTTTAAGAAAAGATTCCAGCGAGCCTGGCGAGGAGTCAGGCACTTAGCCGACCTGATAAACTCAAGGTTACGATGGTCTGTCAGGACGACTATTTGCTGTGCAGCTCCCTGAAGAAGGTGTCTCCATTCTTTGAAGGCGGCAATAATGGCCAACAACTCTCTATTGCCCACATCGTAGTTCCTCTCAGCCGAAGACAACTGCTGGGAAAAGAAGGCACAGGGATGCAAGACATTCTTCTCACCTGTTCTCTGAGAGAGTATAGCTCCAACGGCACAGTCTGAAGCATCCACCTCTATTATGAAGGCAAGCTCGGGGTTGGGATGTACTAGGATAGGTGCAGTGGTAAATTTATCTTTTAGACGGGAAAATGCTTCCTGGGCTTGGGAGTCCAGGAAAACCTAGACTCTTTCCGGGTAAGTTGAGTGATAGGTGACACTACCTCAGAGAAATTTCTAATGAAACGTCTATAGAAGTTGGCAAACCCGATGAAGCGCTGTACCTCCTTCACATTTCTAGGACTTGGCCAATCCTTGATGGCTTGGGTTTTGCTTCCATCCATACTAATTCCTTGTGTAGACAGTACATACCCCAGAAATTGAATTTCGGTCCTATGGAATTCACACTTTTCAAGTTTGATGTAAAGATGATTTTGTCTTAGACGTTCCAAGACCATTCTCACATGTCCATGATGTTCCTCTTTGGAGTTAGAAAAAATTAGAATATCATCCAAATAAATTACCACGAATGTATCTAGGAGATCCCTGAAGATGTCATTCACCAAGTGTTGGAAAGTGGCTGGGGCGGTACTCAGACCAAAAGGCATAACTAGATATTCAAAGTGTCCATAGCGTGACCTGAATGCAGTCTTCCATTCATCCCCAGGTCTAATACGGACTAAGTTATAGGCCCCACGAAGATCTAGTTTAGAAAAAATTTTGGCATGTCGCACTCTCTCCAATAACTCAGGGATTAAAGGCAATGGATAACGGTTTCTAATAGTAACCTTATTGAGTTCCCTATAGTCTACGCATGGTCTCAGAGATCCATCTTTCTTCTTTACAAAGAAGATGGGTGCACCTGCAGGAGATGAAGAGGGGCGTATGAAGCCCTTGGCTAGATTTTCATCTATGTAATCCTTTAAAGCCTTTAGCTCGGGCCCCGCCAGGGGGTAGATCTTACCAAAAGGTATCTCTGCTCCAGGCAATAATTCAATTGGACAATCATATGGATGGTGAGGAGGAAGCTGGTCAGCGTTCTTCTTGTCACATAAATCCACATAGTCCTGGTATACAGCTGGTAGTTCAGGGACTGACATGATTCCTTTAGGAACAGAGCAAGCTGAAACTTTTGGACTCATCTGTTTCTCTGGAAAGTGTAATTCCTTGGTCTCCCAGTTAATGGTAGGATTCTGAGCCTGCAGCCATGGTAGCCCTAGAATAATGGGAAAGTGGGGAGAAGATATAAGCATAAAGGACAGTTTCTCTTGATGATCTTTACCCATAAGAACCCTCAAAGGCTCTGTTTCCTGATCCACTGGTCCAGAGGTCAGCAGGGAGCCATCCACAGTTTCCATCTGTACTGGAGTAGCCTTCTTCACTGAACGTATTCCCTGTTTCAGAGCAAAGGAGACATCCATAACATTTCCACTTGCCCCTGAGTCGATCATAGCAGAGCTAGACACCCAAGCTGAGTCAACCCAGAGTTTGATGGAAAGAAAGCAATGAGAATTGTTTTTCTTACAACTCAGCTGGGACACCGCTGAGGAAACTTGAAAAATGGCAGCGTTTACACAGTCAACGTCCTCAGAGGTAACGGAATTTAAGTCCGAGAAATCAAGATCTGTTGCTGCAGATCTCTCTGGAGCCTGAGGCTCGGACCTGACAGATCCCCTCTCGCAACACTCACAATGAATGAGTGCTGCAGTAGTCTTACGAGAACGGCTGGGGCAGTTTATAATGAAGTGCCCTGACTTACCACAATAAAAACATAGATTCTCCTTAAAACGATGTTCCTTACGTGCATCACTAACCCGTCGTTGTAAAGAGTCTACCTGCATGGGTTCAGGTTCCCGTGTAATCCTACTCAAAGGTTCCTTAGCTGGAGAGGAAGGTAGGAAAAGGTTAGTACGATTGCTTTCGAACCATCTCTCTTGCCTGCGTTCAGTCAGACGAGTATCAATACGGATGCAGTAGTTAATAAAGTCACCTAACGCAGTGGGAGGGTCGGCACGAGCAAGTTCATCCTTAATCAGTGGAGATAACCCCTTTCGAAAAATAGATTTTTTGGCGGAACTGTCCCAGGTGGTATCAAGGGCCCATCTCCTGAAATCCAAGGCATATTCAGCTACCGAGTGCTTACCTTGGCGCAAAGCTAACATGGCTGCTTCAGCTGTTGCACCTCGATTGGGGTCATCAAACACCTGCCCCATGGCTGAAATAAAATCATCAAGGTGATTCAAACAATCATCCTCAGTCTCAATCAGAGGGTTTGCCCACATTAAAGCCTTGTTGGTAAGCAACATAATTATAGTAAGCACCTTAGATCGTTCAGTGGGAAATTGTGAAGCATGTGCAGAAAAAAAAAGATTGCATTGATTAATAAATCCCCTGAATTTCTCACGTTCACCGCCAAAACGAAAAGGGGGCAACTTGGGAATCCCAGCACTCGGGGCTACGGCAGGAGCCTGGACTCGCCCCTCTAGAACCTCAATCCTGGCTCGCAAATCCTGGGTAGTCTGTCCAACCACTTGCAAATTGTGATTATTGAGGTCCTGTAGATTTGTAAAACGGGTCTTTATATTCTGCAAATCTGCAAGGATATTATCAGTCACTCCGCAAAGTTCCTTTATGCGGGCCTCCATTTTCCAGATCTTTTAAGACAGGATTACTGGAAGAAGAGGAGAGAAAAAAAACAATAGTGTTCACCTGTGGCAACACTGCAGAGAGAAAAAAAAATTAAGGGAACTGCTCACCTGGAATGGTTGTGAGAAGTCACAACCACTATCATCACAGAAAGTTTCAACCAGACATCTGATATCCAGAGTTACAGCAGACAAAAAAGAGAAAAGAAAGGAAAAAAAAAAAAAAACAATAGTGTTTACCTGTGGTAACACTGCAAAAAGAAAAAACTTAAGGGAATTGCTCACCTGGAATGGTTGTGAGAAGTCACAACCACTGTCATCACAGAAAGTACAACCGGACGTCTGATATCCACAGTACAGCAGACACAGCCTTCCAGACCCAGCAGACACTAACGTTTTGGCTTCAGAATCTTGTAATGTATGTAGTACAGTTCATATAGCGTCTTGTGCTTGGGTGCGATAAAAACACAGGAGTCACAGGTTTGATATAGAAAAGTCCTGTATTACTTCATACAAGTTGGTAGAAATAGTCACACAGTTTGCAGACACAGAAACAGGAGACACAGCAGGCCAGAGTAATCCAAGCTCAGCAATCACTCTCCAATACAGATTCAGGATCTTCTTCTCTGTTACCGTAAGTCCATGCAAACGTGGGTCTTTCAAAGAGCAGGGTTCAGAGTCCACAAGTGCTTCAGAGTTCCTCAGTAGGAATAGCTGGAGTACAAGGTCCAAGGCTTACAGGAGTCAAGTCACAGGTTCACTGCAGGCTAGCTTCTGAAGCACTGATTGCTCAGCTGTGGCTGCTTAAGAAGCAAAGGAGAGAATCAGGGCGGGAACATGCAAGCTGGAAACTCCATTTTGACTGAGGGCAAGATAGCTGCAGCAAGACAGAAAGTAAAATGGCTGACCAACAAACTGAGTTTCAGGAATATATACATAGAACCTTACAGGGGACTTACCAGTGGACTCGCTCCGCCTGTTGTTAAGAGCAAACTCTGCCAAAGGCAAGAAAGAAGACCAGTCCTCCTGGTTCTCCGATACAAAACACCGGAGATATGTCTCTAAACTCTGATTCAGACGCTCTGTCTGACCATTGGTCTGTGGATGAAAAGCCGAGGAAAACGACAATTGCATCCCCCGACGTAAACAAAATGCCCTCCAAAATTTGGACACAAACTGAGACCCCCTATCTGACACCACATCAGAAGGCAACCCATGAAGTCTCACGATCTCCCTAATCAACACCTGCGCCAGAGTTTTAGCATTAGGAGTGCAGGAAGAGCAACGAAATGTGCCATCTTACTGAACCTGTCAACAACCACCAGTATGACAGTATTCCCAACGACGGAGGAAGGTTCGTAATGAAGTCCATAGATAAATGGGTCCATGGACGCTCCGGAAGTTTCAAAGGTAAAAGGGTCCCAGACGGACGGGTATGAGGAGTTTTAGAGCGAGCACAAACCCCACAGGACGCGACAAAAGTTATAACATCTTTATTAGCGTTAGGCCACCAAAATCGGCGAGAAAGAAGATCTAAAGTAGCCTTACTCCCTGGATGTCCTGTTAAAGCAGAATTATGATGTGCCTCAATAACCTTTTGTCTCAACTGATTCGGGACAAACAGTCTCCCTGGAGGTCCTGCAGGAGCGTCCCCCTGAGCCTCTAACACCTCCTCCTCAAGCTCAGAACATACAGCCGACACTACCACCCCCTCCTGAAGGATAGGAATCGGGTCGTCCGTTCTCCCGGCCCCTGGGAAACTGCGAGACAAGGCATCAGCCTTTACATTCTTAGACCCCGGACGATAAGTGACGAAAAAATTAAACCTGGTAAAAAATAATGACCATCGAGCTTGTCTGGAATTCAGACGCTTAGCGGATTCTAAATACAGCAGGTTCTTGTGATCAGTAATAACGGTGACCGGGTGGACTGCCCCCTCCAAAAAGTGACGCCATTCTTCAAAAGCCAATTTAATGGCCAAAAGTTCCCTATTGCCGATATCATAATTCCTTTCGGCGGACGACAATTTCTTAGAAAAGAAAGCGCACGGATGCCATTTACCAGGGATGGACCCTGGGACAATATAGCACCCACCCCTACGTCAGACGCGTCCACCTCCACAATGAACGGCTGAGATACATCTGGTTGGATGAGAACGGGTGCCGAAGCAAAACATCTTTTTAAAGAGGAAAAGGCTTGGCAAGCTTTGTCCGACCACCTAGAAAAATCCGTCCCTTTTCTCGTCATGTCAGTGAGAGGTTTGACGACAGACGAGAAATTACAAATAAATTTCCGGTAGTAATTAGCAAACCCCAAAAAACGCTGCAGAGCCTTAAGATCCCCTGGCTGATCCCATTCAAGCACTGCTCTCACCTTTTCAGGGTCCATCCGGAAACCGGAGGCTGACACCAAAAAACCCAAAAACTGAAGTTCCTGTACGGCAAACACACACTTCTCCAGTTTGGCGTATAGTTTATTGTCTCGCAAGATCTGCAACACCTGTCTCACATGCTCCTGGTGAGACACAAGATCTGGCGAGTAAATTAAAATGTCATCCAAATATACGACCACAAACACCCCCACAAGGTGACGAAAAATGTCATTAACAAAATGTTGGAATACTGCTGGAGCAGTAGTCAGACCAAAAGGCATGACCAGGTTTTCATAATGTCCCTCTGGCGTGTTAAACGCCGTTTTCCACTCATCCCCCTCTTTTATCCTAATCAGATTATACGCCCCCCTGAGATCCAATTTAGAGAACCATTTGGCGCAAACAATTTGATTGAAGAGATCAGGAATAAGAGGGAGTGGATACGGATCTCGAACAGTAATCCGATTAAGTTCGCGGAAATCCAAGCAAGGGCGTAGGCCTCCATCTTTTTTCTTCACAAAGAAGAACCCCGCGGCCACAGGGGAAGATGAAGGTCTAATATGCCCTTTGGCCAGACTTTCAGAAATATAATCTTTCATAGCCAGTCTTTCAGGACCAGAAAGATTATACAACCTAGCTTTAGGCAATTAGCATCAGGAAGTAGATTAATAGAGCAGTCATACACGCGATGAGGAGGCAACTCCCGACACCCCTCCTCAGAGAAAACATCCCCAAAATCCTCCAAAAAAGGAGGCAATGTACTAGGCACGACCACACTGATGACTGTGTTCATGCAGTTGTTTTTGCAAAACTCACCCCATTGGCTTATCTCTCTGGACTGCCAATTAATCACAGGGTTATGTTTAACCAGCCAAGGAAGTCCCAACACAATGGGAGTAGGTAGACCTTCCAACACATAACAAGATAATTGTTCCCTATGTATTGCCCCTACCCGAAGGTCAATGTTATGAACCTCATGAACAAAGCTACCTTGGCCGAGAGGCCTGGCGTCAATGGAGAAAATAGGGATCGGTTTGACCAATACATTCAGATGCATACCTTGAGCCTGAGCAAACTGAGCGTCAACCAAATTAGCCCCGGAACCACTATCCAGAAGAACAGACAATCTCTTCACTCTAGTACCAACCACCACCTCCACTGGTACAAGGAACTGAGAAGAACCGGCGGATGAAATACATACTCCCAGGTTGTCGTCCACCACACAACCTGGGATTAGCAGTTTTCCGGCGACTTTTTACTTAACAAGACACGGGATGGACATTCTCCAACAAAATGTCCCTCTTTTTCCCACAGAAAAAACACCTTCTAGTCCTGCGGCGTGCCGCCAATCCCCTACTACGAAAAGATGTCCCTCCCAACTGCATAGGCTCATCCGAACAGACAAGGGGAACCTCAACATAAGGGACTTTAGTAGTAGGTGGAGTAACAACAGGGAGTGGAGTTACCTCACCCCTCTCCCGAAGCCGTCTATCAGTACGGATAGCTAGGGCCATAGCAGCCTCCAGAGAGGAGGAGACTCATACTGAGCCAAAACGTCTTTTAATTTGTCAGAAAGCCCATGACAAAACTGGCTCCTAAGAGCTGGGTCATTCCACTGAGTATCCGTGGCCCATCTACGAAACTCAGAAGCAAATTCCTCCGCCGGACGATCTCCCTGCTGTATTTTACGTAATTTGGTCTCAGCAAGAGAGACCCGATCTGGGTTATCATATACCAATCCCAGAGCAGTAAAAAATTGATCTACAGACTGTAGAGCCGGGGATCCCGGAGGAAGGGAAAATGCCCAGGATTGAGGGTCCCCTTGAAGAAGTGAGATAACAATTCCCACTCTCTGCTCATCACTCCCTGATGATCGCGGCCGAAGTCGAAAATACAATTTACATGCCTCCCGGAGGGTAAAAAATTTGTCTCGCCCACCAGTGAACCTATCTGGAAGAGCTACTTTAGGTTCAACTCTGGTTTGCTCCAGGGAGACAAAACTTTGGACTTAATGTCCGTCAGCTCCATGGATAATCCCTGCAACTGCAGAGCCAGCTGGGCTACTGAATCCATGGTAACTAGAGATACTTTTTTATGGCCAGTGAAAATGTCACGCTGTCTAATGATATGAATACAATGTCAGTAAACTATTTATACAGGAACCACACTCAATACAACATATAGTTTAGCAACATCAGAATGTAAGTATAAAATAGATTTACCTGACACAATATCTGCAGAACTTAGGGTTAATCTTGAATGTCACGCTGTCTGACACAATCTCTGCAGAACTTAGGGTTAATCTTGAGGACTTGATGAGCTGTAACAGGAAAGAGGAGGACCGGGGTCTAACCTGACCCTACACTGGGGTCCTAACTAATCCCTTTCCTTGGAGGTACTGATAATGGTTCAGAGGTCCAAGTCTCCAGCCTAACCCTGTCTCCTGTCAGACCCTGAACCCTGTAATCAGTCCTAAGAAGGATCCTGATTACCACCAAAGGGATATGGGCTGATCTCAGCTAAATACACAGATTAGACATATAAGACAGACAGGATAGCACTCACTTGCATACACACTCAAACACCGAAGGAACATAAATGGTCTGGGAAATAAACTCTAAACAAGTTGAGCTTAAAACAGCTAAGGAGCTCTCAACTTAAGTCTATACAGATTCATTCCTATCTGTGGTCTGAACGAAGGATTTCACTCGCAACTCCCAAAGCAGACAACCAGGAATTTAAAGGAAACCAATCAACAAATAATCAATTGCAGCCGGGAGAAACTGCACCCAGTCCCAGCACCGAGCACAGACAGAATTAACTCCCTAGCTGCCAAACACAAAGAAACAGCAACTCAGCTGTGAGAATTCAAAACGTGCAACCGCGACGATCTTCGTGGCAATGCACACATGACACACAAGCTATTTGTACAGTGTCAGTGGCAGGCAGCTCAGCTACTTCACAAATTAATTGCCCCTTTATCACAGTCAGGCAGTCTACTAATCAGATGTGATGCTCCACCCAAGCAATTTCTACACTGTCAGTGGCAGGCAGCTGTGCTACTCCACCAAATTAATTGCCTCCTTATCACAGTCAGGCAGGCAGCCTACTAATCAGATCAGATGGTCCACACAAGCAATTTGTACAGTGTCAGTGGCAGGCAGCTCAGCTACTCCACCAAATTAACTGCCCCTTTATCACAGTCAGATAGCCTACTAATCAGATGTAATGCTCCACTTAAGCAATTTGTACACAGTCACT
>JARQOD010000215.1:0-186050 GCA_033576555.1 Oophaga sylvatica | reverse complement strand
GAGGGGCGATGTGGATTTATTCAGTGGTTTAGAGAAGGAAAAATAAATCATGTTACCCCAATCCATTTCACGGTTTGAGACCCTGGGATGTAATGTATCGAGGGTGTAAATCCAATACGTTTCACGTTGTTTTAGTAAGCGGACATGTTACCACACCTTCTGGGTCGGGGGACTTTTTCGATGATTTGAAACCTCAGTTGTGATATATTGTGTTGGGCCTCTTTGAAGTGTGCCGGTAGTGGTAACCATTTTTTCCCCACATCTTATAGTGGACTTGTGGCTGGAGATGCGATCCCTAATTGCCTGAGTAGTTTCACCCACGTACAGTAACCCACAACGGCATTTGATGATATAGACAACAAAATTTGTTTCGCATGTGAAAATCCTTGATGGGATAAGATTTACCTGTACGTGGGTGAATGACTTCATTGCCCTTGATAATGTTGGAACAACTCATGCAGTTCAGGCATGGAAAGGTGCCCGTTCTTCTCAATCCAGTCAATGTGCGTGTGTTATAGTGGTTTTATTAGGTCCCATGTCGGCTCTGACAAGTTGATCTTTGATATTCTGGGGCCTTCTTAGGCACATTAATGGTGGATTGTTGAAGGTAGTGATGTTGGGGTATGCCTTGGTCAGGAAGAGGCCAGTGTTTGCGGATGAGATTATGGATTCTCTGCATAGAGGGATGATGGCTGTGAACAAATGGAAGTCGGGACCGGCTTGTGTGGAGTGATATTGCTGCTGTCTTCGGGGGCCTATCTATCAGACATTTCTTGTAGTCTGACCTCCCTTTTAGTGGGATTGATACGATCTTGGTAACCCTTTTGAATTGTGATCGGGAAGGCTGTGTCTCGTTGGCCTAGGGTGACCGCTATCATAGCGAAGGAGGTTGTTACAGTCTGTGGGCTTAGTGTAGATATCGGTAGTCAATTTGCCCTGTATGTCCTTGTTGATTCTGGTATCAAGAAAGCTTATGGTTTCCGTGCTGTAAGAGACAGTGAATTTGAGTTAGTTTCTAACACTGTTTATGATGTTAAGGTAGATAGGCTGTTATGATCACCAAGCCAGATACAGAAGATGTCATCTATGTATCGGTACCATGCAAGAGCATGTTCTTGGAATAATGGGTTACAATAGATGAAATCTTGTTAGATTCTGTCCATATACAAATTTGCATATGCCGGGGCTACATTCGAGCCCATCGCGGTCTGCACAATTGGATATAGAAATCGTTCTCAAATTGAAAGAAATTATCCCTCAGGACTAAATTCAAGAGATCTAGGCACAGTTCATGTGAATTTGATTCGAGATTAGCGTTGTCAAGAGTCATTGATACTGCTTGAATGCCCTTGTCATGTGTAATAGATGTATATAAACTGTTGACATCAAGTGTGCATATGATGCTAGTGGGTTCGACAGAGTCCTGGGTGTGGATTTTGTTTAGAAAGTCACCTGTATCAAGGATGAATGATCTTGTGGAATGGGTATAGGGTGTTAAGAGTTTCTCTAAGAAAATTGACAGTGGATTTAAGATGGAGTCTGTTGAGGCCACAATGGGGCCCAGGCGGATTTTGTAGGTCTTTATGAATCTTCGGAAGGATGTAAAGTACAGGGGTGATAGGGTGTTGGTTAGTAAGAAAAGTTTTGGTTTTGGAGTCTATGGTGTGAAGTTGAACAGTGGGGACTCCTCCTCCAATGGGTCCTCATCTAATGTATATGTGGTGGTGCAGGGTCCGAATGCGGCCCACTATACAGCTCAGCGACCGTGTACAGACTGAGCGGCCCCTTTAAGACCTGAAATGGGTGCCTGTTACATCCAGAGCAAGGGACTGTTCTGCGCCCCTAAGAGGGCTGTCAGCCCTGCATGGCGTCTAAGAACAATGGCGTCTGACGTGGCCACCCGTTAATGGCCATGCTTGTTTGTTTCTTCTCCCAGTTTGTTTGCACCCGTTGGTCCCTTCCTTGCTGGATCACGGGACCAAAACCCATGGGGGTTAATGACGGTGGACTCCGGATGTTGGTGTTGGACTGCATGTTCCTGAACTTTATCCCCACTCTTACCCTTGAACTAGCCCCATGTTTGAAAAGGCAGCCCACCACCATTAAAGGGCCTGTGGTCCGCTAAAAGGAGGAAGGGGGAAATTGCTGGACATTAGTAGGGCCCACCAGTGTTAAAAGGCCAATCGGCTCTTGTGGACCATGAACTGTATTGTTTACATATGAACTCCTATACGGAGAGACTGACACTCTGAAGTTACGTGTACGTTATACAAAGGTTGCCAATGTTGCTAATGTTCATTATGGTAATGTTCCTAAATGTATTGTTATGTGTAATTGCTGTCTGTGTAGAGTTAGGGAAAGTAAATAGTTAAGGTTGAGGCTGGCCAGCAGCAGAAAGCCGGGAGATACTGCTGTCCACTTGTCAGAAGTTCGGGTACGTTAGCCCTGAGCAGAAGTACAGTAATGTACTGCCACACTAAGCAATCCCCTAGGATCTCGTAGCGTTGCATACTAATGAGATCGCTAGCGGGTCGTTTCTATATCGCTAAATGCGGCCACATTTAGCGATATAGTTAACGACGCTATCGCCGTTAGCGATCTTCTTAACGACTTTAGCGTACAAAAGTACCGCTAAATCGCTAAGAAAAGTGCCACACGCGATAAGATACTTACCAGCGGGAGCGCCAGCGATGAAATAGGTCCGGAACGATTCAGCGACGAGCGAGATCACAGCAGGAAGCTCGTCGCTGGAAGCTGCCGCCTGAACATATCGCTAACGGGATCGCTAAATAGTGACGTTTTTTAGCGATCTCGTTAGCGATATTGTTTAGTGTGGCATACCCTTAAGAGATGGGGCACTGCCAGACTCCCAGATGGGAGAGCTCTGTTGCCCCGGACTCTGAGGAGCTTGAAAGGACGTAAGTGGACTCAAGAGGGATCTCAAAGACTAAAAAGGACTAAAGACCGCAACATGGGCCCCAGGACTCTGGAAGGGCACCCACTGAAGGGGTACTAAGCACCCAGATCCCAGCGCGTGAACTACTGTAAATCTTCGGCTTCTGCAGCTGCTGTGGGTGCGGCTTTGGAGAGAGTCAGGGAGAGATCAGAAATCCAGTGTTGTACTCTTTTACTTCTATTCCATCCCTGTTCATTAAAAGTTATTCCCTATTGGACAACAGTTGCTTTCTTGGACTCTAATTTGCCTGGACTACCGTGGACAGAGAGAAAACAAGGTAAACTGTGGGAAAAGCTGTGTTTGTCCCGTCTATTTATGTACAAGAGGCCGAGGGTGCTTGCTGACCGTTTGCTCAGTGGACTCTGTGAACTGTGCCTTTAAATAACTAGGCCACAACTACCCCCTGGTTCCCCTTGTTACACCTGCTTTTATTGGAGAGATAAAACTCTACCACCATCTTTCTGTCTGTATCTGACCTTGCAATTTTAGGTTTTGAATATTTTAAATCCTGCTCTGTATAAATCCTAAGTGGCCCCCTCATACCTTATGACATTCCCGCTAATATACAGGATGCATCTGCCCAATTAGACGTTTTTCTGTGTACTTCCTTTAGAGGATACCCACAGCGCAAATATTTATTTTATTCTTGAGTACTTATCTTGGACAGGCTTGTGGTATTGTTCTATTTGTAGCTGGTATCTTCCTCATTGCACTAGCGCCCCACAATACATTCATTGACAAGCATATTAAAACATAAAGCTATAAAAAGGTAGCATTAGAAGAGGAACTAAAAATTGTGCAACCTCTTGGCTTAATATCATAAACTACACGTTCTCGCATTGAAGTATACAGTTTGTACCCGTCTTCGTCACCTAGTAATTGAATTTTAATACAATTTGTTGCTAAAGGCAGAATTTCTGAAAAAAATTGTTTTTATTTCTTGGCAGATGACTGTGCGTCAGAGGAACATGTGACAGTTAATGATTTTGAAGCAGCTGATTTTGGTATCACACCATACATATATGAAGAGCATGACATTATTCCAGATAAACCGCCAGCCCGTCACAGCAAAAATCTATCAGCTATTCCTTATCAACAGGTCCTATCTTCTGATTTATTACTGACTGACAAGCAAAATAAAAACAACAAAAAGGATGCTGAACATAAAAAAGGTCATACAGGGAAGAATCCACTTTCATGTTCAGAATGTGGGAAATGTTTTACCAAGAAAACAAAACTTACTGTACATCAGAGAATTCACACAGGGGAGAAGCCATTTTCATGTCCAGAATGTGGGAAATGTTTTACCAGAAAGCAATTCTTACTGCACATCAGAGAGTTCACACAGGGAGAAGCATTTCATGTGCAGAATGTGGGAATGTTTACTGAGAAACCGAGTCTTTACTGTGCATCAGAGAATCACACAGGGGAGAAGCCATTTTCATGTGCAGAATGTGGGAAATGTTTACCAAGAAACAATCTTACTGTACATCAGAAAATTCACACAGGGGAGAAGCCATTTTCATGTCCAGAATGTGGGAAATGTTTTACCAAGAAAACAATTCTTACTGTACATCAGAAAATTCACACAGGGGAGAAGCCATTTTCATGTCCAGAATGTGGGAATGTTTTACCAGGAAAACAAATCTTACTGTACATCAGAGAATTCACACAGGGGAGAAGCCATTTTCATGTCCAGAATGTGGGAAATGTTTTACCAGGAAAACAAATCTTACTGTACATCAGAGAGTTCACACAGGGGAGAAGCCATTTTCATGTGCAGAATGTGGGAAATGTTTTACTGAGAAATCGAACTTACTGTACATCAGAGAAGTCACACAGGGGAGAAGCCATTTTCATGTCCAGAATGTGGGAATGTTTTACTGAGAAATCGAGTCTTACTGTACTCAGAGAAGTCACACAGGGAGAAGCCATTTTCATGTGTAGAATGTGGGAATGTTTAATTGCAAAGGGGAGCTCATGAGACATAAAATCACTCACACAGGGGAGAAGCCATTTTCATGTGCAGAATGTGGGAAATGTTTTACTGAAAATCGAAATTTACTGTGCATCAGAGAAGTCACACAGGGGAGAAGCCATTTCATGTGCAGAATGTGGGAAAGGTTTTACATGAAAACAATTCTTACGGCACATCAGAGAAGTCAACAGGGGAGAAGCCATTTTCATGTGCAGAATTGGAAATGTTTACTGGGAAATCGAGTCTTATTGTACATGAGAGAAGTCACACAGGGGAAAGCCATTTTCAGTGCAGAATGTGGAAATGTTTTACAAGAAAACAAATCTTACTGTACATCTGAGAATTCACACAGGGGAGAAGCCATTTTCATGTGCAGAATGTGGGAAATGTTATACTGAGAAACGAGTCTTACTGTGCATCAGAGAATCACACAGGGGAGAAGCCATTTTCATGTGCAGAATGTGGAAATGTTTTACTGGGAAATCGGTCTTATGTACATGAGAGAAGTCACACAGGGGAAAGCATTTTCATGTGCAGAATGTGGAAACGTTTACAAGAAAATAAACTTACTGTACATGAGAGAATTCACACTGGGGAGAAGCCATTTTCATGTCCAGAATGTGGGAAATGTTTTACCAAGAAAGCAAATCTTACGTTACATCAGAGAATTCACACAGGGGAGAAGCCATTTTCATGTGTAGAATGTGGGAAATGTTTTAATTTCAAAGGGGAGCTCATGAGACATAAAATCACTCACACAGGGGAGAAGCCATTTTCATGTTCAGAATGTGGGAAATGTTTTACCAGGAAAACAAATCTTACTGCACATCAGAGAACTCACACAGGGAGAAGCCATTTTCATGTCCAAATGTGGAAATGTTTTACCAGAAAGCAAATCTTACTGTACATCAGAGAAATCACACGGGAGAAGCCATTTTCATGTCCAGAATGTGGGAAATGTTTTACCCAGAAAGCAAATCTTACTGCACATCAGAGAATTCACACAGGGAGAAGCCATTTTCACGTGTAGAATGTGGGAAATGTTTTACTTGCAAAGTGGATCTCATTAAACATAAAAGCACTCACACAGGGAAGAAACCATTTTCATGTTCAGAACGTGGAAAATATTTTACCTCCAAAACAAATCTTGCTGCACCTAAGAAAACTCACACAGGAGAGAAGCCATTTTCTTGTTCGGAATGTGGGAAATGTTTTATCAAGAAAGCAAATTTATGTGCACATCCGAGACGTCACACGGGAGAGAAGCCATTTTTATGTCAAGAATGTGGAAAATGTTTTACAAATTAAATCTTGCTGCACATCTGAGAACTCGCACAGGAGAGAAGCCATTTTCATGTCCTGAATGTGGGAATTGTTCTTGTAAATCTACTCTTTTCATAAATCAATGAATACACACAGAGGAGAAGCCATTTTCATATTGAGAATTGGAAAATGTTTAACAAAGAAATTTATATTTTCTTACACATAAGAGAAATTACACAGAGAAGTAGCCACTTGATAATTTCTAAATGTATTTTATAGACGAAGAGTACCAAAAAATTAACAGTAAAAGTAAAGTCACAAGCCTAAAAGGGAAGCAATTTAGATCACTAAATGATAATGATTAGGACATGTGCTGTATGCAATGAGCAATAACAGGTAGAATGGATATAACAATCCGAAATATTTCATCTTGTATATAGAATACTTTATTTTTTTGTAAACAATATAACTGCATCTTAAAGAGGTTGACAAGCACTTCTCTTGTATACATGATCGGGACAGTTGCAGAGGCAAACATCAGACAAGTATCTAATAATTATGGTGTCTTATTAATCAGATGAGACGAAATGTCCTAATCAAGTTCAACAGCATCTATCCGCACCTGATACCAGACTACATAGAAGAGAGAGGTATGGACCCCCCTTTAAAACTTGTAACCAAGGATTAATAAACTGGTTTTAATACTAATATCCATCTCTTTGTATCTATTGTTTGTATTGTCTATGAGTTAAGATATTGCCGTAGGACCTGTGTAGTGGAGGGACAGCTGGTATGGTTTGTATAGAAGTATTGAAGGCATTATTACATTAAGTATCTCAGGTTTAAGACACTTTTCCATTTTTTAAATTATCCTTTTATAGGAAACAAGTATAATTACCCAGATTTGCATTGCTCTATAAGATTTTCAGAGGACCTTTCACCAGTTTAGGCATTTTAACTGGCCACATCATGGAATGTTGACTGCAGAGCTGAGTAAAACTTTGCTTTTATTGTTTAATTTTTCCCCTCCGTTGCAGAGATATTAGCATGTAAAGCTTAGGCCAATATTTATGTTATAGTTCAACTGGATACTGCGAGAGATTTTTCAGCAGCAGGTGGAAGGAAAGGAGACACACTAGTTCATAACTAGTGGGTAGGCGGAGCCCAGATAGGATTGACACCTCAGATTAAAAAGGGTGTTACCGGCCCCTCCAGCACGGGCTCCTCCTACTCCAGCTTTCTCCAGTCTTAAATTTGAGGTCTCAGAGGATGGTCGCTGCTGGAAGCAGCTCCTCAGAAGACTTTATTATTTTAATCGGACAAGAGACTTGGATCACCAGAAGTGGTCTAGAGGTCTCAGGGGTCTCAGCGCTGCTGGACCCCCACCTCTCCCTTGGCGGATCTGTATTACCTGATGGTGGTCCCTGCAGAATCATTCCGGCCCTGGGGGATGAGGATGGCTTCCCTGGCGGGGACGCAAACCGCGCATAGGGGTCACTGCGTTCCCGCCCTGGGGGGAAGCATGGGCATAGCGCCAGAAACCCCTGGGGGTCCCTGTGGCGCTCGGCTGGTGAGTACTCCACATTTTTATTAAAGTGTGTGTGAGTGATTTAGCGACTGCTGCGGCAGCCGCTGTACAGTATACATGCCGGTGACTAGTTTTTTTTATGTCCGCAGGATGATGCCTGCAGGACAGGGGAAGGGAGAGAGGAGTGCGCGCTTTTTTTATTGAATTTCGCGCCGCTCTGAGCGCGCGCGCTTTACTGCAGTCTCCATTTCCGGCTCCTCTACATGGAGCACACGGAGACAGAGCGCGGGCGCCATTGCTGATCAGAAAAGCACTGCAGGCTGAAAGCTCCCCGGATCGCTCCCCTCCCCTCCCGGCAAGAACAGTGACCAGCTGGGTGAGTCGCTTCTAGCCCGCGGGCAGAAGCTTAACCCCTTCACCCCACAAGCGCGGGCGCCGTCTGGGGCACTAATGAGTGACAGTTAGCGCTGTCCTGCGGCTGTTATCGCATAAGGGGCTTGCACACTCTTTCAATATTAATAAAGAGGTTGTGGGGAGTCTGCGACATTAATACTGCCACTATACGTTCCCACTAACGATCCGATAACGATGCATACTATGCGATCGTTTGTGTAATCGTTTTTAATGTCGCTAGTAGCTGCCAATCTGGGCGATCTCATTAACAACGCATAAGCGGTTAGCGATCTCCTTAATGACTTTGGCGGTCATTGCGATATACAAAACAGCGCAATTTTTTAGCGATTTTGTGAACGATTTTTTGTTAAGTGTGCATAGCTGTCCGCAGCTGCGGCCTTATAAGAGGCGCTTGGGGCTCGCACACCCTTTTCATTATCAAGGTTGTGGGGAGTCTGCTACTTTAACCCCTTAGGCGGTTAACTTTTAATGGGAGACAGCTGGGGTAGCTCTCTCTTTAAGAGCTTTAACCCTTCAGCGTTTGTTTTTTCTTTAAGAAACACACTGTTCTAGTTACTGACAGGTTTAACCTGCCATATACTGGCAATGTCAGAGTCCATCTCCCGGATCCGCTACAGGATCAGTCTCGCGTATCTGACACGCAGACCTCGACGGCGTCATGCGCAGCGGTCGGAGGTTCCAGTGGTGTCAAAATGGAGGCCCTCGCTACTTCCTATTGATGGCCTGTCTGACCTTCTAGGTTATTGGGTGTCAGCTAGATCCTCTCAAGGAAGCGACACAAATCGGTGCCTTCCTCCTCGCGTAGCGAAGATGTCCGATTCGGACAAGGAGGATCGGCAGGGACACTCTACCTCTCTCATGGGCCGTACTAAGATTTCTATTGGAGCCATGAGGGCGTTACAGTTACCGGAGGAGGTAACTAGACGTCCTGGTAAGTCGGCCGGATGTTTCAGGAGTCGCATAGGTCGCGACGGCTTTACAAACTGTATCCGTTTTCTACGGAGTTTGTTTAATTGGACCCCTTCTCCTGAAGTGAATGTCCTTTTATCCCAGCTAGCAAATCTTCCTGGTAAAGGGAGGGCGAGTCTGCAGGACCCGCTGGACAGAAAAACGGAGATGGCAACAATATCCATCTGCGAAGCCTACGGTTAATGGATTCAGTATTAAGGATCTATGTGTACTTGTAAAGTTTCCCTGAGCCGGTTGGACCGTCTAAGGACGGCGTGGCAAGATGGATCCCCTCTATCGAGGTAGATGGGCTTTTCAAGTTGAAGGATACTGCGTCACTGCTATCCAGGGCGTAATCCTCGGCAGTCACAGTCAGAAGAGCACTGTGGCTTAGACAGTGGAACGCGGTTTCCAAGCAGGGTTTGCTATCTTTAGCTTAGAAAGTGGTCAGCTATTTGAATCTGACCTCACGGAGCTGATTGCAAAGGCAAAGAAACAGCTTTACCGCAGCGCAGAGCTGTGACTTCTGCGTCTGGCAGGACTAGTGCCGGTAGTTGTCGGCAGTCCTTTCGGTTCAGGGGATGATCCGGCCAACCCTCTGGGGGTTTGGGTCGTCCCTCTCTTTTTTTTTTAATAAAAAAAAAAAAGGGAATTCTCAGAAATTCCGCATACCCTGGAAACAGAACTTCTGTTAAGACAGAAGCTGGCAAAAAATCCGCTAAGGCGGATTGACATCTGAATCTCACTCGAGCGCTCTCGAGTGGGGGGTCGTTTACTCCAATTTAAGCCGACTTGGGTTTCCCGTGTGTCGGACGCCTGGGTGACACAGGTTGTGTTGGCAGGCTACTTCATAGAGTCTCTTTCTCAACCCCCGGACAGTTTTTTTGCCAATCTCGCATTCCGTCAGAGCCGAACTATTTGCCGCTCTACTGCGAGTGGTCGATTCCCTTCTGCAGAAGGGTGTGGTGATACCGGTTCCGCAGAGGACCGGGGAAGAGGATTTTTATTCCAACCTCTCTGTGGTCCCCAAAAAGGAGGACAAATTTCGCCCTATTCTGGAAGATTGAATCGGCTTGTCCACACCCGAACATTCCGCATGGAGTCGCTTCGCTCCGTTGTGGCAGCCCTGTCGCAGAATGTCTTTTTGGTCAATCGACATTCGCGACGCTTATTCCCGTCGGAAGGGCTCCCAGCGCTTCCTTCGTTTTGCCATAGGTCAGGACCATCAGTTTGTGGCTCGGCCTTTCGGCTTGGCCTTAACGCCTAGAGTTTTTACAACGATTCTGGCGCCTCTCATGGCAATTCTTCGTAGACAGGGACTTACGATTCTTCCCTACCTGGACGACCTTTCGATTGTGGCGTCCTCAAAGGAGGAGGCAGTGACGGCTCGCAATCTATTCCTTCAGCTCCTGGAGGACTTCGGGTGACTGGTCAATTGGGAGAAGTCGTCTCTGGAACCGTCGCAGTCTATCCTATTTTTAGGAATGCATTTCGACACGGTACGGGCAGTGGTGTCTCTACCTCCAGACGAGCGGGCATGTCTCCCTCGACATGTACAGATTATGAAGTCTTCGACAGTAATGTCTCTTGGGAAGTGTATGCGCCTTCTGGGTTTAATGGTGGCGTTCATGGAGGCACTTCCGTTTGCCCAGTATTCATTCCAAAGGCTCATTCTGAGTCATTGGGATTGATCGCAGGTTTCGCTGGATTGCAGTGTCATCATCTCTCGCAGGGTGCGATAATCTCTGGGATTGTGGTTACGTCCAGGAGTGTTATCCCTGGGGAAGTCATTCCTTCCTCCGAGGTGGTCGGTCATATCCACCGATGCCAGCCTGACGGGCTGGGGAGGTGTCTGGAACGATCTCTGGATTCAGGGAGTATGGTCATCGGAAGAGTCTGTTCTACCGATCAATATCCTGGATTTGAGGGCAATTTTCCTTTGCCTCTAACACTGGACGGTCCCTTTGAGCGGTCTACCAGTCCGAATGCAGACAGACAACGCGACGGCGGTCGCGTATATCAACCACCAAGGCGGGACAAGGAGTTCCAGACTCATGGTGGAGGTGTCGCGGATCCTGATTTGGGCCGAGACCAGAGTGCCAGTCTTCTCTGCGGTCCACATTCCAGGGGTTCAGAATATCACGGCGGACTTCCTCAGTCGCGAGAAGATGGATCCCGGAGGATGGAGTCTCCATCCAAAAATTTTTGCACTGCTGTGCTCCCGTTGGGGAACTTCCCAAGTGGATTTGATGGCATCCAGGTTCAATGCCAAGTTACCGACCTTCATGTCCAGGTACAAGGACCCGAAGGCTGTGGCGGTGGATGCTCTGGTGGCTCCGTGGGACCAAATTCGAGCTAATCTATGTTTCCGCCAATATCTTTGCTTCCTCTGGTGCTGCGTCGGATCAGACTGGAGAGAGTCCCGGCTATGTTGATAGCCCCGGATTGGCCAAGGAGGACGTGGTTCTCGACACTGGTGTCGCTTTTGGCGGCACCTCCATTCCCACTTCCTCTTCGCCCGGACCTGTTAACTCAGGGGCCCTTTCGTCATCCGGACTTGAAGTCTCTGCGTTTGATGACATGGCTCTTGAGACCGAAATATTGACCCGTAGAGGTTTTTCAGCCGCAGTCGTTGCCACTCTGCGAGCTGCCAGAGGTTCGGCTACTTCTAAGATTTACCACAAGACTTGGGAAACCTTCTTCTCGTGGTGTTCAGGTTTTTTTCAAGGAACCCGAGGATTTTTTCCATTCCCAATTTGTTGACCTTTCTGCAGTACGGGCTGGACAAGGGTTTGGCAGTTAGCACTCTGAAGGGTCAGGTTTCTGCTCTGTCTTTGCTGTTCCGGAAGGATATCGCCTCGCGTAGGGACGTGCGTCCCCTTTTTTTCGCGGAGTAATCCATCAGTTTCCGCCGCGGAAGATGTCTGTGTCCCCTTGGCGGCTTAACCTTGTCTTGGAGGCTCTTCAGCATGTGCCTTTTTGAGCCTATGGGCTCTGCTAGTTTTTTCCTTACTTTCTTGAAAGGTTGCCTTCCTAGTGGCGGTCACCTCTTTGAGAAGGGTTTCCGAGTTGGCGGCTCTTTCCTGCTTGCCTCCCTTCCTGGATTTTTACCCGGATCGAGTAGTGCTTCGCACGGTGCGACTTTCAACCTAAGGTGGTGTCGCAATTTCATGTTGACCAGGATATTGTGTTGCCCTTGCTTTGCCCGGGCCCAAGGAATGCAAAGGGACGGGCCTTGCACACATTGGATTTAGTGCGGGCCTTGAAGTTCTATTTGTCTGTTACTCAGAGTTTTCGGTAGTCAGACTCTCTGTTTGTGATTCCAGCAGGTCGTCAGCGTGGTCAACGAGCTTCCAAGGACTCTATAGCTCGTTGGATTCGGTCGGCCATTTTGGAGGCTTACCGACTTAAAAGCGAACCTTGCCCAATTAAGATTCGAGCTGTCACCACGAGGGCAGAGGTTTCCTCGTGGGCCTTTTATCAAAGGGCCTCGGCAGCTCAGCTCTGCCGAGCGGCGACCTGGCGTTTTCGTCCACACGTTTATAAAGTTTTTATAAGGTGGACGTCAGTGATTTCACTGATGCGGCCTTAGGACATAGAGTCCTACAGGCGGCTGTAGTTTCAAGTTCTAGTTAACTTGTATTTAGCGCCTATTGCGCATTTATCAAGGTTGTTGGGTTTCTGCCTCGTTTTGGTTTTTTCCCACCCTTAATTTTGGACTGCTTTGGGACGTCCCACTAGTTATGAACTAGTGTGTCTCCTTTCCTTCCACCTGCTGCTGAAAGACGGATTTTGGTAAGAACTTACCTGTAAAATCCTTTTCAGCGAAGGAAGGAAAGGAGACACAGCTCCCTCCCTTGGCAGAAGTGTGTTGTTGTATTTACAGATGCAGCGTGACCCTTCTCTGATAGCGATTATCTGGGCTGAGGTCGACGCGCTACGGCTCTGTTCCAGCATTGCCAGCTCATCGCAGTGGTCAGGTCCAGTGAGTAGTACCTGGAACTGTGTGGTTTTTTTACCAAATGCATGCATAACCTGTACTCTTATGTTTTTTCTCTGAAGTCCTTCAGAAGGGGTTATGTTGCTCCGCTGGTGATATTGCTCTTCCGTAAGCTTGGGTACGACTGGAGAAAGCTGGAGTAGGAGGAGCCCGTGCTGGAGGGGCCGGTCAACACCCTTTTTAATCTGAGGTGTCAATCCTATCTGGGCTCCGCCTACCCACTAGTTATGAACTAGTGTGTCTCCTTTCTTTCCTTCCTTCGCTGAAAAGGATTTTACAGGTAAGTTCTTACCAAAATCCGTCTATCTCTGGGGACTTGTACTTCTATTTAATGGGGTTAAAAATCTTAAGTAGGCATCATGTAGGAGAAAAAAAGAATACACCGTCCTTTCATCACTGATGTCTACAGCTACTATTTAGAGATACTGCAGAGGTATGTATCATTATAAACTCTTCTAGATCTTATCGAACATCAGTCAGTGTGGGGGGAGGATTAGAACTGAGAGCATTGTGAGATAAGATCTGGAAGTGTTTGATACTGTTTTGTCTCACATGGTGAGGTGGATCCTCCAAGCCCTAAGACCGGGAGAGCACGGGCATGTGGGAAACAGGTACTGGAAGCACTGGAGACTACTGGCAGACAGTACATCGGGAGGCAGATAACGGATGCATTAAAAGCTGCAGGACCCATATGACGAAGATGGAGTGCCTGGTAACACATATCAGAAAAGGCACCATTTACCCTCAGACACGCTTCCTATTTTCAACAATTGAACCTGTCACATTTTTTCTCAGCAACACTATGAATAAGACTCTGGCAGGGTCAAAACGTTAAAAGTTTTTTCTTTCTATTTTTAGGTCGATTAACTTCCTGCACCTTCTTCCATATCAGTGCTTTTGTCTTATTTGCTATATGTGAAATAAACTTTCTGCAAATGTTCATCAAGAGTGTGCGGTGATTCATTACTACTCCATGACAGGTGTGTAACTGTACCCCTCTCCCCTCTTACAGCTCCTTCCAAATGAGTCCATAGCAGCCAAAGAGGATGAAATAAATTTGTGAGAAAAATAGCGACCATCGAGCTTGTCGGGGATTAAGCCTACAAGCAGACTGAAGATACTCCAGGTTTTTGTGGTGTAGATAGTGACTGGGAAATTAGCTCGTTCAAGAAGATGTCGCCAATCCTTAGTGCCCAATTTTATGACTAAGAGTTCATGGTCACCAATGGAATAATTCTATTCTTCTGGAGAAAATTTTGTGGAGAATAATCCACAGGTATGATTTCTTGCTCTAGAGATTTTTAGAGAGAAGTGCTTTTACTCCAATAGTGGAGACATCCACTTCAAGGAAGAAAGGTCTGTCCACATCAGGATGGGTCAGGACAGGAGCAGTGTAGAAACCAGTCTTGAGTTCTAGAAAGGTTTGAACAGCAGATTTGATCAGTTCTGGAAATTGATGCCCTTCTGAGTTAGGATCCTCAGCAGAGCAACCACTTGAGAGTTGTTTTTATTAAACTGGTGATAATAATTAGCAAAGTCAAGGAATCTTTGAGAAGCCTTGAGACTGACTTCCTGTGGCCAATCCAGCATGACGAAAACTTTCTCTGCGCCTATATAAAGACCACCAGAAGAAATGATGGAGCCAAGGAATGGCAATTCTTGTTGCTCATACAGACATTTCTTCAACTTCGCATCAGAGGAGGTTTTGTAATGAAATGAAAAGGACATGAAGGCAATTAGAATCCAAGTCTCTGGAGAAGATTAGGATGTTGTACAGACAGACCAAGATATATTGATGAATAATAGTAAATGTCCACAATCCACACTAATTCATTCTGATGAATAGCACTTCTTTATTGCCTTAGATTCACATACAAAAATATTTGCCATAGAGACCACAAATGGGTACCTATGAGCAAAAAATTAGAAGTAGCAAGTAAAATTAAAAATTAATATACTTTATTTCATCAATTAAAAAGATATAGATGCTGGGAAAAATCGTATGCTAGAAAAACTCATAAATAGCAGCAAGGATATCGATTATATTATGTTAATAATAGTTAATCATCAGGTGGCATTTTAGTAATAGAGACTGAATTGCGCAAGCTTAAATAGAAAAACTATCAAAGTTATATAAAGCTCATAGATTTCTTGTCACTGTTGGCAACAAAAATAAGGCATTATCAACGTTAAAAAAAAAACTAAATAAATAGTGCCGCCACAGTGAAAGAAGAATCACAAAAAGCACTTTACAAGGAAAAAACTCTTTTGCATACCCATGGATGTAATATTTACAATCAGACACTAGGTGGCGCCCAATCACCACCGTGAAAAGTGCTTGCGCATTAGACAAAAAACTATCAGAGTTTGCAAGTACAGGCTGGTATAGAGAAAGTATCAGAGACCTGCTCTTATCTTAAAAGATATCCGGCACATATAAGAGAGTGAAACCGCATGTCAGATACACCTTAGCAGGTTCACACTTAGCACAGGTGGCAGACGTGACAGAGTCTGGAGACACCGTGGAGAGCGATCTGCTGCCTGTCCAGGAGTTGACAGATGCTTTAGTCCAGGTCAGTAGAACATCCGCAACCTCATCAGGAGCATGCCCAGGAGTTGTAGGGAGGTCATACAGGCAAGTGGAGGCCACACACAATACTGAGCATCATTTTGACTTGTTTCCACTTTAATTTTGGGGGTCTCTCCAAATCCAGGCCTCCATTGGTTCAAAAATTTGATTTCCATTGATGATTTTTGTGTGATTATGTTGACAGCACATTCAACTTTGTACAGAACAAAGTATTCAATGAGAATATTTCATTCATTTAGATCTAGGATGTGTTATTTGAGTGTTCCCTTTATTTTTTGAGCAGTATATATATATATATATATATATATATATATATATATATATATTATATATATATATATATAAGAGAGAGAGACTTATATACACACATATATAAATGTTGAATTAATCACCTTACACCACTGGGCCAGGGTAGGGGCAGCTTTAGATCCATCTAATCTAGTACAACATTTCACATATCAATATACCAGTATGATGAAGCCACTTTTCATGACCAAGAAGACCAAACAGGCTTGACTCAGGACTAACTAGGACTCGAGGTCGGACCACCTTAGACAGGTCCATCATTTTTCAGTCTAAAAGGTATATATTTATAATATCAATAATAATATCACACATTCAGGAGCAGTTTGACATTTTTTAGAAAAACACAAGAGCAATTTGGATAGCTTCAGGTTGAAGAAATTAACTAAGCCGAGTCGAGGTGGTAGCTGGTTGTCTTTCCCACATTATACTAATGGTTTGTGTTTGGTCATCACTACCTTGGATCTAATCCTTATAAACAGGGAAGAAATGGTTGAGGAGGTAAGAGTGGCTGGGACCCTAGGAGGTAGTGACCATGCTATTTTAGAATTTTGGATAACAAGAGGAGGAAGACCTGTGAAGACTCAGACGTCAAGGTTAGATTTCAGAAAGACAGATTTTAAGGGACTCAGAAAGAGAATTGGAGGGATCCAATGGCTGGATATCCTTAAGGACAAAAATGTCCAGGAAGGATGGAAAATCTTGAAAAATAAGATTCTCAAAGCACAATTGTTAACAATTCCGAAAAGAGTGAAGAATGGGAAGCATTTAAGGAAACCAGGATGGATGAACACAGAACTTAAACACATGCTAAAAAGGAAGAAAGAAATGTTTATCAAATGGAAAAAGGGAGGCATATCTAAAGAAGAATATAATGCCATCTGCAGGGCACAAATCAGATTTTCTAAAGCTGACAATGAATTAAGGCTTGCAAGTGACATCAAAAGCAACAAAAAAGGATTTTGGGGATACGTCAAAAGTAAAAGAAAAGTCAAAGATGCTATAGGATTTTTACAGGATGAAAATGATGAAATGGTAAGACAGGATGTTGAGAAGGCTGAACTGTTAAATTCCTATTTTGCATCTGTTTTCTCTCAGAAAGGAAATGTAACATCAACTGATCTTCACTGTCCTATTAAAGGAATAGAAGAATCCAGGATATCTATTAACAGAAAGACAGTGAGGAAACACTTAGCTAACCTAAATGAATTCAAGTCTCCAGGACCAGATGAATTACACCCCAGAGTACTGAAGGAGATAGCAGAAGAAATTCTTGAACCACTGTCCATAATCTTTGAAAATTCTTGGAGAACAGGAGAAGTCCCAGAAGACTGGAGAAGAGCAAATGTTGTTCCTATCTTCAAAAAGGGGAAGAAGGTGGACCCAGGGAACTACAGGCCGGTGAGTCTGACTTCTATACCAGGAAAGATCTTTGAACAAATTATTAAAGAACATGTATGCAAGTACCTGGATAAGAATGAAGTGATTAAACAGAGTCAGCATGGGTTTGTAACTAATAAGTCATGTCAGACTAACTTAATTTCCTTCTATGACAGAATCACTGACTGCGTGGATCAGGGAAATGCTGTAGATATAGTATATCTTGACTTCAGCAAAGCATTTGACAAAGTATCTCACACAATTCTTATTGAAAAAATGACTAAGTATGGAATGGACAAGGCAACTGTTAGGTGGATTCATAACTGGCTTAGTGATCGGACCCAAAGAGTGGTCGTAAATGGCTGCACATCCAGTTGGAAGAATGTATCAAGTGGGGTACCACAAGGCTCTGTTTTGGGCCCTGTAATGTTCAACATCTTTATCAATGATTTAGATGAAGGAATTGAGGGTAAACTGATCAAATTTGCTGATGACACAAAGCTAGGAGGGTGTTATGTTTTGGTAGCTGAGGAGAGCAGGCAAAAACGGCAATACACCAGAGAGGTTGGAATCTACTGGATTGCAGTACCCTGACTAACCACCACAACTAAAGGCAGCCGTGGAGCGTACCTACGTTGGTCCTAGACGCCTCGTCACAGCCTGAGAAGCTAACTACACCTAAAGATAGTTTTCCTCTTTCTATCTGCCCCGGAGCAGATCCCCAAAGAACAAAGAAAGCCCCCAAACATGTAATGGCGGTTAGACAAGAGGAAATACAAACACAGACAAAAAATAGTATGAGCAAACGTTGGGGCCCAAACTTCCTAGACAGAAAAGGATAGGAAGGTCACTTACTGCAATCCAAAAAAAAACTAAAAAGTACCAACTCTACTAATTACAAAAACACCTGAGATCACACGACCTCTACCACCTAAATTAGTTCTCTGGTGTAACAAAACCAAGCCGCAGCCACTGAAAAAACTGGAAAAGGCAAATGAACAAATAACAGAGGCTCAGACAAACTGAGAGGAGCACAAGCCCCCCGGAGGGGACCTGGCTGACCTCCACAAGAGTGCAGGAAACAATGCAAAAAGCAAGCACAGAAATAAAAACAGAAAATGTCTTATCTGAGAGCAGAGAAGAGGCAAGACTCAGCAGGCTTCCAAGTGAACCAGGAACAACAGCAGTTAGACAAGAACAATTGATCACCGGCAACCCTGATGGGAGGGAACCTCCCTTATATAGGACCAGTCTGTAACTCCTGATTGCCAATCTTCACTAAATGGTTCAGCACTGTCTGCAACCACCAGAGGGAGCTTCTGCTCAGAACTCATCTCCAACACATTCACAACAGTACCCCCCCTTGAGGAGGGGGTCACTGAACCCTCACTTGGGCAACCAGGTCGGTCAGGATGAGCTCTGTGATACGCACGGATAAGTCTCCTAGCATGGATGTCCGAAGCAAACACCCAAGAATTGTCCTCCTGACCATAACCTCTCCACTTAACCAAATACTGGAGTTACCGTCTAGAAAAACGAGAATCCAATATTTTCTCAACCACATACTCCAGATTGCCCTCAACCAAAACAGGGTCAGGAGGCGCAGCCATAGGAACCACTGGCTCGACAAACCTCTTCAATAAGGACTTGTGGAACACGTTATGGATCTTAAATGTCCCTGGAAGAAGTAAACGAAAGGAAACAGGATTAAGAATCTCCATGATCTTATAAGGTCCAATGAATCTAGGCTTAAACTTAGGAGATGCAACTCTCATAGGGATATTTCTTGAGGACAACCAGACCAAGTCCCCCACTTCAAACCGAGGACCATCAGTCCTATGCTGGTTGGCAAACCGCTGGGCCCTCTCCTGAGAGAGGGACAACCTCTCCACTACCTGGTCCCAAATCTGCTGCATACGCTCCACAACAGAGTCAACACCCGGACAGACAGAAGCCTCCGTCTGTCCCGAAGAAAATCGAGGGTGAAACCCAAAATTGCAGAAAAATGGAGACATCAATGTGGCAGAGCTAGCCCTATTATTAAGAGCAAACTCAGCCAAAGGCAAAAAAGAGACCCAGTCATCCTGATCAGCAGACACAAAGCATCTCAGATAGGTCTCCAATGTCTGGTTTGTTCTCTCAGTTTGTCCATTGGTCTGAGGATGAAAAGCCGAGGAGAAAGACAATTGAACACCAAGTTTAGAACAAAAAGTCCTCCAAAATCTGGAAACAAACTGGACTCCTCTGTCAGACACAATGTTCTCAGGAATGCCGTGTAACCGAACCACGCGCTGAAGGAACAAAGGCACCAATTCAGAGGAGGAAGGCAACTTAGGTAATGGCACAAGATGTATCATTTTGGAAAACCTATCACAAATCACCCAGATAACGGTCATTCTCTGAGAAACAGGGAGGTCGGAAATGAAATCCATAGAGATATGGGTCCATGGTCTCTTGGGCACAGGCAATGGCATCAACAAACCACTAGAGCGAGAGCAAGGCTTGGAGCGAGAGCAAGTCCCGCAGGACTGCACAAATTCCCTGACGTCACGAGACAAAGTAGGCCACCAAAAGGACCGACTAACCAAGTCTCTGGTACCAAAAATTCCGGGATGACCGGCCAACGCGGAACAATGAATCTCAGACATCACACTCTTTTTCCACCGGTCTGGGACAAACAATTTCCCAATAGGGCAGCGCTCGGGTTTATCCTCCTGACACCCTTTCAGAGCCAGTCTCAAATTGGGCGAGATGGCGGAAAGAACTACACCCTCTTTCAAAATAACAGCAGGATCAGATAACTCAGGAGAGTCCGCAAGGAAACTCCTCGAGAGGGCATCCGCCTTAACATTCTTAGTGCCAGGAAGAAAGGAAACCACAAAATTAAAACGTGTGAAAAACAAGGCCCACCTGGCCTGTCTAGGATTAAGTCGCTTGGCTGATTCCAGATAAACCAGATTCTTATGGTCCGTGAGGACCACCACCTGATGTTTGGCTCCCTCCAGCCAATGTCTCCACTCTTCAAAAGCCCACTTCATGGCCAATAACTCCCGATTACCCACGTCATAATTACGTTCAGTTGGAGAAAATTTTCGAGAGAAAAAGGCACAAGGGTTACTTTTAGAGGTCTCTGGATCTCTTTGGGACAAAACGGCACCTGCCCCAATTTCAGAGGCATCAACCTCCACCTAAAATGGCAGAGAAACATCAGGCTGCCGTAGAACAGGAGCAGAAGTGAATCTCTGCTTAAGTTCCTGAAACACAGAGACTGCCTCAGGAGGCCAATTCACCACATCAGAACCCTTTTTTGTCAAATCAGTCAATGGTTTAACAATAACAGAGAAATTACCAATAAATTTACGATAAAAATTGGCAAAACCCAAGAATCTCTGAAGAGCCTTTAATGAAGTAGGTTGGACCCAATCACAGATGGCCTGAACCTTGACCAGGTCCATTTCAATAACAGATGGGGACAAAATGAATCCCAGAAATGAGATCCTTTGTACGCCAAAAAGACACTTTGATCCCTTCACATACAGAGCATTCTCTCTCAAAATCTGGAACACAGTCCGAACATTTTTCACATGAGAGTCCCAGTCATTGGAAAAAATCAAGATATCATCCAAATAAACAATCAGAAATTTATCCACAAAATCCCTGAAAATGTCATTCATGAAGGACTGAAAGACAGAAGGAGCATTATGAGCCCAAAGGGCATCACTAGGTACTCAAAATGCCCCTCTGGGGTATTGAATGCCGTCTTCCATTCATCCCCGTGCTTAATGCGAATAAGGTTATACACCCCCCTGAGGTCAAGCTTGGTAAACCAAAGTAGCACTTTTCACCCTGGAAAACAGGTCAGAAATCAAGGGTAACGGATATTGATATTTCACAGTGATATTGTTCAAGAGACGATAATCAATACACGGCCTTAATGAACCATCCTTTTTGGCCACAAAGAAAAAAACGGCACCCAAGGGTGAAGAGGATGGTCTGATATGACCCTTCTCCAATGACTCCTTGATATAAGACCGCATAGCATCATGTTCAGGTACAGACAAGTTAAAAAGGCGACCTTTAGGGAATTTACTACCAGGCACTAATTCAATAGCGCAGTCGTAGCTCCTATGGGGGGGCAAGGATGCAGATTTACTTTCGCTAAACACATCAGAAAAATCAGTCAAAAAGTCAAGAACATCCTGAGCCTGGGGAGAGGCAGAAAAAAGAGGAGTGTTGGCATTAACACATTGGCAGCCCCAACTGGTTACAGACACAGATTTCCAATGCAAAACAGGATTATGAGACGTAACCAAGGGAAACCTAGTACAATAATGTCATGCAGATTATACAGAACCAAAAATTTGCAACTCTCCTGATGATCAGGTTCAACCCTCATTATCACCTGAGTAGAGAACTGGGGTTTATTCTCAGCCAAAGGGGTAGAATCAATCCCCAGTAGGGGAATAGACTTCCGTAGGGGTATCAAGGGAAACCCACAACATTTAGCAAAATCAAAATCCATCAGGTTAATAGCTGCTCCCGAATCAACAAAACCTGAGCAGAAAATGTGGACAGGGAGCAAATCAGGGTAACAGTCAACAGAAATTTAGTCTGAACCCTACCCAAGACAACTGAGCGTGCAAAACGTCTTCCTCGCTTAGGGCAGACTGAAATAGCATGAGAGGCGTCACCACAGTAGAAACATAACCCATTGCGTTTTCGAAACTCATGACGCTGTGCCCCAGAATCCACTCATCACACTGCATGGGTTCAGAAGCTGGTTCACAAGGCAACACTATTCCACGCATACCTCTACGCTCACGCAAACGATCTCTCAATTTGAATCGCTAATGAATAGAATCATTGAGACCAGAGGGAGCAGGGAAACCCACCATAACATCTTTTACATTCTCTGACAGACCCTTCCGAAAAAGGGCTGCCAAAGCATCATCATTCCATTTGGTCAGGACTGCCCACTTACGAAATTTCTGACAGTATAACTCAGCGTCCTCAAGCCCCTGATTTAATGCCAACAAGGTTTTTTCAGCTTGATCAGTGACATTAGGTTCATCGTACAATAACCCCAGAGCCAGAAAAAATGCATCGACATTACTCAAGACAGGGTCCCCAGGTGTCAGGGAAAAAGCCCAATCCTGAGGATCGCCGCGCAGGAGGGAGATGACAATTTGAACCTGCTGTGCTGCGTTACCTGAGGACTTAGGTTTTAAGGCAAAAAACAACTTACAGTTATTTTTGAAATTCAGAAATTTAGCTCGATCCCCCAAAAATAAATCTGGCATGGGGATCCTAGGTTCCACAACCGGCAACCCTGCAAGATAGTAGCAATACTCTGAACTTCAGTGGCAAGCTGATCCACACGGCCAGACAACTGTGCAAGCTCCATTGAATGAAAAAAAAATCATCCTCAGCACTCAGAGAAACAGAGGAAAAAAAATGCAACAAACAGAAAAAAAAAATCTCTGACAACTTTTTTTTTTTTTACACTATTTTTCCCTTCTGTGAGTACCATATAATTTTCAGTTTGGCCGGTGATAGCTGAGGAGAGCAGGCAAAATGGCAATACACCAGAGAGGTTGGAATCTACTGGATTGCAGTACCCTGACTAACCACCACAACTAAAGGCAGCTGTGGAGCGTACCTAGTTGGTCCTAGACGCCTCGTCACAGCCTGAGAAGCTAACTACACCTAAAGATAGAAAGAGGAAAACTATCTGCCCCGGAGCAGATCCCCAAAGAACAAAGGAAGCCCCCAAACATGTAATGGCGGTTAGACAAGAGGAAATACAAACACAGACAGAAAATAGTATGAGCAAACGTTGGGGCCCAAACTTCCTAGACAGAAAAGGATAGGAAGGTCACTTACTGCAATCCCAAAAAACCCTAAAAAGTACCAACTCTACTAATTACAAAAACACCTGAGATCACACGACCTCTACCACCTAAATTAGTTCTCTGGTGTAACAAAACCAAGCCGCAGCCACTGAAAAAACTGGAGAAGGCAAATGAACAATTAACAGAGGCTCAGACAAACTGAGAGGAGCACAAGCCCCCCGGAGGGGACCTGGCTGACCCCCACAAGAGTGCAGGAAACAATGCAAAAAGCAAGCACAGAAATAAAAACAGAAAATGTCTTATCTGAGAGCAGAGAAGAGGCAAGACTCAGCAGGCTTCCAAGTGAACCAGGAACAACAGCAGTTAGACAAGAACAATTGATCACCGGCAACCCTGATGGGAGGGAACCTCCCTTATATAGGACCAGTCTGTAACTCCTGATTGCCAATCTTCACTAAATGGTTCAGCACTGTCTGCAACCACCAGAGGGAGCTTCTGCTCAGAACTCATCTCCAACACATTCACAACAGGAGGGGTAGCTAATACTAGAGAAGAGAGAGAGAGGATTCAAAAAGATATAAATAAACTGGAGCAGTGGGCAGCAACTAACAGAATGGATTTTAACAGGGAAAAATGCAAAGTACTACATCTGGGCAATAAAAATGAAAAAAGTATATACAAAATGGGAGGAATAGGGCTAAGTAACAGCACATGTGAAAAAGACTTGGGTATACTAATTGATCACAGACTGAACATGAGTCAACAGTGTGATGCAGCAGCAAAAAAGGCAAATGCAATTCTAGGATGTATCAACAGAAGCATACAGTCTAGATCACGTGAGGTCATTATTGCCCTCTACTCCTCTTTGGTCAGACCTCATCTGGAATGCTGTGTCCAGTTTTGGGCACCACATTTTAAAAAAGACATCAACAAACTGGAGCAAGTTCAGAGAAGAGCCACCAGAATGGTGACCGGTCTGCAAACCATAAGTATTCAAGCAGCTGACAGCACTCGGGAGTTAGCACGGATGCACGTTCAGGCGTTCAAGGATCCAAATGAACAACAGTCCAACGAAAAAATAGGAACAGCATCCAATCCAGGTGAAGTATAACAAGTCTTTATTCAGCCACCATAAAATACGACGTTTCGGCCATTTTCAGGCCTTTATCAAGTATATCTTGATAAAGGCCTGAAAATGGCCGAAACGTCGTATTTTATGGTGGCTGAATAAAGACTTGTTATACTTCACCTGGATTGGATGCTGTTCCTATTTTTTCGTTGGTCTGCAAACCATGTCCTATGAGGAACGGTTGCAGGATTTGGGAATGTTTAGCTTGCAAAAAAGAAGACTTGAGAGGGGACTTAATAGCTGTCTACAAATATCTCAAGGGCTGTCACATTGTAGAAGGATCATCTTTATTCTCATTTGCACAAGGAAAGACTAGAAGCAATGGGATGAAAACTGAATGGGAGGAGACACAGATTAGATATTAGAAAAAACTTTTTGACAGTTAGGGTGATCAAGGAGTGGAACAGGCTGCCACGAGAGGTGGTAAGTTCTCCTTCAATGGAAGTATTCAAACAGAGGCTGGACAGACATCTGTCTGGGATGATTTAGAGAATCCTGCTTTGAGCAGGGGGTTGGACCAGATGGCCCAGGAGGTCCCTTCCAACTCTACTATTCTATGATCACTAATACATATCGGTGTATATATATATATGTCAACAAGAAAGACTTGAGTAAGAGTCAGTGGATGCAAAATGGTTGTCACCCGTCATACGCTTTGCCTCTCCCCTATGAGGAAATATTATAATTTATGAATTCAGAAATAAAAGTAGATTTTTTGTCATTTGCTGAGTGCTTCATTTTCTTTCTCCCATTGCTGGATCCTTAACTAAAGATCTTTTATTGAAATAAATTATTGATTTAACACAAACTTCTGCTACAGTATAGGCTCTGCCAGACCACGACAAGTCCTTCATAGGGAAGTTTTACCCAACATGATGGGAGTAAACTCTTTGGATATTACTTTTACGTCTGTCAGAGGCTGTAGGCTCCACAAGGCTACCTCCGCTAACCACTCCATCTGCCAGATTACAAAGGAACCCCAGCCTTCACCAATTAACTCCGTAACAGGGATCTGGTGTTACAACGGGGTCCAGTGGATTTCTTCCATGGGAGAGCTGCAGTTAGACGGGTCAGAACAAGGAAGGCAGTTAATGCATAAAATCAGAAGAAATAGAATGGTCAGGAAAAAGGTCATGGTCAGACAACAAGAATTCAATAAGCAAAGCAGGAGGAGATGGCACAATACAGAGACAGAGAAGAGAATCTTTAACTGGCAATGAGAGTCAGAGGTTCAGGGGTGTGAACAGATGACAGCTCCCCAGAGCTCACAGAAAGGAGCCAAGAATTAACCCCATACCTGCTTGACTAAGCAGCACCAACAGATTCAAGAATTGAACAAGACTGTCACTCAATGAATTAAGGCTTGCAAGAGACGCCAAAAGCAACAAAAAAGGATTTTGGGGATATGTCAAAAGTAAAAGAAAAGTCAAAGATGCTATAGGATTTTTACATGATGAAAATGATGAAATGGTAAGACAGGATGTTGAGAAGGCTGAACGTTTAAATTCCTATTTTGCATCTATTTTCTCTCAGAAAGGAAATGTAACATCAACTGATCTTCACTGTCCTATTAAAGGGAATCTGTCACCCCATTTTTGGCCTATGAGATACGGCCACCACCTTCAGGGGCTTATCTACAGGATTCTGTAATGCTGTAGATAAGCCCCCGATGTAACCTGAAAGATTAGAAAAACTAGTTATATTATACTCACCCAGGGGCGGTCCGCCGTCCCAGGTTCTAGGAAGTTTCGCCTCCAGCAGTTATCCCCCAGCAGTTCGCCACCAGGTACATGTCGCCCCCGAACATTTCGCCCCCAGGATGTTTCGCCTCCGCACATTTCGCCCCCAGGATGTTTCGCCCCGGCAGTTCGCCCCTGGCAGTTCGCCCCCGAACATTTCGCCCCCAGGATGTTTCGCTCCCGAACATTTCGCCCCTAGCAGTTCGCCCTCGGATGTTTCACCCCCAGCTTTTTTCCCCCAGATGTTTCGGCCCCAAATTAGGCAGGGAATTTCGGCCTTGTGTTTTAGCCCTACGACCTCTTTCACAGTAGGCACTTTCCCAAGTGCCAAGCACTGGAAATCGCTAAGAAGATTGCCAATGTTGAATATATAAGTCAATGGCTGGCAAAGCGAGGTGTTGTTTCGGCCAGCTCTTTTTATTTCATTACAGGAGCTATTTTTGAGCACTTAGCGTTCATCAATAGCCTGTATCTTATGGGTCATTACCGAGAGCGCTCACAAAAGCGCTCTCAAAAATGCTTGTAAAGCACGTGCTTTGGAGTTCTAAAACAGTGGCAGCATAAAGGTGCTTTCACTGACACTGATAGCGGAATGCGGTATTACGAAAGCGAACGGGCGGCTGCAGATCGCGGAACCCAGCCGTTCACTTCTATGGGCAATGCAAGCAGAATCCCAGCATTCCGCCAGCATTGCCCCGGGGTCAGCTGGATGTCAGATCCAGGGCGGATTGACCTCTGGCGGCCCCAAACACAAGTGTGAAAGAACTTTTAAAATTACAGTGTGCAAGAGGACTAAAATCAAAACAATTTTGAACTTTTACCTGACTGTTAGAGCTGAAACAGCATTTTTTTCAGAAGGCCTTGGTTTCTGTCAGACAGGCTGATGTATACCAGAAGTCGAGATAAGATGTTCCTTCTTTTGAGGCAATACACCCCCGCTCGCCTGAGATATGAAAAGGCACCCTGTACTGGGAGCTAAGGGGAAGAACGAAGTTTTCCAGTTAAAACCAGTATTCTATGTATTTATGATAAGTTGTATAAACACCATATATGGTAATTTTGCTTCCTGCTTATGGGGTGTATATAAACCCCTTCGTTAGCAATAAAGAGTAGAGTTTATTGACGCATACTCTGTGTCTGTGTCTTATTCTCTCTGGTACCACATTCCGAGGAGGAAAGGGTTAACGAGACAAGCAGTGACGACACCTGGCGCCCGAACAGGGACCTGAGTTAATATACTCTGAGAAAGTCCGACCGATCCAGAGACGTGGGATGAACGGAGCTCTCTGTTGGTGATATACATACAGCGCTGAGGTAAGAATACTTATTATATTCTAGCTAAAATCTATATCACTGTATAGTGGATTTCCCTCCTCCCCGAGCTGTCTGCTTTCCAGGTAATTCACAGGTGTTCCTGGCTCAAGGTTCCTTTGAACCAGTAGACCCTCAGATTAATTGTCAGTCCTGCCTTTCCTCCTTTGAAAAATGACAGTATGGATCCAATGATTGTGGTGTGGTTTTTTTCTTGGTGTTTGTGTGATCGGATTGTTTATTTGGTTGGCGTACAAATCTTGGCAAGCAAGCAGCGGAATTGGTTCAGAAACCTTTGTGGCCCATTGTCTAAGTGACGGAATTGTCTTGGTGACAAGAGTCTTGGTTATAGAATTGTCTAAGTGACAGGAGAATCTCTTCTAGGTGAGGAGATACAAAAATGGGGAACCAAAATGCCAAGGAAGGCATTACTGCCAAAGATTTAGTGGTACGCAGAGAGGGAAAGCAATCATTGGTAGGCATTGACAAAGTATTGTGTAAAGCAGGCATGAATGAAAACGGAGAATTGAACAGTGATAAATGGAAAAGGTTCTTTAACTCACATCATGGATGGTTGAGAGACAAAGGACTGTTGAAAACAGTGAACCTGTGAATGAGTGCATGTGATTACTTAGAGGGAAAGACTGAAGAATTAGGAGACGGACATTACAGACTGACAAAAACAGGGTGGCGAGGAGGGCAGACTAGCTCCAGGCGCCCCCGGACAGCAGTGTTATACAGACCATGGAGCCCTTCAGAGCAGTTGGCTCTAATAACGCAACTCCGGACCCTTCACAGTCACCAATGGGATTCGCTAGAATGTTAGCTACAATGCAGGATACGTATAAAGCATCTAGACAGGATCTGGAAGCACTTATAAAAGGGAAATTGGCAGATGAAGCCAGATACGATAGACTGATAGATGAGGCATACAAGTGTTATGTTGGTAGGACCGGACCTGATAATGCAGAAGCCAATGATGCAGCAGCAGGGGTTCTGTTTACAGAAGCGTTGAAAAAAGCATGTAAAGATAGACAGGCAGAGAAGGAGGTTACACTAGAAGACAGAGTTCAGGGAAAGGAAGAGGAGCCAAAAGATTATTTCTGGGCCCTAAGAAAAACTTGGGTAGAAATGGGTTTTGTCCCAGAAAACAAGACTAGTGAGAGGATACTGGCAAGTGCATATATGAATGGGTTGAAAAAGGAAGTGGCAGAAAAGGTGAAATTAAGTAGACCAGATTGGAGGTCAGTTAAAGCAGAGGATCTAGCCAGAATAGAACAGGGGGCACAACATGATTTAGATGCAAGCAAAGAGAGGCGCAAGGTTACATGCTGTAGGTACTCGTCCTGCAAACAACAGGGAGGGGAGACGTGTGCCAGGAGATGGACAGAAATTGTGCTACGGGTGCAGGAAACCAGGACATTTCAGGAGAGATTGCAGAACTAATCCATATCCAGCCTGTCCAACTAATCCATATCCAAATGACCCGCCTGCAAGAGGCCCCCAAGACCAATTAGGGCTGCTCCCATAGGATAATGGTAGCTTGCACATGAACCCCCTTGTCTCCTTACCCCCCACTCCTAATTGCACAGTGCAGGTGAACCTACCAGGGGGACATGAGGTTGAGTTCCAAGTGGACACGGGGGCAGACAATTCAGTAATTACAGAAGAGGACTGGCCATTTGGGAAAAGTGATTTCTCCCACCATGTTATAGCGACTCCTTACAACTCTCCATCTATCCTGCTCCCCGTCACTAAAAAGATTCCCCTGCAAATTCAAGGAACCACCGTACACACACAGTTAATGGTATCACCACGGGGTCAATGTAATCTTTTAGGATGTGATGTATTGTCTCAATTGCAAGCATATATTGAGTATCATCCTGATGGGACTGTCACTATGACACCAGGATTGAAGCCGAGAACTCTTTGTAAAATCATGTCACTAGATGTTGCTAGTATAGAGGACACAATAATTAATTTCCTTCAATGTTAGAAGGTGTGATACCACATGATTTCGGGCTTCAGATAAAACAGATGTGGGCAGATTAAGGGTGCAGCCAGTCATGGTCAAATTAAAGCCAGGTGCAATCCTGCCCCAACAGAGACAGTATCCTCTTAGTTCGGCTCAAGAGTCGGCTATAGCTCAGCAGGTACAGAAACTGGTAGCAAGTGGTGTTTTAGTTAAGACCCAGTCCCCTTGTAACACCCCTCTGTTCCCAGTTAAAAAGAAAACAGCATCGGGGCAGCCAGCAGAGTACAGAATGGTCCATGATCTCCGGCTAGTGAACAAAGCTACAGAGCTCCTCACACCAGTTGTTCCAAATCCTCACACCCTTTTGTCTCAGATCCCGGCTAGTACTCTTTGTTTCTCAGTGATTGACTTGTCAAACGCATTTTTTAGCGTCCCATTGCACCCTGAATGCCAGTATTTGTTTGCTTTTACATTTCAAGGGAATCAGTATATTGGACAGTTTTGCCCCAGGGTGCCCAAAATTCACCCACTATGTATACTGCCAGTCTGCAAGAGATACTGGAAAAATGGAAAATGCCAAAAGTAGTTGTTCTGCAATATGTTGATGATTTACTGATTTGTGCCCCCTCCAGGAAGCAGTGTCACACTGCAACAATATCACTCATGTTGTTTCTGTACCAAGCTGGATGTAAAGCGTCAAAGGATAAACTTCAATTTTGTAAATCTTCAGTTATCTTTTTGGGACATTGCATTACACCGGGGGTGCGACATCTGACCAGCGCTCGCAAAGAAGCTGTACAGAATTTTCCTATTCCTGTTAATGTTGCCGCTCTTAGGACAATTCTTGGACTGGTTTCCTACTGCAGACAGTGGATACATGCTGTATCAATCCTCATGCAGCCTCTCTATGACTGTATCACCATTGTGCCTTTTAAACTAACTCCTGAAGGTATAGACTGTTTTTATTCTCTCAAAAACAGGATTGTGGCAGCTCCAGCGCTAGGAACCCCCAACTACGAACTACCATTCACCCTGTATCTCCACGAACAGCAGGGACACGCGGCAGGAGTATTGACTCAGTTACATGGTGACAATCAAAGGCCAGTAGCCTATTTCAGTGGAAGACTAGATGCAGTGGCTAGAGGTGCCCCGTCCTGTGTACGGGCAGTACATGCTGTAGGACTATTGCTCCACAAATCATCAGACATTGTTCTTGATCATCCACTTACAGTACTTACACCTCATGATGTATATACCATACTGAACCAGGTGCAGCCGGCACATCTTTCAGCTGCACGTCACCTTCGATTGCAATGTGCACTTTTAATGCCTCCAAATGTTTCTTTCAGAGATGTACCACACTTAATCCTGCCACATTGTTACCTCTCTTGGATCTAAAGGAGGGGTCAGGTACGGTATTGTACAAAGAAGATCCAAGAGAGGAGATTCCTCATGATTGTGTTCAGCTTATGGCACAGGAAACAGCAGGCCTACCCACAGTGTTTGAAACTGAAAGACCTAATGCTGATTTCAATTTTTTGTAGATGGATCTCACCACCAAGATGACTCAGGTACCTTTCACACTGGGTATGCCATCGTCTCCCTGAATGCAGTAATCAAAGCAGAACCAATGCCCCCACATCAGTCGGCCCAAGAGGCTGAACTTAAGGCTCTGACCGAGGCCTGTAAGATAGCTGAAGGTAGAATTGTTAACATCTACACAGATTCTAGATACGCATTCGGTATAGCTCATGATTTTGGTCCAATTTGGAAATCTAGAGGATTCCTGACGGCAGCAGGACATCCATTAAAAATGCTGACGCAGTCCAGCAGTTAATTGATGCATTACAATTACCAAAAGAGGTAGCTGTCATAAAAGTTAAAGCACATACCAGACGCACTGATCAGGTGAGTAAAGGAAACGCAATGGCCGATGCAGCAGCAAAAACAGCAGCCAGTAGACCACTCCAAGGGGTAACGATGCACCAGGTAAGTGCTCCCAAAAATCCCTTTGTGTAGGACAATGCCTTATCTCAGATGCAGGCTCAGGTGCACCAGGAGGAAGTAGAAAAGTGGGAAAAAGAAGGTGCATGTCTGAATGAAGCAAATGGGGTATGGGGAAGAGGGATGCGTCGATGCCTTCCAAGGGCGTTGTACCCTGCGGTCGCCCAGATGTTACATGGGCCAACCCACCAGTCCAAAACTGCTGTGATGAGTGTGATGCAGAAGCATTGGGTGGCACCAGGCTTTTCCACCTGTATAGAAGGCTTGATCCAGGGATGCATGGTATGTGCTACACATAATCAGCGAAGGGTAGTCAAGACACCACCCAAACACGCCCCTCGGCCCCTTTATCCTTTCCAGAGACTGCAGATTGATTATATTCAGCTGCCAAAATCAGGGTCATGGGAGTACGTGTTGGTCTGTATTGATTTATTCTCAGGATGGCCGGAGGCTTTCCCGATTGCCAAGGCTATGGCTGCAGCAACCGCAAAGAAGCTGCTTGCGGAGGTGGTGTGCAGGTATGGAGTACCAGAGGTGATCAAAAGTGACAGAGGTACACATTTCACAGGTGAAATAATGAATGAAGTCTTGACCGCTCTAGGAATTCAACAAGCTTTCCACACCCCATACCATCCACAAAGCAGTGGAAAAGTAGAAAGACTAAATGGGACATTGAAACTAAAAATCCAAAAGGCCATGGCTGAAACAGGGAAATCTTGGCCTGAATGTTTACCATTAGCCCTATATTCAGTAAGGTATACTCCAAGTAGGAGAACTGGACTTTCTCCGTATGAAGTACTATTTGGCAAAGTGCCTAGCTTAGGATGTTTCTTTCCCCAAGCACTGGAAATGAGTAACCATGTATTAAGCTCATATGTAAGGGATTTGCATAAAAGACTTAAGAAAGTACATGATAATGTCTTCAGTTCTCTTCCAGATCCGAACCAGGATCCTGGGAGTCACAGCCTGCAGCCCGCAGACTGGGTAGTCATTAAAAGACATGTGAGAAAGAGTTTGGATCCGAGATTTGATGGACCTTTTCAAGTTCTACTGACAACAAGTACCGCAGTCAAGCTACAAGGCAAGGAAACTTGGATTCACGCATCGCATTGTAAGAAGATCCTTGGAGAGCCTCCAGAAGAGGAATGATGCTACTAATGACATTTGCTTGCATCCTTGCAGTAACGGATGCTTGGAACAGACTTAGCAGTGGAGATGGGGATAGCAAATAAATTTTTCAGTGCATTATTTATCTACCCTATGATAACTCAGGCATGGGATAAGTTGGTAGAATCCACAGACTACCTAGATGATCAAATATGGGATATTTTAGATATCATGAATGGGTCCCTTGCAGTACAGAACCAGCTAATTATTGTTACTAACCAACATACCCTCGTGTTAGATTACCTGACTGCAGCTCAAGGAGGGATGTGCCAGATTATCGGACCTGCATGTTGTCATTATATTGATAATTCTAGTGTTTTAACCCTTAAACATAAGCTAGAGGATTTCATAAAGTTAAGGAAACTATATGATGAGGCAAATCTGAAGAATCAAGATTCATGGTGGGCAAATACTTTCTCCTTTCTTAACCCCGCAAATTGGTTCAAAGGCATAGGGGGATGGCTGACTGGGATAATACAAGCTGGCCTACAGGTTTTATTGATATGTCTTGCTATCTATTTAGTTTTTAAAATCTGTTTGATGTGTATTAAACGATGTACTAGGACACAGAGGAGGTATGAAGATGTGTATTGATCAAATGAAGGAACAAAAGGAGGGAATGTTAGAGCTGAAACAGCATTTTTTTCAGAAGGCCTTGGTTTCTGTCAGACAGGCTGATGTATACCAGAAGTCGAGATAAAATGTTCCTTCTTTTGAGGCAATACACCCCCCGCTCGCCTGAGATATGAAAAGGCACCCTGTACTGGGAGCTAAGGGGAAGAACGGAGTTTTCCAGTTAAAACCAGTATTCTATGTATTTAGTGATAAGTTGTATAAACACCATATATGGTAATTCCGCTTCCTGCTTATGGGGTGTATATAAACCCCTTCGTTAGCAATAAAGAGTAGAGTTTATTGACGCATACTCTGTGTCTGTGTCATATTCTCTCTGGTACCACATTCCGAGGAGGAAAGGGTTAACGAGACAAGCAGTGACGACACTGACCCAGCACTGACCTGCTTTGTTGCAAGTTTTGTTGCAGATGTAACAAGTAGCAGGTCAGATGTCCTGCAAGTTACATTAGACTAGCTTTTATTCCATCTGTACATCAGAATATAGCAGTGTCTGAAATCTCCACAAAGAGAGACGTGTACTGCCACAAAAAATCAGTCAGCTTCCACAGCAATTCACTTTCTACAACTATGAATTCAGTTCTGTCCAAACGTGGAAGGAGGAAGTTGGTCCATGAGAATCACATTTACTTATTTTCCAAACGAACCGCTGATGATGTCCATTCCATCTGGGTATGTGAAAAACGGTCGACTTGCAAGGGACGTGTTTGGACCAATGAAGAATCTGGCGAAGTTGTGAAAATAGTCAATCTTCACAGTCACGCAGCACAAGCTGCAAGACCTGAAGCAATCTGACTTGTTAATGAGGCAGTCACCAGGGCTAGGACAACACAGGAGACACCACAACAGATTCTCACAGACGTCGTTTCAGGAGCCCATTCTAATGTTGTAGCACTTCTCCCAAGGAAAGCATCACTGAAGAGAACAATACGATTAGCAAGGCAACTTGGCAATATCCCTAGGTTACCCCAAACCCTTGATCAACTTGTTATTCCCCAGGAGTTTCAGGAGATCAGTATTGATGGTGTTCAGCAGCAGTTCCTTCTGCATGACTCTGGTAAGCTACTTAACTATTTAACATTGTATTAAAACAATTCCATTATGCATAATTTTTTTTAAGCAAAAATATGTCATTTTCCACTGGGACAATATATGTTGTAAAAAAAGTATTGGTTGGCCCCTTTACACTAGATTTTGCTTCAGTTTTTTTATTATGAAATCAGAAAATCTGGAGCAAAATGTGAGTTTTTAATGTGAGATATGAACAGAGGCTTCTGATTAGGATATTTTTTTTTGTGAATTCATCCCAAAATTATCTGTCTGATGCTTGTTACACTTTTTCTGTTATTTCCTCTACTAATACTTTCATTTTAAATTAGGAAATGGACACAGCCGTATGTTGATATTTGGAACAAGAGACAATCTCCATCTACTGGCACAAAGTAAAGAGTGGTTTGCTGATGGCATGTTTTTCACTACACCAGCCTTGTTTAAGCAACTTTACACAATCCATGTAGTCCATAGCGGCCTTGTTGTTCCGCTAGTGTACAACTTGCTGACAGACAAGAGCCGTTCTACATACCAGAGGTTGCTGCAAGAGCTGAAGAACTTGCAGCCTGGACTGAAGCCAGACAACCTGATGTTCGATTTTGAACTAGCTGCAATACAGGCATTTGAAAGTGAATTCCCTAACCTTGAGAAGACTGGTTGCTTTTCCCACCTATCACAGTCGGTTTGGCGTAAAGTTCAAATGAAGGACTCAAGATGCAATACCAAGGTGACCATGAATTTGCCCGTTGGATACGCATGATACCTGCCCTGGCCTTTATACCACCACAGAATGTTGTGCAATCATTTGAAGAATTGGTGGAAGATCCTGACTTTCTACAAGAAGCAATACCTATTGCCAACTATTTTGAAGACAGCTATATCGGTCGAATGAATCGCAGAGAGCGTCAAGCACCTTTGTTTCCAGTTCAACTCTGGAATGTGTATGAACGAACATTGAATGATCAACAGAGAACAAATAATGATGTTGAAGGATGGCACCGTAGCTTTCGAGAAACATGTGGTACTCTTTTCCAAAATATATACCGGTTCATTAACTGTCTGAAACATCAGCAAGAGCTCCATAGTTTTGAAATTATTCAGATAATAGCAGGAAATCCCATCGCTGCAAGACACAAAAAGTATGCTGCAATTTCAGCAAGGGTTAAACGTATCGTGCAAGATTTCAATAATAGAAGCTTGATGGATTATCTGAGAGGCATTGCCTACAGCTTTGAATTTTAGTTCATGGTCACATATTGTATGTTTTGAGAGCAGTGTTTTTAGCTGTAAAATCATTCAAGCATTATAACCTGTAATTTGTCTTTTCTCTTTTTTTCTAATCCTTCCCCTCTATACCTTTTTATGTTTCTTGTTACAACAGTTTTGATATATACAGTTAAAGCATAACTCTATAAAAAACATAAGTTATGTTATAGTACCGGTGCCCATGATATTCATTTCCAAAGGAGACCTTCCAGCAGCTTCACTTCTGTGTGAAAAGTCTCATCCAAGTTAAAGCTCCATGTGCTCCAGGATTTCAGAGGTTGCTAAGGAGGTTGTTTCTCCTTAGTAGTAGTACTTGTGGATGGATTCTAGAGGCCGTGGCTGCACAGGAGCATGCAACTACCGTAACAATATATTCCCTATGATGTATAAAGGGCTGCTGGTTTACAACCTTCTGCAAAGGCGGGGGGAGCCCTCCTCTTGTCCAGGACAGAGCACATGAGCGGAGGGTGAAGGGGAGCTTTGCAGAGGGCTTTGAACAAGCAGCCCTGAATGTATCACAGGGAGCCAGGATCCACTCTGCTACAAAGGGGGCACGACCTCCTTAGTAACCAATGAAATCCTACTATTTTCCTGTCTGTTTGTAAAATGACTTATCTAGAAAACAATGTTTTAGAATTAAAAAAACTCATTTGATCAGAATTGTATATCTTAGACTCTTATGGTGTATTATTAGTGATAAGCGAACGTTCAGTTCAGGCAGGTCTTTAATTGCTAGAGGCAAAACATCCTGGAGCCGAAATGCTGGGGGCAAAATGTTCGGGGGCGAACTGCCAGAGGCGAAATGTTCGGGAGCGAACTGCCGGGGGCGAAATGTTTGGAGGCGAAACATCCGGGGGGCGAAATGTGCGGGGGCGAAACATCCTGGGGGCGAAATGCTGGAGGCAAAATGTTTGGGGGCGACGTGTACCTGGGGGCGAACTGCTGGGGGTGAAATGCTGGGGGTGTACTGCTGGGGGATAACTGCTGGGGGAGAAACTTCCAGCTCCCGCCATCCGATGGGCGTCGTGGTCCGGTTCGGCGCCTCCCATATTCTAGCGAAGCCAGCCTCTTTCCGTCCCGTCGCGGCTCCTGTGCAGGCGGACTGATCTGCCCTGGTGAGGGCAGAGCAGAGTACTGCAGTGCACAGCCGTCGGGAAAGGTCAGAGTGGTCTGGTGGACCGGACGGCGGACCGCCCCTGGGTGAGTATAATATAACTCGGTTTTCTTCTCTTTCAGGTGACATCGGGGGCTTAACTACAGCATTACAGAATGCTGCAGATAAGCCCCTGATGGTGGTGGCCGTATCTCATAGGCCAAAAATGGGGTGACAGATTCCCTTTAAGAGAATAGAAGAATCCAGGATATCTATTAACAGAAAAATAGTGAGGAAACACTTAGCTAACCTAAATGAATTCAAGTCTCCAGGACCAGATGAATTACACCCCAGAGTACTGAAGGAGATAGCAGAAGAAATTCTTGAACCACTGTCCATAATCTTTGAAAATTCTTGGAGAACAGGAGAAGTCCCAGAAGACTGGAGAAGAGCAAATGTTGTTCCTATCTTCAAAAAGGGGAAGAAGATGGACCCAGGGAACTACAGGCCGGTGAGTCTGACTTTTATACCAGGAAAGATCTTTGAACAAATTATTAAAGAACATGTATGCAAGTACCTGGATAAGAATGAAGTGATTAAACAGAGTCAGCATGGCTTTGTAACTAATAAGTCATGTCAGACTAACTTAATTTCCTTCTATGACAGAATCACTGACTGGGTGGATCAGGGAAATGCTGTAGATATAGTATATCTTGACTTCAGCAAAGCATTTGACAAAGTATCTCACACAATCCTTATTGAAAAAATGACTAAGTATGGAATGGACAAGGCAACTGTTAGGTGGATTCATAACTGGCTTAGTGATCGGTCGCTGTTATGTTACGGTAGCTGAGGAGTGCAGGTAAAAAAGGAAATACACCAGAGCAGTTGGAATCTATGAGATTGCAGTACCCTGACTAACCACCGCAACTAGAGGAAGCCGTGGAGCGTTCCTACGATGGTCCTAGACGCCTCGTCACAGCCTGAGAAACTAACTACACCTAAAGATAGAAATAGGAAAGCTATCTGCCCCGGAGCAGAACCCCAAAGATAATAGAAAGCCCCCAAACATGTAATGGCGGTTAGACAAGAGGAAATACTGACACAGAAAGAAAATAGTATGAGCAAACGCTGGGGCCCAAACTATCTAAATAGAAAAGGATAGGAAGGGCACTTACTGCAATCCCAGAAAACCCTGAAAAACACCAACTCTACTAATTTCAAAATCACCTGAGATCACACGACCTCTACCACCTAAATTAGTTCTCTGGTGTAACAAAAACAGCAGCCACTGAAAAAACTGCAAAAAGCAAAAGTACAAAACACAGTGGCTGGACTAAACTGAGAGGGCAAAAGCCCCCGGAGGGGACCCAGAAGGCCCCCACAGAAGTGCAGGACAAAATGCAAAAATATAGCAAAAACACAAAACAAGAAATTGTCTTATCTGATAGCAGGAGATGCAGACACGACACAGCAGGCCACAAGGGAAACTGGAAAGAAGGATTCAGACCAGAACAATTGATCACCGGCAACCCTGATGGGAAAAAGATTCCCTTAAATAAGACCAATCAGTAACACCTGATTCCCAATCCTCACTAGTACCGCTAGTAACCACCAGAGGGAGCCTCTGCTCAGAACTCATCTCAAACCCATTCACAACAGTACCCCCCCCTTGAGGAGGGGTCACCGAACCCTCATTTGAGCAACCAGGTCGGTCAGGATGAGTTCTATGATACGCACGGATAAGTCTCCTAGCATGGATGTCCGAAGCAAACACCCAAGAATTATCTTCCTGACCATAACCTCTCCATTTAACCAAATACTGGAGTCTTCGTCTAGAAAAACGAGAATCCAATATTTTCTCAACCACATACTCCAGATTGCCCTCAACCAAAACAGGGTCAGGAGGCACAGCAGCAGGAACCACTGGCTCAACAAACCTCTTCAACAAGGACTTGTGGAACACGTTATGGATCTTAAATGTCCCTGGAAGAAGCAAACGAAAAGAAACAGGATTAATAATCTCCATGATCTTATAAGGTCCAATGAACCTAGGCTTAAATTTAGGAGATGCTACTCTCATAGGAATATTCTTTGAGGACAACCAGACCAAGCCCCCACTTTAAACCGAGGACCATCAGTCCTATGCCGGTTAGCAAACCGCTGGGCCTTCTCCTGAGAGAGGGACAACCTCCCCACTACCTGGTCCCAAATCTGCTGCATACGCTCAACAACAGAGTCAACACCTGGACAGACAGAAGCCTCCGTCTGTCCTGAAGAAAATCGAGGGTGAAACCCAGAATTACAGAAAAACGGAGACATCAAAGTGGCAGAGCTAGCCCTATTATTAAGAGCAAACTCAGCCAAAGGCAAAAAAGAGACCCAGTCATCCTGATCAGCAGACACAAAGCATCTTAGATAAGTCTCCAAAGTCTGGTTTGTTCTCTCAGTTTGACCATTGGTCTGAGGATGAAATGCCGAGGAGAAAGACAATTGAACACCCAGTTTAGAACAAAAAGTCCTCCAAAATCTGGAAACAAACTGGACTCCTCTGTCAGACACAATGTTCTCAGGAATGCCGTGTAAACGAACCACGTGCTGAAGGAACAACGGCACCAATTCAGAGGAGGAAGGCAACTTAGGTAATGGCACAAGATGTATCATTTTGGAAAACCTATCACAAATTACCCAGATGGTGGTCATTCTCTGAGAAACAGGAAGATCGGAAATGAAATCCATAGAGATATGGGTCCATGGTCTCTTGGGCACAGGCAATGGCATCAACAAACCACTAGAGCGAGAGCAGGGCTTGGAGCGAGAGCAAGTCCCGCAGGACTGCACAAATTCCCTGACATCGCGAGACAAGGTAGGCCACCAAAAGGACCGACTAACCAAGTCTCTGGTACCAAAAATTCCGGGATGCCCAGCCAATGCGGAACAATGAATCTCAGACATCACACTCTTTTTCCATTGGTCCGGGACAAACAATTTTCCAACAGGGCAGCACTCGGGCCTACCCTCCTGACACCCCTCCAGAGCAAGTCTCAAATTAGGCGAGATGGCGGAAAGAACTACACCCTCCTTCAAAATAACAGAGGGATCAGATAGCTCAGGAGAGTCCGCAAGGAAACTCCTCGAGAGGGCATCCGCCTTAACATTCTTAGTGCCAGGAAGAAAGGAAACCACAAAATTAAAACGTGTGAAAAACAAGGCCCACCTGGCCTGTCTAGGATTGAGTCGCTTGGCAGATTCCAGATAGACCAGATTCTTATGGTCCGTAAGGACCACCACCTGATGTTTGGCTCCCTCCAGCCAATGTCTCCACTCTTCAAAAGCCCACTTCATGGCCAATAACTCCCGATTACCCACGTCATAATTACGTTCAGTAGGAGAAAATTTTCGAGAGAAAAAGGCACAAGGGTTACTTTTAGAGGTCTCTGGATCTTTTTGGGACAAAACGGCACCTGCCCCAATTTCAGAGGCATCAACCTCCACCTGAAATGGCAGAGAAACATCAGGCTGCCGTAGAACAGGAGCAGAAGTGAATCTCTGCTTAAGTTCCTGAAATGCAGAGACTGCCTCAGAAGGCCAATTCACCACATCAGAACCCTTTCTGGTCAAATCAGTTAATGGTTTAACAATAACAGAGAAATTACCAATAAATTTACGATAAAAATTGGCAAAACCCAAAAATCTCTGAAGAGCCTTTAATGAAGTAGGTTGGACCCAATCACAGATGGCCTGAACCTTGACCGGGTCCATTTCAATAACAGATGGGGACAAAATGAATCCCAGAAATGAGATCTTCTGTACGCCAAAAAGACACTTTGATCCCTTCACATACAGAGCATTCTCTCTCAAAATCTGGAATACAGTTCGAACATGTTTCACATGAGAGTCCCAGTCATTAGAAAAAATCAAGATATCATCCAAATAAACAATCAGAAACTTGTCCACAAAATCCCTGAAAATGTCATTCATGAAGGACTGGAAGACGGAAGGAGCATTAGTGAGCCCAAAGGGCATCACAAGGTACTCAAAATGCCCTTCAGGGGTGTTAAATGCCGTCTTCCATTCATCCCCGTGCTTAATGCGAATAAGGTTATACGCCCCCCTGAGGTCAAGCTTGGTAAACCAAGTAGCGTTTTTCACCCTGGAAAACAGGTCAGAAATCAAGGGTAACGGGTATTGATATTTCACAGTAATATTGTTCAAGAGACGATAATCAATACACGGCCTTAATGAACCATCTTTTTGGCCACAAAGAAAAAACCGGCACCTAAGGGTGAAGAGGATGGTCTGATATGACCCTTCTCCAATGATTCCTTGATATAAGACCGCATAGCGTCATGTTCAGGTACAGACAAGTTAAAAAGGCGACCCTTAGGGAATTTACTACCTGGCACTAATTCAATAGCGCAGTCATAGCTCCTATGGGGAGGTAAGGATGCAGATTTACTTTCGCTAAACACATCAGAAAAATCAAACAAAAAGTCAGGAACATCCTCAGCCTGGGGGGAGGCAGAAAAAACAGGAGTGTTGGTATTAACACATTGGCAGCCCCAACTGGTTACAGACACAGATTTCCAATCCAAAACAGGATTATGAGACTGTAACCAAGGGAAACCCAGCACGATAATGTCATGCAGATTATATAGAACCAAAAATTTGCAGCACTCCTGGTGATCAGGTTCAACCCTCATTATCACCTGAGTAGAAAACTGGGGTTTATTCTCAGCCAAAGGGGTAGAATCGATCCCCAGTAGGGGAATAGACTTCTGTAGGGGTATCAAGGGAAATCCACAACGTTTAGCAAAATCATAATCCATCAGGTTAATAGCTGCTCCAGAATCAACGAAAGCCTGAGCAGAAAATGAGGACAGAGAGCATATCAGAGTGACAGTTAATAAAAACTTAGTCTGAACACCACCCAAGACAACTGAGCGTGCAAAACGTCTTCCCCGCTTAGGGCAGACTGAAATAGCATGAGAGGCATCACCACAGTAGAAACATAACCCATTGCGCTTTCGAAACTCATGACGCTGTGCCCAGACACCACTCCATCACACTGCATGGGCTCAGCAGCTGGCTCACAAGGCAACACCACTCCACGCATACTTCTCCGCTCACGCAAACGTCTGTCAATTTGAATCGCTAATGACATAGAATCATTGAGACCAGAGGGGACAGGGAATCCCACCATAACATCCTTTACATTATCCGACAGACCCTTCCGGAAAAGGGCCGCCAAAGCGTCGTCATTCCATTTGGTCAGGACTGCCCACCTACGGAATCTCTGACAGTATAACTCAGCGTCATCAAGCCCCTGATTTAATGCCAACAAGGCTTTTTCAGCTTGATCAGTGACATTAGGCTCATCGTACAATAACCCCAAAGCCTGAAAAAATGCATCAACATCACTCAAAACAGGATCCCCAGGTGTGAGGGAAAAAGCCCAATCCTGAGGATCGCCGCGCAGGAGAGAGATGACAATTTGAACCTGCTGCGCTGCGTTTCCTGAGGACTTAGATTTTAAGGCAAGAAACAATTTACAATTATTTTTGAAATTCTGAAACTTAGCTCGATCCCCTGAAAACAAATCTGGCATGGGGATCCTAAGTTCCACAACAGGCAACCTAGCAAGATATGCAGCAATACTCCGAACCTCAGTGGCAAGCTGATCCACACGGCCAGACAACTGTGCAAACTCCATTGGGAGAAAAGATCCTCCCCAGCACCCAGAGATACAGAGGGAAAAAAAAAAAAAAAAAAAATGCAACAAACAGAAAAATATCTCTGACAACTTTTCTTCCTTCAAAATATTTTTTCCCTTCTGTGAGTACCATACAATTTTTATGGCCGGTGATACTGTTATGTTACGGTAGCTGAGGAGTGCAGGTAAAAAAGGAAATACACCAGAGCAGTTGGAATCTATGAGATTGCAGTACCCTGACTAACCACCGCAACTAGAGGAAGCCGTGGAGCGTTCCTACGATGGTCCTAGACGCCTCGTCACAGCCTGAGAAACTAACTACACCTAAAGATAGAAATAGGAAAGCTATCTGCCCCGGAGCAGAACCCCAAAGATAATAGAAAGCCCCCAAACATGTAATGGCGGTTAGACAAGAGGAAATACTGACACAGAAAGAAAATAGTATGAGCAAACGCTGGGGCCCAAACTATCTAAATAGAAAAGGATAGGAAGGGCACTTACTGCAATCCCAGAAAACCCTGAAAAACACCAACTCTACTAATTTCAAAATCACCTGAGATCACACGACCTCTACCACCTAAATTAGTTCTCTGGTGTAACAAAAACAGCAGCCACTGAAAAAACTGCAAAAAGCAAAAGTACAAAACACAGTGGCTGGACTAAACTGAGAGGGCAAAAGCCCCCGGAGGGGACCCAGAAGGCCCCCACAGAAGTGCAGGACAAAATGCAAAAATATAGCAAAAACACAAAACAAGAAATTGTCTTATCTGATAGCAGGAGATGCAGACACGACACAGCAGGCCACAAGGGAAACTGGAAAGAAGGATTCAGACCAGAACAATTGATCACCGGCAACCCTGATGGGAAAAAGATTCCCTTAAATAAGACCAATCAGTAACACCTGATTCCCAATCCTCACTAGTACCGCTAGTAACCACCAGAGGGAGCCTCTGCTCAGAACTCATCTCAAACCCATTCACAACAGGTCGCAAAGAGTTGTTGTAAATGGCTGCACATGCAGTTGGAAGAATGTCTCAAGTGGGGTACCACAGGGCTCTGTCCTGGGCTGTTGTGAATGTGCTAGAGATGGTTTCTGAGCAGAGGCTCCCTCTGGTGGTTACAGACAGTACTGAACCGTCCAGCGATGAATGGCAATCTGGGATCACTGACTGGTCTAATAAGGGAGGTTCCCTCCCATGATGGTCGCCGGTGATCAATTGTTCTTGTCTCAATTGTGGTTCCTGGTTCATTTGGAAGTTTGCTGGAGTCTTGTCTGCACCTGCTGCCTTCAGATAAGATATTTTATGCTTTTCTTTTTGTGCTTGCTTTTTGCATAATTTTCTGCACTTTTGTGGAGGTCAGTCGGGTCCTCTCCTGGGGCCTGTGCTCCTCTCTATTTATCTGTAGCCACTGTTATTTGTTCATTTGCTTTTTCCTGTTTTTCAGTGGCTGCGGCTTTGTTTTGTTACACCAGAGATCTGATTTAGGTGGTAGAGATCGTGTGATCTCAGGTTTTTTGGCAATCAGAAGTGCTGGTATTTTTTAGGGTTTTTGTTGGATTGCAGTCATAATTCTTTCCTGTACTTTTCTGTCTAGACAGAATGGGCCCCAACGTTTGCTCATTCTATTTTCTGTCTTTGTCCGTGTTTTCTCCTTGTCTAACCGCCATTACTGTTTGGGGGCTTCCTATTTTCTTTGGGGATCTGCTCCGGGGAAGATAGCTTTCATCTTTCTGCCTTTAGGTGTAGTTATATCTCAGGCTGTGACGAGGCATCTAGGATCAACGTAGGAACGCTCCACGGCTACCTCTAGTTGTGTGGTTAGTTCAGGTTACTGCAAACCAATAGGTTCCATCCTCTCTGGTGTATTACCGTTTTTGCCTTTTCTCCTCAGCTACCTAACATAACACTGGGCCCTGTATTGTTCAACATCTTTATCAATGATTTAGATCATACCTCCCAACTTTTGAAGATGGGAAAGAGGGACGGAGGTTGCGGCAAATTTTAGGCCACGCCCCTGACCACACCCATTTCACAACTAATCACACCCATGTCCACGCCCCAACTACACCCATTTAGCCCTGCTGATCACACGGACTGGTACTGAGGGCACAGTGGCTGGCATTATGGGATCAGTGGCTGGTACTGTGCGCACACTGACTGGTACTGAGGAAAAGAAAGAAAGAGCAGAGTTTTAAAGTGCTCCTCGGGGCTCCGCCGTGTACTCCTGTGTCCACAGGGAAAGTAAGCTGCCAGCCGGGACAGCGGGGCAGACCCTCTCTCAAAATCGGGACTGTTGGGATGTATGAATGCTCCCCACCATACACCTTGTACATGCACGGCTCCGCACACCTCATACACACACGGTTCCCCTCTGTACACCTCGCGCACACACGGCTCCGCTCCGTACACGGCTCCACACCGTACACCTCGCGCACACATGGCTCCACTCAGTACACACACGGCTTCACTCCGTAAACCTCGTACATACGCAGCCACGCTCCGTAAACCTTGTACACATGTGGCTTTGCACCATACACCTCGTATACATGCAGTTCCGCTCCGTACACATGCGTTTCCGCTCCGTACACCTCGTACACACGCGGTAACGCTCCATACACACGCGGCTGCACTTCTCTACACCCCGTACACACACGGCTCTGCTCCGCTCCGTACACACACGGCTCTGCTCGCTCCGTACACACACGGCTCAAGCACGGAGCCCTGTGTGTACGGAGATGAGCGGCTCAGCTCCGTACACACACTGCACTGCTACAGCCACCTCATACACACACAGCTCTGCTCCGTACACCTCATACACACACGGCTCCGCTCCGTACACCTCGTACACACACGGCTACGCTCCATACACTTTTCACACACGGGTCCGCTCTATACACCTCATACACACATGGCTCTGCTCCATACACCTCTACACACACGACTCTGCTACATCCACACTGTAAATCCCTCCTGACCCCTCACAATAAACTTACCTCTGCACTGCTACAGCCACCCTGTACACACACAGCTCTGCACTCCATACACCACTCCCGTCCTCATCACACCGGCTCCGCTCGACACCTGTACACACGACTCGCTCAACACTTTTATCACAACTGGTCGTATAACCTCGCTCACTACGGCTCATGCACCGTCGTACACCCGGTCAAGCAGGAGCCCGATGGTATGAGTGACGGCTCAGCAACGTACTGATGCACTGCTACACATCTACAAAATTGCTCATAACTCATACACACACGCTGTCGTACACCTTACACAGGCTCCGCTCGTACACCTCTAACACTGCTGCTCATACATTTACACTCGTCGCCAAACACCTCATAACAGGCTCTGCTCCATACACTCGTACACAAGACTTGCTACATCACACTTAATCCTCTGATACATAACTTCACTTCCACTGAGCAGACCATGCAAAAATATTCACACGGAGGGATGGCCATGTGACACCCATATCCTCCCCCTATCATCAGGTCTGCTCACAGAACTCAGCATGGACATATGCATTCTCTTCACCTTAAAGGCACTGAAGGAATATATATGCATGGTATATGGGAATGTGTCCCCGGACAGGAGGGGGGTCAGATCGATTCCCATAAATCGGGACGGTTGGAGGTATGCTATTATCTACTATATTCATTTATTCCCCACTATAAAGCAAGGAATATAATATACACTGTTTATATGGGATTGTGTTCATTCTCTATTATCTACATAATTACATTTCATTCCCCACCTATAAAGCAAATGGAATATAATATACACCTGTTTATATGGGATATGTGTTCATTCCCCTATTATCTACATATATTACATCTTCATTCCCCACCTATAAAGCTCAGGAATATAATATACACCTGTTTATATGGGATTGTGTTCATTCCTCTATTATCTACATATATTCATTTCTTCCCACTATAAAGCTCAGGATATAATATACACCTGTTTATATGGGATATGTGTTCATTCCTATTATCTACATATATTACATCTTCATTCCCACCTATAAAGCTCAGGGAATATAATATTAACCTGTGTTATATGGGATCTGTGTTCATTCCTCTATATCTGCATATATTACATCTTCATTCCCCACTATAAAGCTCAGAGAATATAATATACACTGTTTATATGGGATATCTGTTCATTCCTCTATTATCTACATATATTACATTCTTCATTCCCACTATAAAGCTCAGGGAATATAATATACACATGTTTATATGGGATATGTGTTCATTCCTCTATTATCTACATATATTACATCTTCATTCCCCACCTATAAAGCTCAGGGAATATAATATACACCTGTTTATATGGGATATGTGTTCATGCCCCTATTATCTACATATATTTCATCTTCATTCCCCACCTATAAAGCTCAGGGAATATAATATACACCTGTTTATATGGGATCTGTGTTCATTCCTCTATTATCTACATATATTTCATCTTCATTCCCCACCTATAATGCTCAGGGAATATAATATACACCTGTTTATATGGGATATGTGTTCATGCCCCTATTACCTACATTATGTCATGTTCATTCCCCACCTATAAAGCTCAGGAATATAATATACACCTGTTTATATGGGATATGTATTCATTCCTCTATTATCTACATATATGTCATGTTCATTCCCCACCTATAAAGCTCAGGGAATATAATATACACCTGTTTATATGGGATATGTGTTCATTCCTCTATTATCTACATATATTTCATATTAATTCCCCAACTTATAAAGCTCAGGGAATATAATATACACCTGTTTATATGGGATATGTGTTCATGCCCCTATTATCTACATATATTTCATGTTCATTCCCCACCTATAAAGCTCAGGGAATATAATATACACCTGTTTATATGGATATGTGTTCATGCCCCTATTACCTACATATATGTCATGTTCATTCCCCACCTATAAAGCTCAGGGAATATATATACACCTTTTATATGGGATATGTGTTCATTCCTTATTATCAATATTTCATATTAATTCCCCAACTATAAAGCTCAGGGAATATAATATACACCTGTTTATATGGGATCTGTGTTCATTCCTCTATTATCTACATATATTACATCTTCATCCCCACCTATAATGCTCAGGGAATATAATATACACTGTTTATATGGGATATGTGTTCATTCCTCTATTATCTACATATATGTCATGTTCATTCCCCACCTATAAAGCTCAGGGAATATAATAGACACTGTTTATATGGGATATGTGTTCATTCCTCTATTATCTACATATATGTCATGTTCATTCCCCACCTATAAAGCTCAGGGAATATAATATACACCTGTTTATATGGGATCTGTGTTCATTCCTCTATTATCTACATATATTACATCTTCATTGCCCACCTATAAGCACAGGGAATATAATTTTACACCTGTTTATATGGGATATGTGTTCATGCCCCTATTATCTACATATATTACATCTTCATTGCCCACCTATAAAGCACAGGGAATATAATATACACCTGTTTATATGGGATATGTTTCATGCCCCTATTATCTACATAATTACATCTTCATTGCCCACCTATAAAGCACAGGGAATATAATATACACCTGTTTATATGGGATATGTGTTCATTTCTCTATTATCTACATATATACATCTTCATTGCCCACCTATAAAGCTCAGGGAATATAATATACACCTGTTTATATGGGATATGTTTCATTCCTCTATTATCTACATATATGTCATGTTCATTCCCCACCTATAAAGCTCAGGGAATATAATATACACCTGTTTATATGGGTATATGTTCATTCCTCTATTATCTACATATATTTCATATTAATTCCCCAACTATAAAGCTCAGGGAATATAATATACACCTGTTTATATGGGATATGTGTTCATGCCCCTATTACCTACATATATGTCATGTTATTCCCCACCTATAAAGCTCAGGGAATATAATATACACCTGTTTATATGGGATATGTGTTCATTCCTCTATTATCTATATTATTTCATTTAATTCCCCAACTATATAAAGCTCAGGGAATATAATATACACCTGTTTATATGGGATCTGTGTTCATTCTCCTATTATCTACATATATGTCATGTTCATTCCCCACCTATAAAGCAAATGGAATATAATAAACACCTGTTTATATGGGATCTGTGTTCATTCCTCTATTATCTACATATATTACATCTTCATTCCCCACCTATAATGCTCAGGGAATATAATTATACACCTGTTTATATGGGATATGTGTTCATTCCTCTATTATCTACATATATGTCATGTTCATTCCCCACCTATAAGCTCAGGGAATATAATATACACCTGTTTATATGGATATGTGTTCATTCCTCTATTATCAAACATATATGTCATGTTCATTCCCCACCTATAAAGCTCAGGGAATATAATATACACCTGTTTATATGGGATCTGTGTTCATTCCTCTATTATCTACATATATTACATCTTCATTGCCCACCTATAAAGCACAGGGAATATAATATACACCTGTTTATATGGGATATGTGTTCATGCCCTATTATCTACATATATTACATCTTCATTGCCCACCTATAAAGCTCAGGGAATATAATATACACCTGTTTATATGGGATCTGTGTTCATTCCTCTATTATCTACATATATTACATCTTCATTGCCCACCTATAAAGCACAGGGAATATAATATACACCTGTTTATATGGGATATGTGTTCATTCCTCTATTATCTACATATATTTCATTTCATTCCCCACCTATAAAGCACAGGGAATATAATATACACCTGTTTATATGGGATATGTGTTCATGCCCCTATTATCTACATATATGTCATGTTCATTCCCCACCTATAAAGCTCAGGGAATATAATATACACCTGTTTATATGGGATCTGTGTTGATTTCCTAATTGTCTACGTATAATTCATGTTCATTTCTTATTCAAGATATATAAGAAATCTATAATACCTCTCCATATCTTTGGACCTATAAGTTACTATGTTAATTCATTTTCTTCATTCCTTTTCTTCATTCTTTTTAGTCTGCTCCACATTAAAACGCGGCTTCACATCTGCACACCAAAAAATGCATCAAATAAGAGGGTAAAGGCATAAAAAAATGCAGCAAAGATGCAATAATCTCTACCACCTCAGACATCTCCTCCTGCCGGGGGTAGAAAGAAATGGTAAATGAGTGCGTCTTGAGGTGCGGCCAGGGTCGTGGATTCACCCTCTTTCTGCTCTCTAAGCAGGGCCGGCGTCAGCACCCGGCACACCCGGGCAAGTGCCGGGGCCCTGAGCAGGCGGGGGGGGCCCACTCGCCATCTGGCACCCCCGCGCCCGTTAGCGGAGGAGAGCGGTGTCAGCGCCGCCACTGGGCCCCCCCCGCTTGCTCAGGGCCCCGGCATCAGCTGGCCCAATACTTACCTCTCCCGTGCCTCCGCTGCCGCAGCTCCGGGCTCCAGGGGGCACCGGCGCTTCCTCTCACAGCAGCGTCGCTGAATGACGTCATCATTCAGCGGCCGGCTGTGGCAGAGAGCGCGTCGCTGGACAGGTGAGACGTGTGTGTGTCTCTGTTGTGTATGTAGTGCGGTGCTTTGTGTGTGTGTGTGTGTGTGTGTGTGTGTGTTTTATGTGTGTGTGTATGTATGTGAGACAGTGCTTGTGTGCTGTGGTGCTGTCTGTGTGTGATGATGGGCAGGCATTGCTGATAATGGGGAGGCATTGATGATGATGGGGAGAAGATGATGATAATGGGCAGGCATTGATGATAATGGGCAGGCATTGATGATGGGGAGAAGATGATGATGGGCAGGCATTGATGATGATGGGGAGGCGATGATGATGATGATGGGCAGGCATTGATGATAATGGGGAGGCATTGATGATGATGGGGAGGCGATGATGATGATGGGCAGGCATTGATGATAATGGGGTGGCCATGATGATGATGGGGAGGCCATAATGATGATGGGCAGGCATTGATGATAATGGGATGGCCATGATGATGATGGGGAGGCTATGATGATGATGGGCAGGCATTGATGATAATGGGGAGGCCATGATGATGATGGGGAGGAAATGATGATGATAGGGAGGCAGTGATGATGATGGGGAGGAAATCATGATGATAATGGGGAGTCTTTCCACAGCGCCCTTTCCTGAGCCGTAACAGTGCAGAACGCAGTACAGCGCAGAGGAGAGCTCCATATTTTGTATGGAGCATTATATGGGGACCAGTATCCTGTATGGAGCATTATATGGGGACCAGTATCCTGTATGGAGCATTATATTGGGTACAGTATTCTGTATGGAGCATTATTTTGGGTCCAGTATTCTGTATGGAGCATTATATGGGGGGTGATATCCTGCATGGGGTATTATATGGGTGATGAGGGGGAGACTGTGGTGCCCATAATATTGTATGGTGGTCTGTGCTGTCCAGTCTGTACTGTGCGCTGTGAGGATTTGGCGGTTTTTGAGCTATTGTACAATTTACAATAGATATCACTCATTTAATGGAAGAAGTGAAGTATTTGGCATTGTACTGTACCCATATTTCTCTGCTGTATCTGTGCATCATGAATCGTGGTCTGTGTTAAAGGGCCCACTGAGGCTCTTTCGCCCGGGGCCCATAAAAACCTGGAGCCGGCCCTGTCTCTAAGTCAGGAGGTGTGAGTGTCCTTCAGCCAAGGCCGGCTCCAGATTTCATAGGCCCCGGGCAAAAGAGTCTCAGTGCGCCTCTTTAACACATACCATGATTCATGATGCGCAGACAAGGCAGAAAGATATAGCTATAGTACAATGCCAAAGATCTCACTTACCTCTTACATTACATGAGTTATATCTATTGTAAATTCTACAATAGCTCAGAAACCGGACAGTATAATCCTCTATACAGTATTATGGGCACCACATAGTGCTCCATATAGAATAATACACCCCATATGTTGCTTCATACAGTATTATGGGCACCACATAGTGCTCCATACAGAATAATGAGCCCATATATTGCTCCATACAGAATAATGAGCCCCATATATTGCTCCATACAGAATAATGAGCCCCATATATTGCTTCATACAGAATTTTGGGCACCACATAGTGCTCCATTCAGAATAATGAGCCCCATATATTGTTCCATACAGAATAATGAGCCCCATATATTGCTTCATACAGAATTTTGGGCACCACAATGTGTTCCATACAGAATAATGAGCACCATATATTGCTTCATACAGAATAATGGACCCGATATAATGCTTCATACAGTTTAATGAGCCCCATATACTGCTCCATTCAGTATAATGGACCCCATATCATGCTCAACACAGCATATTAAACCACATATATTGCTCCATACCGAATAATGAGCCCCATATATATTGCTCCATACAGTATAATGAGCCCATATATTGCTCCATAGTTTAATGAGCCCCATATATTGCTCCATACCGATTAATGAGCCCCATATATTACTCCATACAGAATAATGAGCGCGATATATTGCTCTATACCAGGGTTCTCAAACTACATTCCTCGAGGGCCTGCAAACTGTGTGTGTTTTCAAGATTTCCTTAGCATTGCACTAGGTGCTGGAATCATTATCTGTGCAGGTGATTAAATTATCACCTGTGCAATACAAGGAAATGCTGAAAACATGACCTGTTTGCGGCCCTTGAGGAATGCAGTTTGAGACCTCTGCTCTATACAGTAAAATGAGTCCCATATATTGCTCCATATAGCATAATGGAGCCCATATATTGCTCCATACAGAATAATGAGCCTCATACAGTATAATGAGCCTCATATATAACTCCATACAGTATAATACATCTGTGACATAGTCTTCTGGTAGTTACCTGCATGCAACATCTGATCCTCACAAGATCTCCTTCTTCTGCTCCCCTCTTATCTCCTCTTTCCACAATCGCATACAAGATTCCTCCTGCGCATTCCCCCATACTCTGCAACTCTCTACCCCAACATATCAGTCTCTTGCCTACCATGGAAACCTTCAAAAGGAACCTGAAGACCTACCTTTTACAACAAGCCTACAATCTGCAGTAACCACTGATCCACCAAACCACTGCATGACTAGCTCTACCCTCACCTACTGTATCCTTACTCATCCGTTGTAGATTGTGAGCCCTCGTGGGCAGGGTCCTCTCTCCTCCTGTACCAGTAGTGACTTCTATTGTTTAACCCCTTTATTCCATCCGACGTACTATTCTGTCCATGTGACCCTGGACCTAATTCCCATGGACGGAATAGTACGTCATGGGCGATCAGCTGCGCTCCCGGGGGGAGCGCAGCTGATCGCGGCCGGGTGTCAGCTGTTTATCACAGCTGACACCCAGCACTATGTGTCAGGAGCGGTCACGGACCGCTCCCGGTACATTAACCCCTGGCACACCGCGATCAAACATGATCGCGGTGTACCGGGGGCACAGGGGAGGATCGCGCAGGGAGGGGGCTCCCTGCGCGCTCCCCTGAGACCCTCAGAGCAACGCGATGTGTCGCGCTGTTCCGAGGGTCCGTCCTCCCTTCCAGGTCCCCGGATCCAAGATGGCGCCGGGGTCCTGCAGGGAGGCGGCTTCCCCAGTGCCTGCTGAGAGCAGGCGCTGAGGAAGCCTGCAGCGATGCCAGAGCGATCGCTGGTGTGACAGAGTGCTGTGCACAGTGTCACACCAGCGATCTGCTAAAATACTGTGATGTCCCACCCTGGGACAAAGTAAAAAAGTAAAAAAATAAAAATAAAAAGTGGTAAAAAAAATCATAAAAAAAAATATATATTCCCCAATAAATTCATTTCTTCCTGTAAATAAAAAAAAAAACAATAAAAGTACACATATTTGGTATCGCCGCGTCCGTAACGACCCCCCCCTATAAAACTGTCCTACTAGTTAACCCCTTTAGTGAACCCCTTAAAAAAAAAAAACTAAGCAAAAAATCAATGCTTTATCATCATACCACCGAACAAAAAGTGGAATAACACGCGATCAAAAAGACCGATATAAATAAACATGGTACCACTGAAAACGTCATCTTGTCCCGCAAAAAACGAGCCATCATACAGCATTATCAGCGAAAAAATAAAAAAGTTATAGCTCGCAGAATAAAGCGATGCAAAAATAATAATTTTTTATATAAAATTGTTTTTATTCTATAAAAGCGCCAAAACACAAAAAAATGATATAAATGAGGTATCGCCGTAATTATACTGACCCGAAGAATAAAACCGCTTCATCAATTTTACCACACGCGGAACGGTATAAATGCCTCCCCAAAAGAAATTCATGAATTGCTGATTTTTGTTCATTCTAACCTCCCAAAAAACGAAATAAAAAGCGATCAAAAAATGTCACTTGGTCATAAATGGTACCAATAAAAACGTCACCTCGTCCCGCAAAAAATAAGTCCTCACAATACTTTGTGGGCCAAAATATGCAAAAATTATAGCTCTCAAAATGTGGTGATGCAAAAAACTACTTTTTGCAATAAAAAGCATCTTTTGGAATTGACAGCTGCCAATCATAAAAACCCGTTATAAATAGTAAATCAAACCCCCCTTTATCACCCCTTAGTTAGGGAAAAATAATAAAATTAAAAAAATGTATTTATTTCCATTTTCCCATTAGGGTTAGGGTTAGGGTTGCGGCTAAAGTTAGGGTTAGGGTTGGCGCTAACGTTAGGATTAGTGTTAGGGTTGTGATTAGGGTTAGGGGTGTGTTAGGGTTAGGTTTGTGGTTAGGGTTGGGACTAGGGTTAGGGGTGTGTTGGGGTTAGGGTTGGAGATAGAATTGGGGGGTTTCTGTTTAGGCACATCAGGGGCTCTCCAAATGTGACATGGCGTCTGATCTCAATTCCAGCCAATTCTGCGTTGAAAAAGTCAAACGGTGCTCCTTCACTTCTGAGCTCTGCCATGCGCTCAAACAGTAGTTTACCCCCGCATATGGGGTATCAGCGTACTCTGGACCACAAGAGTTATTGTGCAATTTGTCCTATTTCTTCTGTTACCCTTGGGAAAAAAAACTGGGGGCGACAAAATATTTTTGTAAAAAAAATGATTTTTTTGTTTTTATGGCTGTATGTTATAAATTTTCTGTGAAGTACTTGGGGCTTCATAGCGCTCACAACACTTATAGATAAGTTCCTTGTGGGGTCTATTTTCCAAAATGGGGTCACTTGTGGGGGATTTCCACTGTTTAGGCGCATCAGGGGCTCTCCAAATGCGACATGACGCCCCCAGACCATTCCATCAAAGTCTGCAATCCAAAACGTCACTACTTCCCTTCCGAGCCCAGACGTGCACCCATACGATAGTTTTCTCCCACATATTGGGTATCAGCGTACTCAGGACAAATTGGACAACAACTTTTGGGGTCCAATTTCTCCTGTTGCCTTGTGAAAATAAAATATTGGGGGCGAAAAAATCATTTTTGTAAAAAAAAAAAGATTTTTTATTTTACGGCTGTACGTTATAAACTTCTGTGAAGCACTTTGGGGTTCAAAGTGCTCACCGCACATCTAGATAAGTTCCTTGAGGGGTCTAGTTTCCAAAATGGTGTCATTTGTGGGGTGTTTCCACTGTTTAGGCAGATCAGGAGCTCTCCAAACACGACATGGCATCCAGCCAATTCTGCGTTGAAAAAGTCAAACGTCGCTCCTTCCCTTCCAAACTCTGCCATGCACCCAAACAGTGGTTTACCCCCACATATGGAGTATCAGCGTACTCAGGACAAATTGCAAAATAACTTTTGGAGTCTTGTTACCCTTGGGAAAATAAAAATTGGGGTGAAAAGATCAATTTTGTGGAAAAAATATGATTTTTTAATTTTACGGCTCTACGTTATAAACTTGTGTGAAGCACTTGGGGGTTCAAATTGCTCACCAAAGATCTAGATAAGTTCCTTAGGGGGTCTAGTTTCCCAAATGGGGTCACTTGTGGGGGGTTTCCACTGTTTAGGCACATCAGGGACTCTCCAAATGCAACATGGCGTCCAATCTCAATTCCAGCCAATTTTGGTTGGAAAAAGTCAAATGGTGCTCCTTCCATTCCGAGCTCTGCCATGCGCCCAAACAGTGGTTCCCCCCCACATATGGGGTATCAGCGTACTCAGGACAAATTGGACAACAACTTTTGAGGTCCAATTTCTCCTGTTACCTTTGGGAAAATAAAAAATTAGTGACTAAGAGATAATTTTTGTGGGAAAAAAAATAGGATTTTTTATTTTCATGCCCGGGCTTTATAAACTTGTGTGAAGCACTTGGGGGTTCAAAGTGCTCACCAAAGATCTAGATAAGTTCCTTAGGGGGTCTAGCTTCCAAAAAGGGGTCACTTGTGGGGGGTTTCCACTGTTTAGGCTCATCTGGGGCACTACAAACGGAACATGACCCCCATCAATGTTTGCATTCCAAAACATTACTGCTTCCTTTCCAAGCCCTGCCGTGCGCCCAAACAGTGTCCCCCCCACATATGGGGTATCAGCGTACCCAGGACAAATTGGACAACAACTTTTGGGGTCCAATTTTCTTGGGAAATATCAAAAATTTGGGACTAAAAAATCATTTTTGTGGAAAATTGTTTTTTTTTTTTTTCACACCCAGGCATTAAAAACTTTTGTGAAACACTTTGGGGTTCAAAGTGCTCACAACAGATCTAGATAAGTTCCTTAGTGGGTCTAGTTTCCAAAATGGTGTCACTTGTGGGGGGTTTCCACTGTTTAGGCGCATCAGGGGCTCTCCAAACATGACATGGCGTCCAATCTCAACTCCAGCCAATTTTAGTTTGAAAAAGTCAAACGGCGCTCCTTCCCTTACGAGCTTTGCCGTGTGCCCAAACAGTGGTTTTCCCCCACATATAAGGTATTGGCGTACTCAGGAGAAATTGCACAACAACTTTATCTGCCCATTTTCTCCTTTTACCCTTGTGAAAATAAAAAAAAGTTTGTAAAAGATCATTTTTGTGGCTAAAAAGTTAAATATTAATTTTTTCCTTCCATGTTGCTTCAGCTCCTGTGAAGAACCTGAAGGGTTATTAAACTTCTTGAATGTGATTTTGAGTACCTTGAGGGGTGCAGTTTTTAGAATGGTGTTACTTTTGGGTATTTTCTGCTATATAGACCCGTCAAAGTGACTTCAAATGTGAGGTGGTCCCTAAAAAAATGGCTTTGTAAATTTTGTTGTAGAAATGAGAAATCACTGGTCAACTTTTAACCCTTATAATTTCCTAACAAAAAAAATGTTTGGTTCCAAAATTGTGCTGATGTAAAGTAGACATGTGGGAAATGTTATTTCTTAACTATTTAGTGTGACATATTTTTCTGTTTTAAGGGGAAAAAAATTAAAAGTTTGAAAATTGCAAAATTTTAAAAATTTTCGCCATATTTACGTTTTTTTCAAAAATAAACACAAGGTATATCGAAGAAATTTTACCACTAACGTGAAGTACAATATGTCACGAGAAAACATTCTCAGAGTCGCGAAGATCCGTTGAAGCGTTCCAGAGTTATAACCTCATAAAGAGACAGTGGTCAGAATTGTAAAAATTGGCCCGGTCATTAACGTGCAAACCACCCTTGGGGGTGAAGGGGTTAAGATTACTGTACTTGTTTTTATTATTTATACCTCTTTACACATGTAAAGCACTATGGAATAAATGTCGCTATAGTAATAATAATAATAATGGACCCCATATAGTGCTCAATACAGAATAATGAGCCCCATATATTGCTTCATACAGTATAATGAGCGCCATATATTGCTCCATACAGTATAATGAGCCCAATATTGCTCCATACAGTATAATGGGCCCCATATATTACTCCATACAGTATAATGAGCCCCATATATTGCTCCATACAGAATAATGTGCCCCATATATTGCTCTATTCAGTATAATGAGCCCTATACAGTGCTCCAAACAGTATATTAAGCCCCATATAATGCTCCATACAGTATAATAAGCAACATGTATTGCTCCATACATAATGGTTAACCAAATAACAAAAACAGGCCTATATTGGCCACACTTCCAACATTACCAGAATCAAAAGAAGAAAGGAAGCAAAAAGCAGCTATAGATAAAAGGTGTACTTTATTAAATTCAGACAGAAAACAGGTTTAAGGCTATGTGCACACGTTGCGGAATTGCCATGGAAATTTCCGCGGCAATTCCGCACCTCCCTGCCGCGGGAAATCCGCATATTATAGGTATGCGTATTCCCGCTAAACACTAGCGTTTTGCAAGCGGAATTAGCTTGCAGAATGCTAGCGTTTTACAAGCTATCTGACAGGGTGGTCACACGAGTCAAACAAGTGTTTGACATGTGTGACCAACTTTTTACTATTGATGCCGCCTATGTCGCATCAATAGTAAAAAGATCTAATGTAAAAATAATAAAAAAAATAATAAATAATGATATTCTCACCTTCCGGCGGCCCCCGCAGCCTTCCCGCCTCTCAGCGACGCACCCGGCAAGTTACGTTCCCAGGAGTCCTTTGCGGCAATCACCCCGATGACGTAGCATCTCGCGAGACCGCTACGCCATCTGGGTGATCTCGCAAAGCACTTCTGGGAACGCGATTGGCGGGAGCGTCGCTGAAGGCGGGAAAGCTGCGGGGGCCGCCGGAAGGTGAGAATATCATTATTTTTTATTTTAATTATTGTTTTTACATGGATATGGTACTCAGGGCCTGGAGGAGAATCTCCTCTCCTCCAGACCCTGGGTACCATCCGCACATGAACCGCTTACTTTCCGCATGGTGGGCACAGCCACATGCAGAAAGTAAGCGGTTCAATGCATTCCTATGGCAGCGGAACTGCAGCGGTTCCGCAAAAAAGAATGAGCATGCTGCGGATTCTCCCGCGATGCGTTTCCGCCGCGGAAAAACCCGCAGCATGTGCACAGCATTGCGGAATCTCATAGGCCTTAATGAGTTGTATTGTGTAAGCGGTTTTGCCGCGGTTTTGCGGCGTTTCCGCCGCGAAAAACCGCGGCAAAACCGCTAAAAAACCGCAACGTGTGCACATAGCCTTAAAATTCATAAAAAAGGGGTAAAGTGAGTGACAAGGAGGCCCCACATATAAAGGTCAGCGGTGAGTTAATACTGCAATAGTATAATAAACTGCATGGCTGGAGACATCAACCTATAGGGCAATCATATTTCTATGTGGAATATCCTTGCATATTGGAGGCGCACTCCTATCCAATGCACTTAGTAAGATTTACATCAATGTATAGCAATAATCAAGCAATGCAGGTTTAATCCCTTAAAGTAATAATAATAGATTTGATTACCTATCATGTAGAGAGATTAGGAAACATAAATGGAAAACTACTGTACAATATGCCTGAAGAAGTGCAATTATATGTCCATGTTGAGATGGGGGGTACTCGCATGTGCCAATAAAGTAAACGCTAAGGCTATGTGCACACGTTGCAGATTTGTTGCGTTTCTACAGCTTTTTCGCGCGGGAAATGATCCAAAACGCAAGTGATTACTTAAGCAATGTTAATCAGTGGCATTCCTGAATGTTGTGAACATGCTGCTGAAATTTCCGTCCTTATTTGCAACATTTTATTTTCCGCAGCATGTCAATTCTTTCTGCGGATCTGCAGCGTTTCTGCAACCATTGACTTCCATTGAGTCAGTCAAATCTGCAGCAAAACCGCAGGTGTAAAAAGGATTGCGGATTTGCTGCGAATTTACTGCCAAAAATGCTGCAGAAAAGGAAATGATGTCAGAAGGAGGAAGAGTGTGTAGACGGAGAATGTGTGTTTGGGCGGAGAATATGTGCGTGTCTGTGTGTGCCTGCGTGTGTGTGCGGGTGTCTGAGGCTGTGTACAGGTGTCTGTGTGTACCCATGCGATGAACAGCCCATAGTGATTGTACTTAGGCGTCGTCTGATGGGACTACTACTCTCATCTGGCTACGTCTGCTGTCACATATACAGAGACCGCATGAGACGATGATGGCAGAATAGGCTCATCATCCGGCGCCTGAGTTCAATAGTAAAAAAAATCAAAACATTGACATAATCACACACAAAATACATATTCACCGAACACCTAATCAATCCTTGACGCCCACGTCTCTTGCAAGCAATCAAAAATAATAAACCAACATACTCCCTGTCCGCCGTAGTCCATTTATACCGAGTATTCCACGTCGATGTCATCTGGCCACTGGTGATATACTGCAGGAGCAATTACCTCCTGTCAGTGTATCACTGAGCCGCCATGAGAGTTCATCGGAGTTTATCAGCTCCACTGCTCTCACTTATGGCACCGCTGTGTGGGAAAGTTCTCACATGGCGGTAGTGCAGTAAGTGACAGTATCGGAGCTGATGAACTCCGTGAATTCTCACGGCAGCGCACTAATACACTGTGGGAGCGATTACCTCATGTCAGTGTATTGACAGAGGCCGGGTAGAGCGGTCACACTGTGAGATCGACGTGGGACACTTGGTATGGACTATGTCGGACAGGAAGTATTTGTTGGTTTATTATTTTATTTTTTGCAGGAGATGAGGGAGTCGGGGATTAGGCGTTAGGTAAGTATGGTTAATTAAGATACAATAAAGGAATCTGTGTGATTATTTCAAATAAAGGACTTTATTCTGGCTGTGTGTTTATTTACCATATAACTATAGGATTAGTAATGGATAGGTGTCTTACAGATGCCTCTCCATTACTAAGCCTTGGGCTTGATGTCACCTGACAATACAAAAGTGACATCAACCCCACAAATATAAGCTCCACTTGCCATCGCTACAGGGCAAGTGGGAAGAGCGAGGCTAAGTGCCATAATTGGCGCATCAATAAGATGTGCCATTTCTGGGGCAGCTGAGAGCTGATGTTTTTATCCGGGGAGGGGTCAATATCCATGACCCCTTCCCAGGCTGTTAAAATCAGCTCGCAGCTGTCTGCCTAGCCTTTGCTGGTTCGATTTAATAGGGAGACCCCATGTCAATTTTTTTCTAGGGATCCCCTGTAAATTAGCCAGTAAAGACTAAGAAAACATCTATGAGCTGATATTAATAGCCTGGGAACCTTTATGGCTATTGGCTCCTGCCCAGAATATTAACATCAGCCGTCAGTTTTCCCTCTGCTGGTTATGAAAATTACGCAGGAGTCCACACAATTTTTGAGAAATAAACAGATATTGCGTTTCATACAGATGTGTGTGTGTCTTTATTTAACTCTTTATGTACTGTTTTTATTAACCCCTTTACCCCCAAGGATGGTTTGCATGTTAATGACCAGGCCAATTTGTACAATTCTGACCACTGTCCCTTTATGAGGTAATAACTCTGGGACGCTTCCATGGATCCCGGTGATTCTGACATTCTTTTCTCATGACATATTGTACTTCATGATGGCGGTAACATTTCTTTGATATGACTTGTGTTTATTTGTGAAAAAATGGAAATTAGGTGAAAATTTTGCAATTTTCCAAATTTGAATTTTCATGCCCTTAAATCACAGAGATATGTCACACAAAATACTCAATAAGTAACATTTCCCACATGTCTACTTTACATCAGCACAATTTTGGAACCAACATTTTTTTTGTTAGGAAGTTATAAGGGTTAAAAGTTGACCAGGGATTTCTCATTTTTACACAATTTTTTGTTAGGGACCACATCACATTTGAAGTCACTTTTAGGGGTCTATATGATAGAAAATACCCAAAACTGACACAATTCTAAAAACTGCACCCCTCAAGGTGCTCAAAACCACATTCAAGAAGTTTATTAACCCTTCAGATGCTTCACAGGAATTTTTGGTATGTTTAAAAATATGAAAATTTAACATTTTTTCACAAAAAATTTACTTCAGATCCAATGTGTTTTATTTTACCAAGGGTAACAGGAGAAATTGGACCCACAAAAGTTATTGTGCAATTTATCCTGAGTATGCTGATACCCCACATGTGGGGGTAAACCACTATTTGGGCGCATGGCAGAGCTTGGAATGGAAGGAGCGCCGTTTTGGAATGCAGACTTTGATGGAATGGTCTGCGGCTGTCAGAGCTGCATGCATTTTACACTGACCTGAGAGAATTCATGACTTGCACTGCGCTTGTCTAGAAGTCTCTCAGCTCTGCAGACCCGGATGTTGTCATGACGACTCTGGGTCTCCATGGCAGCGATCGGGACCCCGCGTTATGCCTCCTGACCCCTGGCAGCACTCCCCCCGTGAGAGCGGCTGAACGCCTATGACGTAGTATCCCGTCCATGGGCATTCAGGCCCAGGGCACATGGACAGGATAGTACGTCAGATGGCAGAAAGGGGTTAATGAGAGTATCTGGCTGATACCTTTTCTTTGACTAAACCTGGGCTTGGTATTGCAATATATATTTGTTTTGTGTGTGTAAAGACTATATTTGAACATGGTATGTGATGATATTATGGTCTTCAATGGAGAATGAAAAAGAAGAGGTTGAACAAGGAAATGACATCACAATTCTTTTTAAATAATATATCTTTATTTAGCTTACAAAAACGCATACAAATCCACATGAAAATCCGCATGAAAATCTGTGTGGAATTTCAACTGCGTTTTCTGCCAAGAGAGGCAGAAATCGTGCAGAAATTTCCACAAGCAAATCCGCAACGTGCGCACATAACCTTAACCAGTTAAGGACCAAGCCATGTTGTAGGTTAATGACCGGGCCAATTTTTACAATTCTGACCACTGTCATTTTATGTTCTTATAACTCTGGAACGCTTCAACGGATCTTGGCGATTCTGAGATCGTTTTCTCGTGACATATTGTACTTCATGACAGTGGTAAAATTTCTTCGATATAACTTGCATTTATTTATGAAAAAAACGGAACTATGGCGAAAATTTTGCAAACTTTAAATTTTATGCCCTTAAATCAGAGAGAAATGTCACAAAACATAGTTAATAAATAACATTTCCCACATGTCTACTTCACATCAGCACCATTTTGGACCCAAAATTTTATTTTTGTTAGGAAATTATAAGGGTTAAAAGTTGACCAGCGATTTCTCATTTTTCCAACAAAATTTACAAAACATTTTTTTAGGGACCACCTCACATTTGAAGTCACTTTGAGGGGTCAATATGACAGAAAATACCCAAAAGTGACACCATTCTAAAAACTGCACCCCTCAAGGTGTTCAAAACCACATTCAAGAAGTTTATTAACCCTATGGTACTTCACAAGAATTGAAGCAATGTGGAAGGAAAAAATTGAACATTTAACTTTTTTTCCCCAAATTTTTCTTTCAACACAATTCTTTTTATTTTGTCAAGGGTATCAGGAGAAAATGAACTACAATATTTGTTGCAAAATTTCTCCTGAGTACACTGATACCCCATGTGTGGAGGAAGACCAATCTTTAGGCGCACAGCAATGCTCAGGAGGGAAGGAGCATCATTTGAGATTTTGAATGTCAAATTGGCTGGAATCGAGAGCGGACACCATGTCGCGTTTGGAGAGCTCCTGATGTACCTAAACAGTGGAAACCCCCTATAAGTGACCCCATTTTGGAAACTAGACCCCCAAGGAACCTATCTAAATGTGTGGTGAGCACTTTGAACCCCCAAGGGCTTCACAGAAGGTTATAACGTACAGCTGTAAAATTAAAAAATCATATTTTTTCCACAAAAATGATCTTTTCACCCCCAATTTTTATTTTTCAAAGGGTAACAGGACCCCAAAAGTTATTGTGAAATTTGTCCTGAGTACGCTGATACCCCATTTCTGGGGGTAGAACCACTATTTGGGCGCATGGCAGAGCTCGGAAGGGAAGGAGTGCCGTTTTGGAATGCAGACTTTGATGGAATGGTCTGCGGGTGTCATGTTGCGTTTGCAGAGCCCCTGATGTGCCTAAGCAGTAGAAACCTCCCACAAGTGACCCCATTTTGGAAACTAGACCCCCAAGGAACTTATCTAGATGTGTGGTGAGCACTTTGAACCCCCAAGTGCTTCACAGAAGTTTATAACGTAGAACCGTTAAAATAAAAAAATCATATTTTTTCCCAAAAAATTATCATTTTGCCCCCAAATTTTTATTTTTATAAGGGTAACAGGAGAAATAGGACCCCAAAAGTTGTTGTGCAATTTGTCCTGAGTACGTCATACCCCATATGTGGGGGTAAACCACTGTGATCGCCTTACTGCGATCTTTGGGAGGCAGAATGAACAAATCCACAAAAGGTGAAGAATTAGTTTTATTTTTTACGCCGTTCCTCGTGCGGGATTAGTGATTAGGCGAATTTATTATTCGGGTTGGTGCGATTACAGCGATACCAGATTTACATCCTATTTTCATGTTTAGCTTCTGTCACACACTAAAAGACGCTTTTTTTTGGAAGAATTTCTTGTAAGAAATTTTTGCATCGCCGTATTTTGAGAGTCATGTGCGGGCTTATTTTTTGCGGGATGAGCGGATGTTTTTATTGGTACCATATTCGGGCACATAACTTTTTTTGATCGCTTCCTATTCTGATTTTTGTGGAAGCAGAATGAACAAAAACCAGCAATTCGGGAATTGTTTTTTTTTTCCTTCGTACCAAGTGTGGTAAAATTGGTAAGGCAGCTTTATTCTTCGGGTCACTATGATTACAGCAATACCTCATTTATATCTTTTTTTTATGTTTTGGCGTTTTTTACACAATAAAAACTTTTATAGAAAAAATAATTTTTTTGCATCACTTTATTCTGCGAGCTATAACTTTTTTTTAATTTTTTGCTGATGGCGCTGTATGGCGGCTTGTTTTTTTGCGAGACGCCGCTCCCGGCTGTCAGTAAAGGAAGCTCGGCCACTGCAGCGCTGAGCTCCTGAACTGATCGGGCAGGAGAAGCTGAAATGTCAGCCTCTCCTGCTCGATCGCTGCTGTGTTTGGTCAGTCAGATTGACTGACCAATCACAGCGCTGTGGGTGCGGGGACCGACTGCAAAGGTCCCCGTACCTCTTGCCATGTCTGTCAGACAGCTGTCGGCACTGAACTACCACTGCGTGTTTACCAGCAGTGGTAGTTCAAAGGCATGACGTGTACAGTCCGTCCTGGTGCCGGAACTGACATCCTGCCATGACGGACTGTGCACGTCAATGGACATTAAGGGGTTGAAGTAGAAACTAAGGAAGAAAAAGACTCCTAGGCATGAAAAAAAATAAATCAATAAAAGTCCTTTATAGCCACATAAGAACCACACATCCTGACCACACTAGTAGGCATGACAAATGGAAAAGACACCTGGACCATAGGTATAAAGATAAATCCGATACTCAACTGTAACGACCTTGATGGAGTGGGGAATGGGTTCCGCTACATACACTCCGTACTAGGGCGGCTTCGCTACATACGCTTCATACACACATCTCTGCTACTTACTCTACGTACACACATCTCTGCTACATACGATCTGTACACATTTCTGCTACATACGCTCCGTACACATCTCTGCTACATACTCTCCGTACACACATCTCTGCTACATATTCTCCATACACACAGCTCCGCTACATACTCTCCATACACATATCTTCGCTACATACTCTCCGTACACACAGCTCCGCTACATACTCTCCATACACACATCTCCGCTACATACTCTCCATACACACAGCTCCGCTATATACTTTCTGTACACACAGCTCCGCTAGATACGCTCCATACACACGGCTCCGCTACATACGATACTTGTGTGGTGCCCCTGAGGGTCCAGTCGCCACAGAGGTACTGCACCTCAACCAGAGGTGTGGTATCCCATCTTTCAGGTAAGATGGAGACTCTTAACCTGGCTCTGACACAACACTGCATCCATCACACACACTAGCAGCAGTTCCTCTCGCATGTGTGCTGGCTAGGAAAGGGTGTCAGATGGTGGGTGGAGCTTGTGGGTGAGAGCAGGAGAATTGAGGGAAGAAAGGAAGAGTCTTCCCGTAGGGGAAGAAGGGAAAAGACGTGCATAGGCAACCTTCCCATAGGGGAAGGCGGGAAGAGATAGAACCATGCAGCAGGCTCCTAGTCTGGAGGAACTGCTAGCAGACAGAAAGAAGCTCCCTGTAGGGGAAAGGGATTTCTCCGAGGCACGGCTGAGCAGAAGGCTACCCGTGGGGCTCGTTCCAGGCTGACGGACGTCAGCTGGCAGAATCCAGGTCGCAGAAGGGTCTCGGCCCCTAGCCTAATGGAGTGTACTACAGGACTCCGCCAGCAAGCCGACAGCTGTGGCAACTTTAGGGGTCACAGCCAACAACCACAATCATTTGTTCCGGGAAGGCAGCTATATAGAATCAAGGAAACGCCTGGGTCAAGTTGTCCAACAGGATTCGCAGCTGCTGGACTGGGACACTGTTTGTGAGGTGCTGGGAAGGAAGAGGTGTAGGAATCAGCACAGTGAGAAGGCCAGGGAAGGCATATACTGACAGGGAGCTCTGGACTGGTGTTCTCCATCTACCTGGGAGTTGGCTGGATTCCTTACCTGGAGGACGTGGCACCAAGCGGGCACCTATACTGCAGACAGAACTGTGAGTAAAGCTTTGGAAACTGCATCTGACTGTGTCCTCTCAAGTTCTTCCAGCGACACTCACCCAGCACTGCTACATTACATCTACCAGCACCATTATCCTCTACATCATACTTCTGCCCTGGGACAGCAAGCTCTGCCTGTCGAGAGCTATTCCAACTCTGCTTCATCACACGACCAGTCCCAGAGGATCTGCAATGCAGCGCTGGTCACCTCTGACCAGAAACCACAGGTGGCGTCACGAACACTTTACTACAAACTCTATCTTACCCTGTAAATATTCCCCTTTTATTGGACGCCCAGGGCCACGGACCGGGTAACTGCTGCCCTGACACAGCCCTTTAAGACACCGGCCTGGTACCGAGTAATCCACTGCCCTGGCGGGCGATCCATTTTGGCTTCACGAACAGGATGAACCGACCCTTGAATTAGGGTCTTGTGCGACTAACAGAATGTGTAAAGGATTAAACTTATTGGACCTGTGATTTGGACTGTAAAGATGGCTGCCATGGCGGTTCCACGAGGTGTGCAGTGAGGTGTGCCGTCTTGGGCAGTACCCAAGAAAGAGCGAGAAACAAAAAGAACTTCACCTGTCTGTACTTCTATGCAACTGCATCGTGGCCGACGGCCAGGGGTGTCCATATCCTGGCGTGGTATGGCGGCAAAGGAAAAAGACACCGCCCCTCGGGGGTATAGAGACGCTCTGCGGCAGGAAAGAAAGCGAAGGAGAAGCCAGTACACCAGGAGGCCATCATGGAGAGCAGAAGGAGGCCTGAGGAGTGCGGGAAGGAGAAAGTAAATTTCCCCGGCTCTGAAGAATCAGGCTCCAGCGCCCAGGAGGATGTCGACCTGGCCGGTGTAGAGCGCGAAATCCAAGAACTGGCCCGTCATCTGGAGAGGAAGCAGGCGTTGTTGGAGAGGAGGAGGCAAGCCGCCAAGCAGGAGGCCGCCCGTGCCCGAGTACCCACACCACTGGTACCTGAAGTCCCGGTACCCGTGCCATCTTGACCTGAAGCCCCAGTACCCACATCACTGGTACCTGCAGTTCCAGTCCCCACGCCACTGGAGGCAGCGACCGATGACCGAAGCACCAGGAGCGTAGGTACGAGCAGTGCCCCTGGGTCATGGGAGGAGTGGCTGGGTCCCATCGGGCTACCACCGACCCCAAAGTCTGGCCAGCTGGTACTGGACGTAGCCTGGGACCGTAACGTCATCCCACAGGGGGGCATATTAGAACCTGTCCCAATACCGCAGCCACCTCAAATGGTGAAGTACAAGCCAGAGGTCCTAATTTGGGGTGATCATGACGGGACTGATCTTATGGGGTTCCCCATCACCTCTGATGAGTTTTGCCGCCGGCAGATCCACCACAGATCTACATCTACCTGTCACGCGGTCTTATGATATGTGTACGATGTCAGTAAACTATTCTTAAAAGAACAACACTCTATACAACATATAGATTAGCAACATCAGCATGTAAATAAAGAATAGATTTACCTGACACAATATCCGTTGAACTCAGGATAAATCTTGAGGACTTGATACACTGTCACAGGAAAGAAGAGGACCGGGGGTCTAACCTGACCCTAAGCTGGGGTCCTAACTAATCCCTCACCTTGGAGGTACTGATAATGGTTCAGAGGTCCAAGTCTCCAGCCTAACCCTGTCTCCTATCAGTCCCTGAACCCTGTAATCAGTCCTAAGAAGGATTCTGATTACCACCAAAGGGATATGGGCTGATCTCTGCTAAATACACAGATTAGAAATATAAGACAGACTGGAGAAAACACAGACTTGCATACACACTCAAACACAGAAGGAACATAAATGATCCGGGATATTAAACTCTAAGCAAGGTGAGCTTAAAACAACTAAGGAGCTCTTTAACTTAAGTCTATACAGATACAATCCTATCTGTGGTCTGCATGAAGAATTTCACTGGCAACTCCCAACACAGACAACCAGAGATTTAAAGGAAACCAATCAACAAATAATTAATTGCAGCCGGGAGAAACTGCACCCAGTCCCAGAACTGAGCACAGACAGAATTAACTCCCTAACTGCCAAACACAAAGAAACAGCAACTCAGCTGTGAGAAGTCAGAATGTGCAACCGCGACGATCTTCAACATGTCAGAATGTGCAACCGCGACAATTGCATCCCCCCACGTAAACAAAATGCCCTCCAAAACTTGGACACAAACTGAGACCCCCTATCTGACACCACATCAGAAGGCAACCCATGAAGTCTCACAATCTCCCCAATGAACACCTGCGCCAGAGTTTTAGCATTAGGGAGGGCAGGAAGAGCAATGAAATGTGCCATCTTACTGAACCTGTCAACAACCACCAGTATGACAGTCTTCCCTGACGACTGAGGAAGGTCCGTGATGAAGTCCATAGACAAATGAGTCCATGGACGCTCCGGAAGTTTCAAGGGTAAGAGGGTCCCAGACGGACGGGTATGAGGGGTCTTAGAGCGAGCACAAACCCCACAGGACGCGACAAAAGTTAAAACATCTTTATTAACGTTAGGCCACCAAAACCGGCGAGAAAGGAGATCTAAAGTAGCCTTACTCCCTGGATGTCCTGCTAAAGCAGAATTATGATGTGCCTCAATAACCTTTTGTCTCAACTGATTTGGGACAAACAGTCTCCCTGGAGGTCCTGCAGGGGCGTCCCCCTGAACCTCTAATACCTCCTCCTCAAGCTCAGAACATACAGCCGACACTACCACCCCCTCCTGAAGGATAGGAATCGGGTCATCCATTTTCCCGGCCCCTGGGAAACTGCGAGACAAGGCATCCGCCTTAACATTCTTAGATCCAGGGCGATAAGTGACAACAAAATTAAACCTGGTAAAAAACAACGACCATCGAGCTTGTCTGGAATTCAGACGCTTAGCAGATTCCAAATACAGCAGGTTCTTGTGATCAGTAATGACGGTGACCGGGTGGACTGCCCCCTCCAAAAAGTGACGCCATTCTTCAAAAGCCAACTTAATGGCCAAAAGTTCCCTATTGCCGATATCATAATTCCTTTCGGCGGACGACAATTTCTTAGAAAAGAAAGCGCACGGATGCCATTTACCAGGGGACGGACCCTGGGACAATATTGCACCCACCCCTACGTCAGACGCGTCCACCTCCACAACGAACGGCTGTGATGCATCTGGTTGGATGAGAACGGGTGCCGAAGCAAAACATTTTTTCAAAGAGGAAAAAGCTTGGCAAGCTTTGTCCGACCATTTAGAAAAATCCGTCCCTTTTCTTGTCATGTCAGTGAGAGGTTTGACAACAGATGAGAAATTACAAATAAATTTCCGGTAGTAGTTAGCAAACCCCAGAAAACGCTGCAGAGCCTTAAGATCCTCTGGCTGATCCCATTCAAGCACTGCTCTCACCTTTTCAGGGTCCATACGGAAACCGGAGGCTGACACCAAGAAACCCAAAAACTGAAGTTCCTGTACGGCGAATACACACTTTTCCAGTTTGGCGTATAGTTTATTGTCTTGCAAGATCTGCAACACCTGTCTCACATGCTCCTGGTGAGACACAAGATCTGGTGAGTAAATTAAAATGTCATCCAAATATACGACCACAAACAGCCCCACCAGATGACGAAAAATGTCATTAACAAAATGTTGGAATACTGCTGGTGCAGTAGTCAGACCAAAAGGCATGACAAGGTTCTCATAATGTCCCTCCGGCGTGTTAAACGCCGTTTTCCACTCATCCCCCTCTTTTATCCTAATCAGATTATACGCCCCCCTGAGATCCAATTTAGAGAACCATTTGGCGCCAACAATTTGATTGAAGAGATCAGGAATCAGAGGGAGTGGATACGGATCTCGAACAGTAATCCGATTAAGTTCGCGGAAATCCAAGCAAGGGCGTAGGCCTCCATCTTTTTTCTTCACAAAGAAGAACCCCGCGGCCACTGGGGAAGATGAAGGTCTAATATGCCCTTTGGCCAGACTTTCCGAAATATAATCTTTCATAGCCTGCCTCTCAGGACCAGAAAGGTTATATAACCTAGCTTTAGGTAACTTAGCATCAGGAAGTAAATTAATAGAGCAGTCATACACGCGATGAGGAGGCAACTCCTGACACCCCTCCTCAGAGAACACATCCCCAAAGTCCTCCAAAAAAGGAGGCAAAGTACTAGGCACGACCGCACTGATGACTGTGTTCATGCAGTTACTTTTGCAAAACTCACCCCATTGGCTTATCTCTCTGGACTGCCAATTAATCACAGGGTTATGTTTAACCAACCAAGGAAGTCCCAACACAATAGGAGTAGGTAGACCCTCCAACACATAACAAGATAATAGTTCCCTATGTATTGCCCCTACCCGAAGGTCAATGTTATGAACCTCATGAACAAAGCTACCTTGGCCGAGAGGCCTGGCGTCAATGGAGAATATAGGGATCGGTTTGACCAATACACTCAGATGCATACCTTGAGCCTGAGCAAACTGAGCGTCAACCAGATTAGCCCCGGACCCACTATCAAGAAGAACAGAAAATCTCTCCACTCTCGTACCAACCACCACCTCCACTGGTACAAGGAACTGAGAAGAACTAGCGGACGAAATACATACTCCCAGATTGTCGTCCACCACACAACCTGGGATTAACAGTTTTCCGGCGACTTCTTGTTCAACAAGGCACGGGACGGACATCCCCCAACAAAATGTCCCTCTTTCCCGCAGAAGAAACACCTTCTAGTCCTGCGGCGTACCGCCAATCCCCTCCTACGAAATGATGTCCCTCCCAACTGCATAGGCTCCTCCGAACAGACAAGGGGAACCTCAACATAAGGGACTTTAGTAGTAGGTGGAGTAACAACAGGGGGCGGAGTTACCTCGCACCTCTCCCGGAGCCGTCTATCAGTACGGATAGCCAGGGCCATAGCAGCCTCCAGTGATGGAGGAGAATCATACTGAGCCAAAACGTCCTTTAATTTGTCAGAAAGCCCATGACAAAACTGGCTCCTAAGAGCTGGGTCATTCCACTGAGTATCTGTAGCCCATCTACGGAACTCAGAAGCAAATTCCTCCGCCGGACGATCTCCCTGCTGTATCTTACGTAATTTTGTCTCAGCAAGAGAGACCCGATCTGGGTCATCATATACCAAACCCAGGGCAGTAAAAAATCGATCTACTGACTGTAGAGCCGGGGATCCCGGAGGAAGGGAAAATGCCCAGGATTGAGGGTCCCCTTGTAGGAGCGAGATAACAATTCCCACTCTCTGCTCTTCACTCCCTGATGATCGAGGCCGAAGCCGAAAATACAATTTACATGCTTCCCTGAAGGTAAAAAATTTGTCTCGCCCACCAGTGAACCTGTCCGGGAGAGCTACTTTAGGTTCAAATCTGGTTTGCTCCGAGGGAGACAAAACTTTGGACTTAATGTCCGTCAGCTCCATGGATAATCCCTGCAACTGCAGAGCCAGCTGGGCTACTGGATCCATGGCAACTGGGAATAATTTTATGGGCCAGTGAAAATGTCACGCGGTCTTATGATATGTGTACGATGTCAGTAAACTATTCTTAAAAGAACAACACTCTATACAACATATAGATTAGCAACATCAGCATGTAAATAAAGAATAGATTTACCTGACACAATATCCGTTGAACTCAGGATAAATCTTGAGGACTTGATACACTGTCACAGGAAAGAAGAGGACCGGGGGTCTAACCTGACCCTAAGCTGGGGTCCTAACTAATCCCTCACCTTGGAGGTACTGATAATGGTTCAGAGGTCCAAGTCTCCAGCCTAACCCTGTCTCCTATCAGTCCCTGAACCCTGTAATCAGTCCTAAGAAGGATTCTGATTACCACCAAAGGGATATGGGCTGATCTCTGCTAAATACACAGATTAGAAATATAAGACAGACTGGAGAAAACACAGACTTGCATACACACTCAAACACAGAAGGAACATAAATGATCCGGGATATTAAACTCTAAGCAAGGTGAGCTTAAAACAACTAAGGAGCTCTTTAACTTAAGTCTATACAGATACAATCCTATCTGTGGTCTGCATGAAGAATTTCACTGGCAACTCCCAACACAGACAACCAGAGATTTAAAGGAAACCAATCAACAAATAATTAATTGCAGCCGGGAGAAACTGCACCCAGTCCCAGAACTGAGCACAGACAGAATTAACTCCCTAACTGCCAAACACAAAGAAACAGCAACTCAGCTGTGAGAAGTCAGAATGTGCAACCGCGACGATTTTCTTGGCGATGCACACATGACACTACCAGTACCATTATCCTCTACATCATACTTCTGCCCTGGGACAGCAAGCTCTGCCTGTCAAGAGCTATTCCAACTCTGCTGCATCACACCACCAGTCCCAGAGTATCTTCACTGCACCGCTGGTCACCTTTGACCAGAGACCACAGGTGGCGTCACGAACACTTTACTACAAACTCTATCATCCTGTGTGAATATTCCCCTTTCATTGGATGCCCAGGGCCACGGACCGGGTCACTGCTGCCATGACACATCCCTTTAAGACACTGGCCCAGTACCGAGTAACCCACTGCCCTGGCGGGCGATCCACTTACATACGGCTCCGCTCCATACACCTCGCACACGTGCAGCTCCACTCCGTACACCTTGCACACGTGCGGCTCCGCTCCGTACACCTTGCACACGTGCGTCTCTGCTCCTTACACCTCGTACACACGCGGCACCGCTCCGTAAGCCTCGTACACACACGGCTCTGCTCCGTACACCTCGTACACACACGGCTCCACTCCGTACACCTCATAAACACACGGCTTCTCTCCATACACCTTGTACACACACGGCTCTGCTCCGTACACCTCGTACACACGGCTCCGCTCTGTACACCTCGTACACACACAGCTCCTCTCCGTACACCTTGTACACACACGGCTCCGCTACGTACACCTCGTAAACACACAGCTCTGCTCCGTACACCTTGTACACACGGCTCCGCTCCGTACACCTCGTACACACACAGCTCCTCTCCGTACACCTTGTACACACACGGCTCCGCTCCGTACACCTCGTAAACACACAGCTCTGCTCCGTACACCTTGTACACATGGCTCCGCTCCGTACACGCGGTTCCGCTCCGTACACCTCGTACACGTGGCTCCGCTCCGTACATCTCGTACACGCGGCTCCGCTCCGTACACCTCGTACACGCGGCTCCGCTCCGTACACCTCATACACACGCGGCTCCGCTCCTTACACCTCGTACACGCGTCTCTGTTCCGTACACCTCGTACACACACGGCTCCGCTCCTTACACATCGTACACACGCGGCTCCGCTCCTTACACCTCGTACACGCGGCTCCGCTCCGTACACCTCGTACACACACGGCTCCGCTCCGTACACCTCGTACACACACGGCTCTGCTCCGTACACCTCGTACACACACGGCTCTGCTACATCCACCCTGTAAACCCCTCCTGACCCCACACATAAACTTCCCCTCATCCAGCACCATGACACCCAGCACAGCAGAGTCCTGCATACACTGAGGCCCCTGATCATGTGACCCCTGACTCCTCCCCCCTGTGATCTAATCACAGGTCCTGTGCACAGAGCAGCCATATATGTGGAGTGCGGCTCTGTAGGTGGAGGTCGGTGCTGGAGGCTCCATTATTCTCTATGTGGAGTGTGGCTCTGCGGGTGGAGGTCGGTGCTGGAGGCTCCATTATTCTCTATGTGGAGTGCGGCTCTGCAGGTGGAGGTAGGTGCTGGAGGCTCCATTATTCTCTATGTGGAGTGCGGCTCTGCGGGTGGAGGTAGGTGCTGGAGGCTCCATTATTCTCTATGTGGAGTGTGGCTCTGCGGGTGGAGGTAGGTGCTGGAGGCTCCATTATTCTCTATGTGGAGTGCGGCTCTGCGGGTGCTGGAGGTAGATGCTGGAGGCTCCATTATTCTCTATGTGGAGTGTGGCTCTGCGGGTGGAGGTAGGTGCTGGAGGCTCCATTATTCTCTATGTGGAGTGTGGCTCTGCGGGTGGAGGTCGGTGCTGGAGGCTCCATTATTCTCTATGTGGAGTGCGGCTCTGCGGGTGGAGGTAGGTGCTGGAGGCTCCATTATTCTCTATGTGGAGTGCGGCTCTGCGGGTGGAGGTCGGTGCTGGAGGCTCCATTATTCTCTATGTGGAGTGCGGCTCTGCGGGTGGAGTCGGTGCTGGAGGCTACATTATTCTCTATGTGGAGTGCGGCTCTGCGGGTGGAGGTCGGTGCTGGAGGCTCCATTTTTCACTATGTGGAGTGCGGCTCTGCGGGTGGAGGTAGGTGCTGGAGGCTCCATTATTCTCTATGTGGAGTGCGGCTCTGCGGGTGGAGGTCGGTGCTGGAGGCTCCATTATTCTCTATGTGGAGTGCGGCTCTGCGGGTGGAGGTCGGTGCTGGAGGCTCCATTATTCTCTATGTGGAGTGCGGCTCTGCGGGTGGAGGTAGGTGCTGGAGGCTCCATTATTCTCTATGTGAAGTGCGGCTCTGCGGGTGGAGGTCGGTGCTGGAGGCTCCATTATTCACTATGTGGAGTGTGACTCTGCGGGTGGAGGTCGGTGCTGGAGCTCCATTATTCTCTATGTGGAGTGCAGCTCTGCGGTGGAGGTAGGTGCTGGAGGCTCCATTATTCTATATGTGGAGTGCGGCTCTGCGGGTGGAGGTAGGTGCTGGAGGCTCCATTATTCTCTATGTGGAGTGCGGCTCTGCGGGTGGAGGTAGGTGCTGGAGGCTCCATTATTCTATATGTGGAGTGCGGCTCTGCGGGTGGAGGTAGGTGCTGGAGGCTCCATTATTCTCTATGTGGAGTGCGGCTCTGCGGGTGGAGGTAGGTGCTGGAGGCTCCATTATTCTCTATGTGGAGTGCGGCTCTGCGGGTGGAGGTCGATGCTGGAGGCTCTATTATTCTCTATGTGGAGCGCGGCTCTGCGGGTGGAGGTCGGTGCTGGAGGCTCTATTATTCTCTATGTGGAGCGCGCTCTGCGGGTGGAGGTCGGTGCTGAGGCTCCATTATTCTCTATCTGGAGTGCGGCTCTGCGGGTGGAGGTCGGTGCTGGAGGCTCTATTATTCTCTATCTGGAGTGCGGCTCTGCGGGTGGAGGTCGGTGCTGGAGGCTCTATTATTCTCTATGTGGAGTGTGGCTCTGCGGGTGGAGGTCGGTGCTGGAGGCTCCATTATTCTCTATGTGGAGTGCGGCTCTGCGGGTGGAGGTAGGTGCTGGAGGCTCCATTATTCTATATGTGGAGTGCGGCTCTGCGGGTGGAGGTAGGTGCTGGAGGCTCCATTATTCTCTATGTGGAGTGCGGCTCTGCGGGTGGAGGTAGGTGCTGGAGGCTCCATTATTCTCTATGTGGAGTGCGGCTCTGCGGGTGGAGGTCGATGCTGGAGGCTCTATTATTCTCTATGTGGAGCGCGGCTCTGCGGGTGGAGGTCGGTGCTGGAGGCTCCATTATTCTCTATGTGGAGTGCGGCTCTGCGGGTGGAGGTAGGTGCTGGAGGCTCCATTATTCTCTATGTGGAGTGCGGCTCTGCGGGTGGAGGTCGGTGCTGGAGGCTCCATTATTCTATATGTGGAGTGCGGCTCTGCGGGTGGAGGTAGGTGCTAGAGGCTCCATTATTCTCTATGTGGATGTGGCTCTGCGGTGGAGGTCGGTGCTGGAGGCTCCATTATTCTATATGTGGAGTGCGGCTCTGCGGTGGAGGTAGGTGCTGGAGGCTCCATTATTCTCTATGTGGAGTGCGGCTCTGCGGGTGGAGGTAGGTGCTGGAGGCTCCATTATTCTCTATGTGGAGTGCGGCTCTGCGGTGGAGGTAGATGCTGGAGGCTCTATTATTCTCTATGTGGAGCGCGGCTCTGCGGGTGGAGGTCGGTGCTGGAGGCTCCATTATTCTCTATGTGGAGTGCGGCTCTGCAGGTGGAGGTAGGTGCTGGAGGCTCCATTATTCTCTATGTGGAGTGCGGCTCTGCGGGTGGAGGTCGTGCTGGAGGCTCCATTATTCTATATGTGGAGTGCGGCTCTGCGGGTGGAGGTAGGTGCTGGAGGCTCCATTATTCTCTATGTGGAGTGCGGCTCTGCGGGTGGAGGTAGGTGCTGGAGGCTCCATTATTCTCTATGTGGAGTGTGGCTCTGCGGGTGGAGGTAGGTGCTGGAGGCTCCATTATTCTCTATGTGGAGTGCGGCTCTGCGGGTGGAGGTAGGTGCTGGAGGCTCCATTATCCTCTATGTGGAGTGCGCTCTGCGGGTGGAGGTAGGTGCTGGAGGCTCCATTATTCTCTATGTGGAGTACGGCTATGCGGGTGGAGGTCGGTGCTGGAGGCTCCATTATTCTCTATGTGGAGTGCGGCTCTGCGGATGGAGGTAGGTGCCGGAGGCTCCATGTGGAGTGTGGCTCTGCGGGTGGAGGTCGGTGCTGGAGGCTCCATTATTCTCTATGTGGAGTGCGGCTCTGCGGGTGGAGGTAGGTGCTGGAGGCTCCATTATTCTATATGTGGAGTGCGGCTCTGCGGGTGGAGGTAGGTGCTGGAGGCTCCATTATTCTCTATGTGGAGTGCGGCTCTGCGGGTGGAGGTAGGTGCTGGAGGCTCCATTATTCTCTATGTGGAGTGCGGCTCTGCGGGTGGAGGTCGATGCTGGAGGCTCTATTATTCTCTATGTGGAGCGCGGCTCTGCGGGTGGAGGTCGGTGCTGGAGGCTCCATTATTCTCTATGTGGAGTGCGGCTCTGCGGGTGGAGGTAGGTGCTGGAGGCTCCATTATTCTCTATGTGGAGTGCGGCTCTGCGGGTGGAGGTCGGTGCTGGAGGCTCCATTATTCTATATGTGGAGTGCGGCTCTGCGGGTGGAGGTAGGTGCTAGAGGCTCCATTATTCTCTATGTGGAGTGTGGCTCTGCGGGTGGAGGTCGGTGCTGGAGGCTCCATTATTCTATATGTGGAGTGCGGCTCTGCGGGTGGAGGTAGGTGCTGGAGGCTCCATTATTCTCTATGTGGAGTGCGGCTCTGCGGGTGGAGGTAGGTGCTGGAGGCTCCATTATTCTCTATGTGGAGTGCGGCTCTGCGGGTGGAGGTAGATGCTGGAGGCTCTATTATTCTCTATGTGGAGCGCGGCTCTGCGGTGGAGGTCGGTGCTGGAGGCTCCATTATTCTCTATGTGGAGTGCGGCTCTGCAGGTGGAGGTAGGTGCTGGAGGCTCCATTATTCTCTATGTGGAGTGCGGCTCTGCGGGTGGAGGTCGGTGCTGGAGGCTCCATTATTCTATATGTGGAGTGCGGCTCTGCGGGTGGAGGTAGGTGCTGGAGGCTCCATTATTCTCTATGTGGAGTGCGGCTCTGCGGGTGGAGGTAGGTGCTGGAGGCTCCATTATTCTCTATGTGGAGTGTGGCTCTGCGGGTGGAGGTAGGTGCTGGAGGCTCCATTATTCTCTATGTGGAGTGCGGCTCTGCGGGTGGAGGTAGGTGCTGGAGGCTCCATTATCCTCTATGTGGAGTGCGGCTCTGCGGGTGGAGGTAGGTGCTGGAGGCTCCATTATTCTCTATGTGGAGTACGGCTATGCGGGTGGAGGTCGGTGCTGGAGGCTCCATTATTCTCTATGTGGAGTGCGGCTCTGCGGATGGAGGTAGGTGCCGGAGGCTCCATGTGGAGTGCGGCTCTGCGGTTGGTGGTAGGTGCCGGAGGCTCCATTATTCTCTATGTGGAGTGCGGCTCTGCGGGTGGAGGTAGGTGCTGGAGGCTCCATTATTCTCTATGTGGAGTACGGCTCTGCGGGTGGAGGTAAGTGCTGGAGGCTCCATTATTCTCTATGTGGAGTACGGCTATGCGGGTGGAGGTCGGTACTGGAGCCTCCATTATTCTCTATGTGGAGTGCGGCTCTGCGGGTGGAGGTAGGTGCCGGAGGCTCCATTATTCTCTATGTGGAGTGCGGCTCTGCGGGTGGAGGTAGGTGCTGGAGGCTCCATTATTCTCTATGTGGAGTACGGCTCTGCGGGTGGAGGTAGGTGCTGGAGGCTCCATTATTCTCTCTGTGGAGTGCGGCTCTGCGGGTGGAGGTAGGTGCTGGAGGCTCCATTATTCTCTATGTGGAGTGCGGCTCTGTGGGTGGAGGTCGGTGCTGGATGTTCCATTATTCTCTATGTGGAGTGCGGCTCTGCGGGTGGAGGTAGGTGCTGGAGGCTCCATTATTCTCTATGTGGAGTACGGCTCTGCGGGTGGAGGTAAGTGCTGGAGGCTCCATTATTCTCTATGTGGAGTACGGCTATGCGGGTGGAGGTCGGTACTGGAGCCTCCATTATTCTCTATGTGGAGTGCGGCTCTGCGGGTGGAGGTAGGTGCCGGAGGCTCCATTATTCTCTATGTGGAGTGCGGCTCTGCGGGTGGAGGTAGGTGCTGGAGGCTCCATTATTCTCTATGTGGAGTACGGCTCTGCGGGTGGAGGTAGGTGCTGGAGGCTCCATTATTCTCTCTGTGGAGTGCGGCTCTGCGGGTGGAGGTAGGTGCTGGAGGCTCCATTATTCTCTATGTGGAGTGCGGCTCTGCGGGTGGAGGTCGGTGCTGGAGGCTCCATTATTCTCTATGTGGAGTGCGGCTCTGTGGGTGGAGGTAGGTGCTGGAGGCTCCATTATTCTCTATGTGGAGTGTGGCTCTGTGGTGGAGGTCGGTGCTGGATGTTCCATTATTCTCTATGTGGAGTGCGGCTCTGCGGGTGGAGGTCGGTGCTGGAGGCTCCATTATTCTCTATGTGGAGTGCGGCTCTGCAGGTGGAGGTAGGTGCTGGAGGCTCCATTATTCTCTATGTGGAGTGCGGCTTTGCAGGTGGAGGTAGGTGCTGGAGGCTCCATTATTCTCTATGTGGAGTGCGGCTTTGCAGGTGGAGGTCGGTGCTGGAGGCTCCATTATTCTCTGTGGAGTGCGGCTTTGCAGGTGGAGGTAGGTGCTGGAGGCTCCATTATTCTCTATGTGGAGTGCTGCTCTGTGGGTGGAGGTCGGTGCTGGAGGCTCCATTATTCTCTATGTGGAATGCGGCTCTGCGGGTGGAGGTCGGTGCTGGAGGCTCCATTATTCTCTATGTGGAGTGTGGCTCTGCGGGTGGAGGTGGGTGCTGGAGGCTCCATTATTCTCTATGTGGAGTGCTGCTCTGTGGGTGGAGGTAGGTGCTGGAGGCTCCATTATTCTCTATGTGGAGTGCGGCTCTGCGGGTGGAGGTCGGTGCTGGAGGCTCCATTATTCTCTATGTGGAGTGTGGCTCTGCGGGTGGAGGTAGGTGCTGGAGGCTCCATTATTCTCTATGTGGAGTGCGGCTCTGCGGGTGGAGGTCGGTGCTGGAGGCTCCATTATCCTCTATGTGGAGTGCGGCTCTGCAGGTGGAGGTAGGTGCTGGAGCCCCGTTATTCTCTCTCAGGATTAGCCGCTGTTCACACTCGGCCATTTTTCCTCACCATATAATAAATGGTCTTTAAGGCTGGGTCTCACATAGCGATACACCAGCGATCCGACAACGATATGTACTTGTCAGGATCGCTGGTGTATCGCTACATTATCGCTGCTGAGCTGCCAAACAGGCAGCTCAGGCAGCGATCAGTACAAGCGACACTGCGGGTAACATCGCTTAGTTACCCGCAGTGTACCTTGAGGGTATGCCACACTAAACAATCCCGCTAGCGATCTCGTTAGCGTCGCATACTAATGAGATCGCTAGCGGGATCGTTTTAATATCGCTAGTAGTGGCCTAATTTAGCGATGTCGTTAAGGACGCTATCGCGGTTAGCGATCTCCTTAACGACTTTAGCGGTACAAAAGTACCGCTAAATCGCTAAAAAAAGGTGCCACACTCAGCGATACATACTTACCAGCGTGACGCCGACGATAAAAATAGGGTCCGGAACGATCGCTGTGATGAACGAGATCACAGCAGGGGCCACGTCGCTGGTAGATGCCGCACACAGCAACATCGCTAACGGGATCTCTAAATAGTGACGTTTTTTAGCGATCCCGTTAGCGATGTTGTTTAGTGTGGCATACCCTTTGGATACCAGCGCCCTGCTTCAGGGCGCTGGTATCCAAGGTACACAGCGGGTTTCTAGGCACAGCCCCGCGCCTGGAAACCCGCTGTGTACCTTAGTTACCAGTGGATCGCTGGTCTCCCGCCTGTCACACGCAGCGATGCGTGCTGGCCAGCAGGAGACCAGCGATCAAAAAATGGTCCAGACATATCAGCGATACCCGGCAGGGGGGCTGATCGTCGCTGAATGTCACACACAGCAATATCGCTGGGGAGATCGCTGCTGCGTCACAAAACTAGTGACTCAGCAGCGATCTCTGTAGCGATATCGCTATGTGAGACAGGGGCTTTAGACTCTTTACCGTATCTATGATGTTCAGTTTTCAATGTTTCCCCCTAAATACACAAGTTCTCCCCCAGCTGCTGATCTCTGGGGTCTGACCTGTGACAGTGGGTTCGGAAAGTATTCAGACCCCTTTAAATTTTTCACTTTTTGTTTCATTGCAGCTATTTGGTAAATTAAGAAAAGTTCACTTTTTTTCTCATTAATGTACACTCTGCACCCCATCTTGACTGAAAAAAAACAGAAATGTAGAAATTTTTGTAAATTTATTAAAAAATAAAAACTGAAATATCACATGGTCATAAGTATTCAGACCCTTTGCTCAGACACTCATATTTACGTCACATGCTGTCCATTTCCTTGTGATCCTCCTTGAGATGATTCTACTCCTTCATTGGAGTCCAGTTGTGTTTAATTAAACAGATCGGATTTGTAAAGGCGCACACCTGTCTATATAAGACCTCACAGCTCACAGTGCATGTCACACCAAATGAGAATCATGAGGTCAAAGGAGCTGGCCAAGGAGCTCAGAGACAGAATTGTGGCAAGGCACAGATCTGGCCAAGGTTACAAAAGAATTTCTGCAGTACTCAAGGTTCCTAAGAGCACAGTGGCCTCCATAATCCTTAAATGGAAGAAGTTTGGGACCACCAGAAGTCTTCCTAGACCCGGTCTTTCAGCCAAACTGAGCAATCGTGGGAGAAGAGTCTTGGTGAGAGAGGTAAAGAAGAACCCCAAGATCACTGTGGCTGAGTTCCAGAGATGCAGTAGGGAGATGGGAGAAAGTCAACTATCACTGCAGCCCTCCACCAGTCGGGCCTTTATGGCAGAGTGGCCTGATGGAAGCCTCTCCTCAGTGCAAGACGTATGAAAGCCCACATAGAGTTTGCTAAAAAAAAATGAAGGACTCCAGACTATGAGAAATATGATTCTCTGGTCTGATGAGACAAAGATAGACCTTTTTGGTGATAATTCTAATCGGTATGTGTGGAGAAAACCAGCCACTGCTCATCACCTGCCCAATACAATCCCAACAGTGAAACGTGGTGGGGGCAGCATCATGCTATGGGGGTGTTTTCAGCTGCAGGGACAGGGCGACTGGTTGCAATTGAAGTAAACATGAATGCGGCCAAGTACAGAGATATCCTGGATGAAAACCTCTTCCAGAGTGCTCTGGACCTCAGACTTGGTCGAAGGTTCACCATCCAACAAGACAATGACCCTAAGCACACAGCTAAAATAACAATGGAGTGGCTTCAGAACAACTCTGTGACCATTCTTGACTGACCCAGCCAGAGCCCTGACCTAAACCCAATTGAGCATCTCTGGAGAGACCTGAAAATGGCTGTCCACCAACGTTCACCATCCAACCTGACGGAGCTGGAGAGGATCTGCATGGAAGAATGGCGGAGGATCCCCAAATCCAGGTGTGAAAAACTTGTTGCATCATTACCAAGAAGACTCATGGCTGTACTAGCTCAAAAGGATGCTTCTAGTCAATACTGAGCAAAGGGTCTGAATACTTATGACCATGTAATAGTTCAGTTTTTCTTTTTTAAGAAAAAATTTGCAGATATTTCTACATTTCTGTTTTTTTTCAGTAAAGATGGGTGCAGAGTGTATATTAATGAGAAAAAATGAACTTTTTTGCATTTACCAAATGGCTGCAATGAAACAAAGAGTGAAAAATGTAAAGGGGTCTGAATACTTTCCCAACCCACTGTATATGACTACATGGACACCAATATTGCTGTAAAAGTTAGTAACTTTCGCTCCTTAGTATCTTTCCCACACAAGGTCTCCTTGTCTCTCCCCGGTCAGATGTTCGGCACATGGAGAGGTCATTAGTGATCGGCACCGACCATATTACAGGTCACCGTGACGTGGTTGGATGGATTTGCTCTCCTGCATCAAAAAATACCAGCAGTACCTTTATGATTTTACCGTTTACAGTAATATTGGAGTTCATGTATTAATCGCAGTGTGCTGACACAACGTGTGTGTATATGTTCTGATAACAATGCGTGTCCGAGTACAGTTAATGTAGATGTCACCTGCAGTCCTATGTAATACCACAGATAATGTAGTGGATGTCACCTGCAGTCCTATGTAATACCACAGATAATGTAGTGGATGTCACCTGCAGTCCTATGTAATACCACAGATAATGTAGTGGATGTCACCTGCAGTCTTATGTAATACCACAGATAATGTAGTGGATGCAGGGTGGATAAAAATCATGATTTTTTAAAAAAAATCAAAAAAATCGGATTTTTTTGATTTAAATAGGATTTTTTAATCAAGTTGTACACAAGCAAAACTTTGTCTTTTTGCAAATCAAATTATTTTACACAAATAAAAATATTAAAACAGTTGATGATTATGAAACCTAATAATTTTTATTTGCACTATTAAACAATCAGAATTGAACTACAGAGAGTAAGTACTTTTTAACAATAGCCTATCTCTAACGTTTGAAGTAAGCAAACATCTTCAGTGAATACATCAGTCCTTTAAGCCTACTGTTTATTTAGGACTTTTAATAGGAAAACTTGTTTGTCCTGCTTTAGCAGTTCCTAAGCGGTTTCGGACTGTTGTGTGCACAAAACCAAATGAAGAAAACAATCTCTCTACTTCTGCCGATGAAGCCGATGCAGTCAGTAGCTGAGTAGCTACATTTATTATCTTCGCTGGAAGAACAAGTGATTGCGACTTCCACCAGTCCAGTGGTTTTAGTTCATTAACGACGTTATCTGCAAACATGTATTTTTGAAATGGTGCAGATTCACACTTCAATTTCAGCACAGTTGCCACAATGTCATGGTTAGTATTGGCGAGCCACTCCATTGCAGAGTTGATTTCCGCCTCAGATAGTTTTTTTCCCTCTGTAGATGGGATGCAAGATATTGGCTAAATAGTGTTCTTCTTTTAATGCTTGGTCCTTGCGGTGGTGTATTGCAACCTTTACATTGTTTGAGAGGTTCAAGCGATCTAGCGAACCTTCTAAATCTTTCCAAACTTCTGTGGCATCAGCTATGGTTGCAGTATCTTTCTGCATTTTATCCAACGCAATAGATATTGGCTTTAACCTTTCCAAAAGGTCCTCGGCATTTCTCTTCACACCAAGATTTAATACTTTGCTTCGTATATTAGCATCAATTTTATCCCGATGTGTTTCGCAAATGGACACTAATTTTGACCAGTTGTTAATAAACAGTTCCAAGCATTCAGCCAAGGTATTCCATCTAACATCTTGTGGTAGAACCAACTTCAGTCCTCCCATTTCCTTGTAGGTTGCATGTGCAAAATGATTATTGCGGAAATATTTAACAATTTCTACAACATGTTCCTTGACACCCGAAATATGCAGGTCTTTTGCCAAAAGATGCAACAAATGGGCAGAACAACCGTATGTAATGACATTTGTGTCATCCTCATGTGCCAGTTCCGCTCGCATTTTTGCCACATTGCTTGCGTTATCAGTAACTAAGCTCCTTACTTTACATCCAAACTGTTCTTGGCATTGGTGAATTGAGTTCTTAGCAATTTCAAGTAAATATTCAGCAGTATGTGAATTTCCAGATGTGTCGATTGTGTCTGTAAGGTAAGTTTCACCATCTTCTGTTGTGACACAAGTGCAAATTATGGGGTCCTTGTGGATGTTGCTCCAACCATCCAAGCTCATGTTAACAACTTTGTCTTTCAAATATTTTGTACAAGCCGCTCTTTTTTTGTCGTATACAGCCTGAAGATGTTTTCCTGAGATATCAAATCTACTTGGTGGTTTGTAGCCTGGTCTTATTCCTTCGATCATTTGTACAAACAATGGGTGTTCAACTAGTCGGAAAGAAGAATTGGTTGCAAATATGAATTTAGCAATTAATTCATCAAAATGTTCTTTCTGGCTCGTCGTAGTCTTTAAGAGGAATTTTTCTACAATTTGCACGCAAAGTTTTTTGTTGGGCTGCTTTGTTGAAGTTGTACCCAGATATTGATTGTCACGTGCAGCACAAGCCATATTTGACCCTGAAAGCACAGTAATTAAAAATATAATTCGACTGCGTATTTGAAGAAATATAACGAAAATATTTTGAAACAAACTTTTTGAACAATGTAATGGTCCTCGTCCTATAAGGGCTGTCTCAAAAGTTATGCTCCTCAAGTTTCCGGTGAAGTTGCTGTAATACTAGTAATATCAGAGCAACTGAAAAAAATTATGTCACAAAAGTTTTAAAAATGTTTTTTTAAAAAAATGGTCAATTTGGCAGACTTCAAAAGTGAATTGTAGCCTACAATAAAAAAAAAATAGGCGTATACACACTCTTTTATTTTTACTTAACGTTAATCTTCTGTGAAATATTGCCTTAACATAAATTTAAATTCTATACTCCAGAACTAGTGCTAGAAATTTTTCTTTTCATAGACTTTAACCATCCCAGTAAAACGTCTGTTAAAATAGGTTGTAATTGCCAGACTTACCACTAGTGCTAGGGTCCTGGTGCATAAGAAGCTGTGGGGGTTCATTGACATTAGTTGTATCACTATCAACATCTTCATTTCCCTTCTGGTTGCAGTTTTCATAATGTGATTTCAAACGGCAAACAAGTCCTTGGATATCCTTTTGACAGTATTTGCACTTTGCTCTCCCACCTTTCTTTCCAAGCTCTGCTGGCATCTCAACAAAATGAACCCAAATAGGGTCTCTCTTACGACCTGCCATGGCTCACGCAGATCACTTCTGAAGTTTGATTGTTACTACAGCCAAGTACTGCTGACTGACTATCCAACAAGTTTGGGCATGTCAACTGAATGGAAAAAGAAACTGAAACCAAGCTACAGAAAGTGAAACCAAGCTAGAAGTGTGGAGTTAATTGAACAATGATTGAAAGTTAGATTTTAATCGTGATTTATATTAAAAAAATCTTTTGATTTAAATCAGTGATTTAAATCATGATTAAAATCACGATTTAAATCAATCTGATTTAAATAGAAAAAAATCATTTGATTTAAATCATGATTTAAATCGTTGATTTAAATCGGCGTGATTTAAATCAATCCACCCTGAGTGGATGTCACCTGCAGTCCTATGTAATACCACAGATCATGTAGTGGATGTCACCTGCAGTCCTATGTAATACCACAGATAATGTAGTGGATGTCACCTGCAGTCCTATGTAATACCACAGATAATGTAGTGGATGTTTCCTGCAGTCCTATGTAATACCACAGATAATGTAGTGGATGTCACCTGCAGTCCTATGTAATACCACAGATAATGTAGTGGATGTCACCTGCAGTCCTATGTAATACCACAGATAATGTAGTGGATGTTTCCTGCAGTCCTATGTAATACCACAGATCATGTAGTGGATGTCACCTGCAGTCCTATGTAATACCACAGATAATGTAGTAGATGTCACCTGCAGTCCTATGTAATACCACAGATAATGTAGTAGATGTCACCTGCAGTCCTATGTAATACCACAGATAATGTAGTGGATGGATGATACCTGCAGTCCTATGTAATACCACAGATCATGTAGTGGATGTCACCTGCAGTCCTATGTAATACCACAGATAATGTAGTGGATGTCACCTGCAGTCCTATGTAATACCACAGATTATGTAGTAGATGTCACCTGCAGTCCTATGTAATACCACAGATAATGTAGTGGATGTCACCTGCAGTCCTATGTAATACCACAGATAATGTAGTGGATGTCACCTGCAGTCCTATGTAATACCACAGATAATGTAGTGGATGTCGCCTGCAGTCCTACGTAATACCACAGATAATGTAGTGGATGTCACCTGCAGTCCTACGTAATACCACAGATAATGTAGTGGATGTCACCTGCAGTCCTATGTAATACCACAGATAATGTAGTGGATGTCACCTGCAGTCCTATGTAATACCACAGATAATGTAGTGGATGTCACCTGCAGTCCTATGTAATACCACAGATAATGTAGTGGATGTCGCCTGCAGTCCTACGTAATACCACAGATAATGTAGTGGATGTCACCTGCAGTCCTATGTAATACCACAGATAATGTAGTGGATGTTTCCTGCAGTCCTATGTAATACCACAGATCATGTAGTGGATGTCACCTGCAGTCCTATGTAATACCACAGATAATGTAGTAGATGTCACCTATAGTCCTATGTAATACCACAGATAATGTAGTGGATGATACCTGCAGTCCTATGTAATACCACAGATAATGTAGTGGATGTCTCCTGCCGTCCTATGTAATACCACAGATAATGTAGTGGATGTCACCTGCAGTCCTATGTAATACCACAGATAATGTAGTGGATGATACCTGCAGTCCTATGTAATACCACAGATAATGTAGTGGATGTCCCCTGCAGTCCTATGTAATAGCACAGATAATGTAGTGGATGTCACCTGCAGTCCTATGTAATACCACAGATTATGTAGTAGATGTCACCTGTAGTCCTATGTAATACCACAGATAATGTAGTAGATGTCCCCTGCAGTCCTATGTAATACCACAGATAATGTAGTGGATGTCACCTGTAGTCCTATGTAATACCACAGATAATGTAGTGGATGTCACCTGCAGTCCTATGTAATACCACAGATAATGTAGTGGATGATACCTGCAGTCCTATGTAACACCACAGATAATGTAGTAGATGTCACCTGCAGTCCTATGTAATACCACAGATAATGTAGTGGATGTCACCTGCAGTCCTATGTAATACCACAGATTATGTAGTAGATGTCACCTGCAGTCCTATGTAATACCACAGATAATGTAGTGGATGTCACCTGCAGTCCTATGTAATACCACAGATAATGTAGTGGATGTCACCTGCAGTCCTATGTAATACCACAGATAATATAGTGGATGTCACCTGCAGTCCTATGTAATACCACAGATAATGTAGTGGATGATACCTGCAGTCCTATGTAATACCACAGATAATGTAGTGGATGTCACCTGCAGTCCTATGTAATACCACAGATAATGTAGTGGATGTCACCTGCAGTCCTATGTAATACCACAGATAATGTAGTGGATGATACCTGGAGTCCTATGTAACACCACAGATAATGTAGTGGATGATACCTGCAGTCCTATGTAACACCACAGATAATGTAGTGGATGATACCTGCAGTCCTATGTAGCACCACAGATAACACAGTGATAACTCTGCATACACATAATGTAGATGTCACCTGCAGTCCTATGTAACACCACAGATGGCATGGTGATACCTCTTAGTGTACAGATAATGTAGTGAGGGCCCTGTATGTGGGGACAGTATTGATAGGTCACGGTATGGTGAGACACTTCCTAGCTGGGGCACAGTAGATGGGTAAGTCTCGGGCTTGGGCATTATTCATTGTCTATGGGACTGCAGGAATTATATGAGCGCTATACTCTGCTTTCTCTGGCAGTCCCATATACAGTGACTGATGAGGAGATTGAGCACCTTCACTTTATTCAGTATAGAGTGCTGAAGGTCTTGTTCCAGAGGCTTCACTCTCAGGATTCCTGGGGTCCATTAACATAAGTCACTATACAATGGATATGGGATACATTACTATAATTAATAATGACCCTTTCTTTGGGTTTTCTAGTTATGGTAAACCTACGCCCCAGCCTCATGCCTTTCTCAGCCTATAACAGGTTTTCCTCCAGGATTGCCCTGTATTTAGCTCCGTCCATTTTCCCATGAACTCTGACCAGCTTCCCTGCCCCGGCTGAAGAGAAGCCTCTCCACTAGTAATGGGCGAGTAGCATCGTTGCTCGGGTCTCCTGATCTCCGAGTATTTTGGCATGCTTTGAGATTTAGTTTTCGTCCTCTCAGCTGCATGATTTGCGACTGCTAGACAAGCTGAATACATGTGGGAACTCCCTAACAAACAGGCAACCCCCACATGTAATCAGCCTGTCTAGCAGCTGCAAATCATGCAGCTGAGACGACGAAAACTAAATCTCCCAGCACGCCAAAATACTCGGAGACCACCCGAGCATGCTCCGGGAAACCAGAGCAACGAGTATTCTTGCTCATCACTACTCCCCACAGCATGATGCTGCGTGTGATGGTGGGGATGGTGTTTTCAGGATGAAGTGCATTGTTAGTTTTCCACCACATTTAGCATTTTGCATTTAGCCCAACAAGTTCTGCTTTTTGGTCATCTGCCCAGGGAACCTTCTTCTTGATTGCTGGCTCTGTGCCCTACATGGCTTTTTGCAAATTGAAAATGGGACTTCTTATTTCTTGCGATTAAAAATGGCTTTCTCTTGTCACTTTTTGATAATGGCCAGATTTGTTGTGTATTCGACAGGCTGGGGTCACACAGCCATCAGTTCTCTCATGCGAGAGAATCGGACTTATTGTTCTACTGTCACTTTAATCAAACTTACCGGATTATTAGACACCCTTTTTTTCCCCAAAATTTGGGGGAAAATTGGGGGTGCGTCTTATAATGCAGATATACCTTACCGATACCGTTGCTGCAGGCTGGGATGAGCGGTGGACTCAAGGAAAATGGCTGCCGGACGGTGGCGCATGCGCAGATGGAGATCTTGGCATCTAGATCTCGGCAGCCATTTTCCTGGAGTCCACCGAATAGGAAACCATGGAACCGCGGGGGCTCTGGCTTTTCACAAAATGTCAGCAGAGCCCCCGCAGCACCGCCGGACACCCCCGCAGCACTGCTGGACAACCTCAGCGGCGCGCTGCACATCTGAACACCCCCTCATCCCAGCCTGCGGCCTGCAGCAATGCTCCACTCCTGCCTCCTCCAGCAGCGACCCTGGGACCCCACTTCATCGCAGCCACCACCCTCGGTAAGCAATTAGACGCATGGATTATAAGAAGCACCTCCATTTTATTAAAAAAAAAAGTTTTTTTCTTTATTTTTCTCCTCAATATTTGGGATATAACATGAAAAAACATGAAAAATATCAAGGGTATGAATCTTTTTCAAGGCTCTGTATGTTGTGCTGCCTTATCTTTGCCAAGAGGATAAAAGCACAGAGGTGTATTACGAGGTTTCCCAAGCAATTCCCAGCAAGTAGTCTGTAAAACATGAGTATCACACAGATGCCATCTATATGATGAACACATTTTATTCCTCCAATCCATTCATTTGAATGACGGAATTTGGTCTCCAGACTGGCCCAAAGTAGTACATTTCCTACTTTATGTGAGCAGGACATAACTAAGTTGCTCTGGGTCTCAGGGTAACTTTTGGACCTGGGTGCCATACATGTCAGCATCATTTCTGCTGCCAGTGATTGGATATAAAGTTTCTAGTAATTGTGTTATTAATTACACAGGATCTTTATGACGTTACATTAGCTCATCAAGGATTGAAAGGAACAGGGACAAAATGGCGGAGAGGATATTACACCTCACCCTAGAGATCCTCTTCCGGCTTACTGGAGAGGTGAGAGATTCTGATGACGTCACATTACATCATTCTTATCTATGGGAATAACAGATGGACAGAACTGGAGAGGTGAGGACTCTGGAAATGTCTGTAGTGAGATTTATTAATGTGTCTCTCCATAACCAGGATTACACAGTAGTGAAGAAGACCTCTAGTGAGCACTGTCAGGACCCTGTGTCTGAGGCAGGGGGAAGACCCCTGAGCCCAATCATGGGGCCTCCACCTCACCTCCTGATACATGAGGACATCAATGACCAGAAGATCCTAGAACTCACCTACAAGATGATTGAGCTGCTGACTGGAGAGGTGACACTGCTGGGAATGCTGGGACATTATACAGTAACGCTATGGAGGGATTGGGGATGACGGTATCATTGTATATGTCAGGTTCCTATAAGGTGTCAGGATGTCACCATCTATTTCACCATGGAGGAGTGGGAATATTTAGAAAGACACAAAGATCTGTACAAGGATGTTATGCTGGAGGTTCCCCAGCCCCTCACATCACCAGGTAACATACAGGGACTGAATTAATTCTTTACATAGATAATTATAAACCGTGTGTATTTAGTCCTGTCTGTTTCCTCCAGTTCTATCCAGTAAGAGGACAAGACCAAGAGAGATGTCCCCGTCCTCTTCTTCCACAGGACTGTAAACAAGAAGATCTCAATGTTCCTCAGGATCATCAGGTAGATGGAGAGAAGGTGTCATGAGATCTCCCCTATGATGTGTAGACGGCTGTGAAGGTCTTGTGCTCAGTCTTGTGTTATCCACCAGTATTATATGTTTTATACTTGTGTAATGAGAGTGGTGGAGATGGCAGAATTAGATCTGATTAGTGATGGGCGATCACTAAAATGCTCGGGTGCTCGTTGCTCGGGTCGAGCAGATTGGAATACTCGGGTACTCGGACAGAACAATGAGCCCAATGTAAGTCTATTGGAGACCTGAGCATTTTTGCTGCGATCCCTCCCGGGGGTCCTTTTAAGGTCTAAGTGCATCTGAAAATGATGGAAACACTGCTCAAATGACAAGGGGACATCATGGGGATCGCCCCTGGAAGCATTTCTGACTCCTAGTTCACAGCTTTAAACAATGTTGTCAGAGTTTCATGACATTTTTACCGGAGCACCAAATAACATACCAAAACGAAACCAAAACATATTTTGCAGGGAAATATGTTAAGGTACATCCTTTCCAGGTTAATGACTTGTATTTAAGGCAAAATAATTAACCCCAGACCAAAATGTTCCTCCACCACCAGGGCTATGTTCAGACGCAGCGTTTTTGAAGCGTTTTTCTACTTTAATATTGATTTCAACCAAAACAAATGCATTCACTGTGAAATGTCATTTTAACATTTAACAACCCTAGCTGGCCATGTGACACACAGATGCATCTCGTTTCATTTATGAAGGAGGGACTCTTAAAGTCACAGAGCCTATTTTTATAGCCTGTTTTCTTATGCATTGACTGCAAGGCCTGCTGTGCTGCCAAGTCATATGCACCCCAATAACCCCAATCCCCCCTTGGAAGAAACATGGACCTCGTAAAAAAAAATTGTCCCATTAAAAAGGAGCTGGTCTTCTATACTTGGAATGCAAACATTTTCCCCTGTGGGGTACGCCTCAACCTTTTCCATAACAAGTATTTTACACCCAGCATAACCACCCACCTGTCAAGCTGCTCTCTCCGCATTCCTCTGGCGCCGGGGCTCCGCACCCGATGTCATCACATCGAGTGCGCACACGCACATCCCGCTCTTGACCCTGTGGCTATCCTTGTCCAACGCGCATGCGCTCCTGAGACTGACTACGGCCGCTCCATCTCTGACGTCTCTATGGTCCTGGAGGACCTAACTCGGACTTTCCAGCACTCTTGCCCTATATCAGGCTGCTTCTTCCTGTAGACAGTGCCTGATTATTATTGTGCTTCCTAGCTAGACCTGCTTTGTCCATGCTTGGCTGCTCTCTGTACTTAGGTCCCTTGCCTTGCGCTCTAGCGTGCTTCGCAGCTTGTGCTTTGTTTTGCCTTATACCCAGGCTTGCTTCCCAGCGCGCACTGTGCCTTGCCTTATACCCAGGCGTGCTTCCCAGTGCACGCACTGGTTCGTCTTGTACTCTGCGTAAACACGCCTTGCACTATACTGTACTTTCCGTAAACACGCTTTCCACTGTCCTGTACTCTGCACTGTCCTGTACTCTGCGTGCGCACTATCCTGTACTCTGCGTATACACGCTTTGCACTGTCCTGTACTCTATACTGTCCTGTACTCTCTTGCACTATCTTGTTCTGCATAATCCTGTCTTCTGTGAGCCGGCCACCTGGTTCCAGCAGTCGTGGTACTTTATTCCCCTGGGCCTGCCCCTGACACTCCCTGTATAGGGGGTGGTTCTCACTAGGTCAGCTCGCCCAGAGGGTCCACTCCAGGAGTCATCCCACCACCCTTGTTAGGAATTCGACACCGGCTGTAGCCAGGGCCCTATTTGCCACTAGGCACTCGAGGGCACGTGCCTAGGGCGGGACTCTGCGGTGGGCGGCACCTGGGCATTATTTTTTTTTTTTTATCTTTAAGTCCGGGGGGTCGGCCCTCCCCTTGCTTCCCTCCTTCCCCCCCCCCCGTCATCATATTCACCTCCTCCTGCTGCCTGCAGCTCCAGTGGTCCAGCGACGACATCTCCCTGTATGAGCGCGCGGACCACTCGTGGTACCGCTCATGAATATAGATGCCACTCCACTCTCATAGGCGTGGCGTCCATATTCATGAGCTTATGAGCGGTACCACGAGTGGTCCGCGCACTCATACAGGAAAAACTAGAAGATGTCGGCGCTGGACCATCGGAGCTGCAGGCAGCAGGAGGAGGTGAGTATGATGACGGGGGAGGACTGAGCAGGGGGGGCAGTGAGCGCTGGGGCTGGGGGGCAGTGAGCACTGGGGCTGGGGGGGGCAGTGAGCGCTGGGGCTGGGGGGGCAGTGAGCGCTGGGGCTGGGGGGCAGTGAGTGCTGTGGGGGCAGTGAGCGCTGTGGGGGCAGTGAGCGCTATTGGGGCAGTGAGCGCTGTGCTGTTGGGGCAGTGAGCGCTGTTGGGGCAGTGAGCGCTATTGGGGCAGTGAGCGCTATTGGGGCAGTGAGCGCTGTGCTGTTGGGGCAGTGAGCGCTGTGCTGTTGGGGCAGTGAGCGCTGTGCTGTTGGGGCAGTGAGCGCTGTGCTGTGGGGGCAGTGAGCGCTGTGCTGTTGGGGCAGTGAGCGCTGTGCTGTTGGGGCAGTGAGCGCTGTGCTGTTGGGGCAGTGAGCGCTGTGCTGTTGGGGCAGTGAGCGCTGTAGGGGCAGTGAGCGCTGTGGAGGGAATGAGCGCTGTGGGGGCAGTGAGCGCTGTGGGGGGCAGTGAGCACGGGGAGGAATGAGCGCTGGGAGCAATGAGCGCAGGGGAGAATGAGCGCTGGGGAAGGAATAAGCGCTGAGATGGGGGAAGAATAAGCGCTGAGGTGGGGAATGGGCGCTGGACTAATGTAAAAGACAAAAATTACATCACAAATCTTTTTTTTTTTTTGTTAAATAACATCTTTATTTAGCTTACAAAAAGGCATACAAATCTGCATGTAAAAAACGCATCAAATACGCACCTGCGTTTTCTGCCAAGAGATGCGGATTATGTACGGAAACTTCTGCAGACAAATCTGCAGCGTGTGCACATACCCTAAGGCTATTTCCACGTTCAGGAAACACTGCAGAGAGGACAATGCTCCGTCCTAAGCTTTGCCGGCTTTTGTACGCGCGGTGATTCCACATGTGTTCATTGAACCGTGTGGAATCACCGCATCCTATACATAGGACGGTGTTATTTATCTTGCGTAGACTGAGCGTCTCCACGAGATAAATAGACATGCTGCGGTCTAGAAAGAAGCTCCACATGTGCATATACGCAGGTCTGCCACCCGCATCTTTGTACGCATAGTGGATATGGGATTTCATAAAATCCCCTCCACTATGCTGTAACATTTGGACTCTGCGGCTGTTCTCAGCGTTCAATCCGCGGCGTTTCCTGAACGTGTAAACATACCCTAAATATATCTCTGCCCCCCGACATTATATAGTATAGATTTGCCTGGACTGTACTTTATTATAAATCTACTACCTGAGCATTATATATTATAGATCACCCTGGACATTATATATAATAGATTGTACGTCATATATTACAGATAATTCTGGACATTTTATACTATAGGTCTCCTTGTACATTATATATTACAGATCTATAATAAATAATACACTGGGAGATCTATAAGATAAATTGTCCAGATTTATATGCAAGTATCTGTTTAAACCCAGACATATGAATAAGGCCTTAGTCAGAGACTGGGCAGTAATAGAATAATAAAATCCATCTAGTAATCCTCCAATGTCTGCTGGACATGGTGTGGGGAGAGTTTCTAGTTCAGTTAGTACACAGACACCAGACTTCTTGCTGTTAACCAGTTAATGTTTTCTTGTACACCACACTGCAGTGTCAAAAGAGGAAGACAGCGAGACAGGCAGCAACATCACGTCAGAGAGCTCTTGACCTCGAAACAGAAAATCCTCAGATCCTGATATTGTAACCTAATATTAAGAATAATATTTATTCATTGATATTGCGCTATTAACTCCACAGCACTTTACAGACATCATCAACACTGTCCCCATTGGGGCTCACAATCTAAACATCCTATTTGTATGTCTTTTGAGTGTGGCAGGAAACCACTGTTTTTGAAAGAGCTACATGGTCATACACATAGATTCATAGATTCGGCCTCATTCATTCCCTATGAGACTTGCAAACATGTGCGGCACTTGCGGTGAGACAAAAAAACACTGCTAGTAGCGTTTTTTTTTCCGTTGCTGCAAGTATCAGATTTGCGGGATCGCGTCAAAACCGCAAGTGTCGCACATGTCTGCAAGTCGCATAGGGAATGAATGAGGCCGAATGCAGTGTTGCCATAAGTGATCCGTTACGTGGCAGATGCGGAAAAACTGCCAGATCTGCCACGAATGTCAAAAATCGCTGATGTGCAAGTAGCCTAAGTCACTGACGACAGTGTCTGCATTAGTCATACTCACCAATGGGGAGGCAGAACGAAAAGTGCCTAGGGCAGCAGAAACTCTAAATACGGCCCTGGCTGTAGCACCACAGAACACGTTAACCCTGATGATCTACTATAAGCAGATGATGAGACGTGGAGGAAGGCCTGATTAAAAACTAGGCCCATTTTAAAGGAGCGGGTCTCCTAGACTTGGAATGCCCATACACTAAGTGTATGGGCTGGCAAACACATTAAAACGCGGCTTCACATCTGCACCAAAAATGCATCAAATAAGAGGGGAAAGGCATAAAAAATGCAGCAAAGATGCAATAATCTCTGCCACCTCAGACATATCCACCTGCCGGGTAGAAAGAAATGGTAAATGAGTGCGTCTTGAGGTGCGGCCAGGGTTGTGGATTCAGCCTCTTTCTGCTCTGTAATTCGGGAGGTGTGAGTGTCCTTCAACAAAGTACGGCTCCAGATTTTCATGGGCCCCGGGCAAAGAGTCTCAGTGCGCCTCTTTAACACATACCATGATTCATGATGCGCAGACAAGGCAGAAAGATATAGCTATAGTGCAATGCCAAAGATCTCACTTACCTCTTACATTACATGAGTCACATGTATTGTAAATTCTACAATAGCTCAGAAACCGGACAGTATAATCCTCTATACAATATTATGGGCACCACATAGTGCTCCATACAGAATAATGAGCCCCATATATTGCTTCATACAGAATAATGGACATATAATGCTTCATACAGTATAATGAGCCCCATATACTGCTCCATTCAGTATAATAGACCCCATATCATGCTCCACACAGTATATTGAACCATATATTGCTCAATACCGAATATTGAGCCCCATATATATATTCCTCCATACAGTATAATGAGCTCCATATATTGCTCCATACAGTATAATGAGCCCCATATATTGCTCCGTACAGAATGAGTGCCATATATTGCTCTATACAGTATAATGAGCCCCATATATTGCTCCATACAGCATAATGGAGCCCATATATTGCTCCATACAGAATAATGAGCCTCATACAGTATAATGAGCCTCCTATATTACGCCATACAGTAGACACACATCTGTGACCTAGTCTCCCGGTACTTACCTGCAAGCAAACTCCGATCCTCACAAGATCTCCTTCTTCTGCTCCCCTCTTATCTCCTCTTTCCACAATCGCATACAAGATTCCTCCTGTGCATTCCCCCACTCTGCAACTCTCTTCCCCAACATATCAGTCTCTTGCCTACCATGTAAACCTTTAAAAGGAACCTGAAGACCTACCTCTTACGACAAGCCTACAATCTGCAGTAACCACTGATCCACCAAACCACTGCACGACCAGCTCTACCCTCACCTACTATATCCTCACTCATCCCATGTAGATTGTGAGCCCTCGTGGGCAGGGTCCTCTCTCCTGCTGTACCAGTAGTGACTTCTATTGTTTAAGATTACTGTACTCGTTTTTATTATTTATACCTTTTTTCACATGTAAAGCACTATGGAATAAATGTCTCTATAATAATAATAATGAACCCCAAGTGCTCCTTACAGAATAATGAGCCCCATATTTTTCTCCATACAGTAGAATGAGCCCCATATATTTCTCCATACCATAGAATGGGCCCCATATATTGCTCCATACAGAATAATGGGCCCCATATATTGCTCTATTCAGTATAATGAGCCCCATATAATGCTCCTTACAGTATAATGAGCCACATATATTGCTCCATGCATAATGGTTAACCAAATAACAAAAACAGGCCTATATTGGTAACACTTCCAACATTACCAGTATAGAGAGAAGAAAGGAAGCAAAAAGCTGTAGATAAAAGTTGTACTTTATTAAATTCAGACAGAAAACAGGTTTTAAAATTAAAAAAAAAAAAGGGTAGAGTGAGTGACAAGGAGACCCCACATATAAAGGTCAGCGGTGAGTTAATACTGCAATAGTATAATTAACTGCATGGCTGGAGACATCAACCTATAGGGCATTCATATTTCTATGTGGAATATCCTTGCATATTGGAGGTGCACTCCTATCCAATGCACGGTACTTAGTAAGATTTACATCAATGTATAGCAATAATCAAGGAATGCAGTATAATCCCTTACAGTAATAATAGATTTGATTACCTATCATGTAGAGAGATTAGGAACCATAAATGGAAAACTACTGTACAATATGCCTGAATAAGTGCAATTTTATATGTCCATGTTGAGATGGGTGGTACTCGCATGTGCCAATAAAGTAAACGCTAAGGCTATGTGCACAAGATAAATCAAAAAAAGGAGAAGAGGAAGTTTTCACTGCTATAAAAAGTATTTTTTATTGAAAGAAATTTTAAAATATATAACGCTTAAAATGCATATCATATTGTGGGGAACAACTATACAACAAATAAACGCCTTGAACAGCCTTCAAAAAAGTATACAAGTGTTGTAGATATATGATAACCTGTTTTACAAAAGAATATATATAAGGCTGTCTAATTTATGGTATAGCACCTATATTATAGAACAGCAAATATGTAATAGTTCATTTGACAGATTTCATGTCTTCAAACATGCACCAATTTAGAAGTAGCAAAAAAAGATGCCTTTATCTAAGATTCAATCCTCCTATATAAGGTCTCTATACAAATTAGTGCTTAATGAATGCAGCAGATAAGACAATCTCCCCATAAGGGGTATGCATATAGAGCAGTGGGATATATAAGGCATATGCTTATAAGTATGGTAAATACTAGCGCATGTTTAAACTCTACCTTGGTGGAGGCTGTGGCACCCCTGACGCGCGTTTCGCCCGTGGCTTCTTCCTGAGGGATGTGCGTGTTATGTGCACAAGATGCAGATTTGTTGCGTTTCCGCAGCGTTTTTTCAGCGCGGAAATGCTTAAGTAATCACTTGCGTTTTGGATCAATGTTAATCAGTGGCATTCCTGAATTGTTGTGAACATGCTGCTGAAATTTCCGTCCTTATTTGCAACATTTTATTTTCCGCAGCATGTCAATTCTTTCTGCGGATCTGCAGCGTTTCTGCAACCATTGACTTCCATTGAGTCAGTCAAATCTGCAGCAAAACCGCAGGTGTAAAAAGGATTGCGGATTTGCTGTGAATTTGCTGCCAAAAATGCTGCAGAAAAGGAAATGATTGCAGAAGGCGGAAGAGTGTGTAGGCGGAGAATGTGTGTGTGGGCGGAGAATATGTGCGTGTCTGTGTGTGCCTGCGTGTGTGTGCGGGTGTCTGAGTCTGTGTACAGGTGTCTGTGTGTACCCATGCGATGAACAGCCCATAGTGATTGTACTTAGGCGTCGTCTGATGGGACTACTACTCTCATCTGGCTATTTCTGCTGTCACATATACAGAGACCGCATGAGATGATGATGGGAGAATAGGCTCATTATCTGGTGCCTGAGCTCAATTGTAAAAAAAAATCAAAACATTGACATAATCACATACAAAATACATATTCACCGAACACCTAATCAATTCCCGACTCCCACGTCTCTTGCAAGCAATCAAAAATAATAAACCAACATACTCCCTGTCCGCCGTAGTCCATTTATACCGAATGTCCCACGTTGATGTCATCTGACCGCTGGCGATACACTGCAGGAGCAATTACCTCCTGTCAGTGTATCACTGAGCCGCCATGAGAGTTCAGCGGAGTTAATCAACTCCAGTGCTCTCATTTATGGCACCGCTCTGTGGGAAAGTTCTCACACGGCGTTAGTACAGTCAGTGACAATATCGGAGCTGATGAACTCCGTGAACTCTCACGACAGCGCACTGACATGAGGTAATCGCTCCCTCATTGTATCGACAGAGGCCGGGTAGAGCTGTCACACTGTTCTACACGTGAAATCGTCATGGGACACTCGGTTTGGACTATGTCTGACAGGAAGTATATGTTGGTTTATTTTATTTTTTGCAGGAGACGAGGGAGTCAGGGATTAGGGGTTCAGTAAGTGTGATAAATTAAGATTCAATAAAAGGAGTCTGTCTGAATTTTTCAAATAAAGGACTTTATTCTGGATGTGTGTTTATTTACCATATAACTATAGGATTAGTAATGGATAGGTGTCTTACAGATGCCTCTCCGTTGCTCTCCATTACTAAGCCGTGGGCTTGATGTCACCTGACAATACAAAAGTGACATCAACCCCACAAATATGAACTCCACTTGCCATCGCTACAGGGCAAGTGGGAAGAGCGAGGCTCTTGGCACCTAGATCTCGGCAGCCATTTTCCCAGAGTCCACCGCATAGGAAACCATGGAACTGCGGGGGCTCTGGCCTTTCACAAAATGTCCTGCAGCACCGCCGGACACCCCCGCAGCACCGCCGGACACCCAGAGCGGCACGCTGCACATCCGAACACCCCCTCATCCCAGCCTGCGGCCTGCAGCAATGCTCCACTCCTGCCTCCTCCAGCAGTGACCCTGGGACCCCACTTCACCGCAGCCACCACCCTCGGTAAGCAATTAGACACGTGGATTATAATAAGCACCACCATTTTATTAAAAAAAGTTTTTTTTCTTATTTTTCTCAATATTTGGGGTGTGTGTTATAATCCGCAAAATACAATAACTTCTTCTCCATTGTCTGTGTTCTTGGTAATCAGACTGACATCAGAGCGCAGTCCAATGTTTCATATTCACCCACAGACTTGTAGGTGTGCGCGTGATACTGTTATTGGATGAGCTTGCAGCATGCTGCGATTGTTTTCTTATGCCAAATCGTCATGAGAAAAAATCTCTGATCTGCTTTGTCCCATAGCAGTCGGCCATGTTATACACTCGTGTGGGCGATCACTAATAGTTGTCTTGTGCGCAGATTCTCCCTCATGAGCTGTGGATCTCTGCAGTTTCTCCAGAGTGACAGTGGGCCTCTTAGCTGCTTCTCTAATTAGAGCTCTGCTTGCTTGGGATGAATGTCAGTTTAGGTGGACGGCCATGTCTTGTAGTAGTCATGAGTGAATGTGCTCGGATAACGTGCATGCTCTGGTGTTATCCGCGTATCTTGGGCATGCTCGGATAATATGTTCGAGTCCCTGCGGCTGCTTGTTTTGCGGCAGGTAGACAGCTGAAACACATGCGAGGATTACCTAACAGCCACAAAACATGCAGCCGCAGAGATTCGAACATATTATCCGAGCATGCCCAAGATACGTGGATAACAGTTGAGCATGCTCGGATAACACATTATCCGCACACGTTCGCTCATCACTACTTGGTAGGTTTGCAGTTGTGCCATACTCCTTCCAGTTTTGGATGATGGATTTAACAGTGCTGATGAGATGTTCAGATGTTGCGCTATTTTTTTTTATAACCTAACTCTACTTTTCTCTTTTGCAAATTTATCCCTGACCTGTCCGGTGTGTTCCTTGGATTTCATGATACTCTTTGATCCCGAATGTTCTCACACAGACCTCTGAGGCCTTCACAGAATAATTGTAGTTATATCGAGTAGGAGTTACACACAGATGGATTCAATTTACTAATTCTGTGACTTCTGGAGGCAATTGGTCACTCAAGATTTTATTTAGCAGTATCATACTACAGGGGGCTGAATACAAATGCATGTCACAATTGTTACATTTATATTGATTCATGTTTTTTTTTATTCTTATTTTAACATTTCCTTTACGCTTCACAAATAGTTGCTACTTTGTTTTGGGGGTCACATAAAATAAATTTAAGTTTCTGGGTGTAACATGAAAAAACATGAAAAATGTCAAGGGTCATGAATTCTTTTTCAAGGCCCTGTATGTTGTGCTGACTTATATTTTGCCAAGAGGATAAAAGCACAGAGGTGTATTAGGAGGTTTCCCAAGCAATTCCCAGCAAGTAGTCTGTATAAAATGAGTATCACACAGATGCCATCTATATGATGAACACATTTTTTTCCTCCAATCCATTCATTTGAATGATGGAATTTGGTCTCCAGACTGGACCAGAGTAGTACATTTCTTACTTTTTTATGTGAGCAGGACATAACCTAATTGCTCTGGGTCTCAGGGTAACTTTTGGACCTGGGTGCCATACATGTCAGCATCATTTCTGCTGCCAGTGATTGGATATAAAGTTTCTAGTAATTGTGTTATTAATTACACAGGATCTTTATGACGTTACATTAGCTCATCTTCTTCCCATTCAGGTGTCTACAATATCTTATCCTCTCAGTGGAGATCTTCTATATAAGAGAATTTTCCTGATTGACCCATCAAGGATGGAAAGGAACAGTGAGAAGATGGCGGAGAGGATATTACACCTCACCCTAGAGATCCTCTTCCGGCTTACTGGAGAGGTGAGAGATTCTGATGACGTCACATTACATCATTCTTATCTATGGGGATAACAGATGGACAGAACTGGAGAGGTGAGGACTCTGGAAATGTCTGTAGTGAGATTTATTAATGTGTCTCTCCATAACCAGGATTACACAGTAGTGAAGAAGACCTCTAGTGAGCGCTGTCAGGACCCTGTGTCTGAGGGATGGGGAAGACCCCTGAGCTCAATCACAGGGCCTCCACCTCACCCCCTGATACATGAGGACATCAATGACCAGAAGATCCTAGAACTCCCCTACAAGATGATTGAGCTGCTGACTGGAGAGGTGACACTGCTGGGACATTATCCAGTAACACTATGAAGGGATCGGGGGATGACGGTATCATTGTATGTGTCAGGTTCCTATAAGATGTCAGGATGTCACCGTCTATTTCTCCATGGAGGAGTGGGAGTATTTAGAAAGACACAAAGATCTGTACAAGGACGTCATGATGGAGGTTCCCCAGGCCCTCACATCACCAGGTAACATACAGGGACTGAATTAATTCTTTACATACAGATAATTATAGACCATGTGTATTTAGTCCTGTCTGTTTCTTCCAGCTCTATCCAACAAGAGGACAACTCCAGAGAGATGTCCCCGTCCTCTTTTTCCACAGGACTGTAAACTAGAAGATCCCGATGTTCCTCAGGATCATCAGGTAGATGGAGAGAAGGTGTCATGAGATCTCCCCTATGATGTGTAGACGGCTGTGAAGGTCTTGTGCTCAGTCTTGTTTTATCCACCAGTGTTATATGTTTTATACTTGTGTAATGAGAACGGTGGAGATGACAGGATTAGAGCTGATCATAGATGTGACTTCTCCATCTGTCTGTGACTTTTACAATATTAGTTTCAGGGTGAAGATCTGACCCATAGTAATACTACAGAGACATGTGTGAAGATTGATGAGGGGTGTAAAGAGGAGATTCTTTCAGGTGACAGGACAAGTAAGTAGTGGCCTCTATATTTTACTTATTCACTGATTGGTATAAATATATGTTTGATTCGGCTGAATTCGCACTATGTTCTGTACTGCTATGTATGCCAAATGACAAGAAATGCATAATTTTAGCTATGAGAAATTAATTTTTGGGGGGCATCTGTTTAACCCCTCTCTGACATTAGACGTACTATCCCGTCCATAAAACCCGTGCCATTCTGACCATGGACGGGATAGTACGTCATAGGCGATTAGCTGCGCTCCCGGAGGGAGCACAGCTAATCGCCGCCGGGTGTCAGCTGATTATCACAGCTGACACCCGTGACTGTGTGTCAGGAGCGGTGTACTGGGGGCACAGGGGAGGATCGCGCAGGGTGGGGGCTCCCTGCGCGCCCCCCTGAGACCCTCAGAGCAGCGCGATGTGATCGCGCTGCTCTGAGGGCTTCCTCCCTCCCAGGACCCGGATCCAAGATGGCGCTGGGGTCCTGGAGGGAGGCGGCTTCCTCAGTGCCTGCCGAGAGCAGGCATGAGGAAGCGTCCTGCACTGCCTGAGCGATCGCTGGTGTGACAGAGTGCTGTGCACACTGTCACACCAGCGATCTGATAAAATACTGTGATGTCCCACTCTGGGACAAAGTAAAAAAGTAAAAAAAAGTAAAAATAAACATGTGTAAAAAAAAAAATATTCCCCAATAAATTCATTACTTATTGTAAATAAAAAAAATAAAACAATAAAAGTACACATATATGGTATCGCCGCGTCCGTAACGACCCCCCCTATAAAACTGTCCCACTAGTTAACCCCTTTTGTGAACCCCTTAAAAAATAAAAAATAAAAACGAAGCAAAAAATCAGTGCTTTATCATACCGCTGAACAAAAAGTGGAATAACACGCGATCAAAAAGACGGATATAAATAAACATGGTACCGCTGAAAACGTCATCTTGTCCCGCAAAAAATGAGCCGTCACACAGCATCATCAGCAAAAAAATAAAAAAGTTATAGCTCGCAGAATAAAGCGATGCAAAAATAATTATTTTTTATATAAAATTGTTTTTATTCTATAAAAGCGCCAAAACATAAAAAAATTATATAAATGAGGTATCGCCATAATCGTACTGACCCGAAGAATAAAACTGCTTTATCGATTTTACCACACGCGGAACAATAAAAACGCCTCACCCAAAAGAAATTCATGAATTGCTGATTTTTGTTCATTCTAACCTCCCAAAAATCGAAATAAAAAGCGATTAAAAAATGTCACGTGCTCAAAAATGGTACCAATAAAAGCGTCACCTCGTCCCGCAAAAATTAAGACCTCACATGACATTGTGGGCCAAAATATGCAAAAATTATAGCTCTCAAAATGTGGCGATGCAAAAAACTACTTTTTGCAATAAAAAGCGTCTTTTAGCGTGACAGCTGCCAATCATAAAAAACCGCTATAAATAGTAAATCAAACCCCCCTTTATCACCCCCTTAGTTAGGGAAAAATAATAAAATAAAAAAAATGTATTTATTTCCATTTTCCCGTTAGGGTTAGGGTTTCGGCTAAAGTTAGGGTTAGGGTTGGCGCTAAAGTTAGGATTAGGGTTAGAGTTAGAATTAGGGTTGGGACTAGGGTTAGGGGTGTGTTGGGGTTAGGGTTGGAGTTAGAATTGGGGGGTTTCCGCTGTTTAGGCACATCAGGGGCTCTCCAAATGTGACATGGCGTCTGATCTCCATTCCAGCCAATTCTGCGTTGAAAAAGTCAAACGGTGTTCCTTCACTTCTGAGCTCTGCCATGCGTCCAAACAGTAGTTTATCCCCACATATGGGGTATCAGCGTACTCTGGACCCCAAGAGTTATTGTGAAATTTGTCCTATTTCTTCTGTTACCCTTGGGAAAATAAAAAACTGGGGGCGAAAATATTATTTTTGTAAAAAAAATAAGATTTTTTTGTTTTTTACGGCTGTACATTATAAACTTCTGTGAAGCACTTGGGGCTTCATAGCGCTCACCACACATCTAAATAAGTTCCTTGTGGGGTCTATTTTCCAAAATGGGGTCACTTGTGGGGGTTTCCACTGTTTAGGCGTATCAGGGGCTCTCCAAATGCGACATGACGCCCCCAGACCATTCCATCAAAGTCTGCAATCCAAAACGTCACTACTTCCCTTCCGAGCCCTGACGTGCACCCATACAGTAGTTTTCTCCTACATATTGGGTATCAGCGTACTCAGGACAAATTGGACAACAACTTTTGGGTTCCAATTTCTTCTGTTACCCTTGTGAAAATAAAATATTGGGGGCGAAAAAATCATTTTTGTAAAAAAAAAAAAAAGGATTTTTTATTTTAAGGCTGTACGTTATAAACTTTAGTGAAACACCTGGGGGTTCAAAGTTCTCACCACACATCTAGATAAGTTCCTTGAGGGGTCTAGTTTCCAAAATGGTGTCATTTGTGGGGGGTTTCCACTGTTTAGGCAGATCAGGAGCTCTCCAAACACGACATGGCGTCCAGCCAATTCTACGTTGAAAAGTAGATTTTTGTGTACTCACCGTAAAATCCTTTTCTCCGAGACACTCATTGGGAGACACAGACCGTGGGGTGTTATGCTGCTGCCACTAGGAGGACACTAAGTAATATACAAGCAAAAAAAGGTTAACTCCTCCTCTTCCTCCTCCTGCAGTATACACCCTCCGTCGGCTCAGACCTGAACCAGTTCGGTGCCAAAGCAGTAGGAGCTCATAATCGAGATGCAATAAGAGGAAAACCAAAAAGGCACGTGTAATGTATGTAGTACAGTTCATATAGCGTCTTGTGCTTGGGTGCGATGAAAACACAGGAGTCACAGGTTTGATATAGAAAAGTCCTGTATTACTTCATACAAGTTGGCAGAAATAGTCACACAGTTTGCAGACACAGAAACAGGAGACACAGCAGGCCAGAGTAATCCAAGCTCAGCAATCACTCTCCAATACAGATTCAGGATCTTCTTCTCTGTTACCGTAAGTCCATGCAAACGTGGGTCTTTCAAAGAGCAGGGTTCAGAGTCCACAAGTGCTTCAGAGTTCCTCAGTAGGAATAGCTGGAGTACAAGGTCCAAGGCTTACAGGAGTCAAGTCACAGGTTCACTGCAGGCTAGATTCTGAAGCACTGATTGCTCAGCTGTGGCTGCTTAAGAAGCAAAGGAGAGAATCAGGGCGGGAACATGCAAGCTGGAAACTCCATTTTGACTGAGGGCAAGATAGCTGCAGCAAGACAGAAAGTAAAATGGCTGACGAACAAACTGAGTTTCAGGAATATATACATAGAACCTTACATTACTCCCCCTTAAGGACAACCTCCGGATGACCTCAGACCAGGCTTGTGTGGGTACCTCTGATGAAACTGACGGAGCAAGCGAGGAGCATTAACGTTATTGACCGGTTCCCATGAGTTGTCCTCCACTGGGTAGCCCTGCCATTTAATCAGATATTGTAACTGATTTCTATACAACCTGGAATCTAAAATCCTTTCCACCACAAATTCTTCCTGACCATCGACTAGCACTGGGTCAGGGCAAGGAGAGGAACGTCCAGGAAACGTATTGGGTGTCGCAGCCTTTAGTAGGGATACATGAAAGACAGGGTGGATTCTCATAGTTCTGGGCAGTTGAAGACGACAAGCAACGGCACTTATAATTTTACTGATTTTATAGGGTCCAATGTACTTATGTCCCAACTTAGACGATGGAATCCTTAACTTAAGATTTCTGGTTAACAGCCAGACCAAGTCTCCTACCTTGAAAGCTGGTGCAGGTTTACGAAATTTTATCTGCTGCTTTCTTGTACCTTTCTTGAGCCGATTCCAGATTTTCCTTTAGAAGATCCATATTCTTCTGTAAAGACGTGATTCTTTCAGCCACTGCTGGTAAAGGCGTTTCTATGGGAAATCGTGGTAGAATGTTAGGATGATAACCTAGATTAGAGTAAAAAGGAGACTGTTTAGTGGAGGCACTCTGAGAGTTGTTATACGAGAACTCAGCTAATGGAAGTAGATCCACCCAATCATCCTGTAGGTGGCAGATAAAGCAGCGGAGATACTGCTCCAGGGTTTGATTGGTTCGTTCGGTCTGTCCATTAGTCTGGGGATGAAAAGCAGAAGAAAGGTTTACTTTAATGTCCAATGCTGCACAGAAATTTTGCCAAAACCTAGAAGTGAATTGCACCCCTCGATCCGAAATAACCTCATCCGTTACTCCATGTAAGCGAAACACATCTTTAATCATCAAATCTGATGTCTGTTTTGCAGTGGGTAAGCCGACACAAGGGATAAAATGAGCTGCCTTTGTTAGACGGTCAACCACCACTAGAATGGTGTTCTTCCCCTGAGAGGTTAGTAACTCCACAATGAAGTCCATAGAAATGGATCCCCACGGGCGGGACGGGGTGGGAAGAGCTGTAACAGACCAGTTGGTGAGGAGCGAGGTGTTTTGCATCTTGCACAGACCTCACATGAAGTGACATAATTCAAAACATCCTTCCTGCAAGTGGGCCACCAAAAGAAACGAGAAAGAAATTCCTGTGTCTTTAGAATTCCTCTATGCCCAGCTATCTTGGAATCGTGAATGAGTTGCAATACTCTTAATCTGACTGTTTCAGGAATATACAGACGTTGTCCCTGAATCCACACACCATTCTTAAAGACAAGACTTACGTCCCTTGGGGGTTGTGCCAAAAAGGAATCCGCATGGTATGCTTCCTTGATGTCCTTAAGTAGGTCTTGATTATGAATTACTCCTAGGAATCTAGAGTCAGGAAGAATAGTCTTAGGAGGAGTAATTAGACGTGTCTCTGATGAGTAAATCCTAGAGAGTGCATCAGCCTTTCCATTGCGCGATCCTGGTCTATAAGAGATGATAAAATTAAATTGGTTTAAGAAAAGATTCCAGCGAGCCTGGCGAGGAGTCAGGCACTTAGCCGACCTGATAAACTCAAGGTTACGATGGTCTGTCAGGACGACTATTTGCTGTGCAGCTCCCTGAAGAAGGTGTCTCCATTCTTTGAAGGCAGCAATAATGGCCAACAACTCTCTATTGCCCACATCGTAGTTCCTCTCAGCCGAAGACAACTGCTGGGAAAAGAAGGCACAGGGATGCAAGACATTCTTCTCACCTGTTCTCTGAGAGAGTATAGCTCCAACGGCACAGTCTGAAGCATCCACCTCTATTATGAAGGCAAGCTCGGGGTTGGGATGTACTAGGATAGGTGCAGTGGTAAATTTATCTTTTAGACGGGAAAATGCTTCCTGGGCTTGGGGAGTCCAGGAAAACCTAGACTCTTTCCGGGTAAGTTGAGTGATAGGTGACACTACCTCAGAGAAATTTCTAATGAAACGTCTATAGAAGTTGGCAAACCCGATGAAGCGCTGTACCTCCTTCACATTTCTAGGACTTGGCCAATCCTTGATGGCTTGGGTTTTGCTTCCATCCATACTAATTCCTTGTGTAGACAGTACATACCCCAGAAATTGAATTTCGGTCCTATGGAATTCACACTTTTCAAGTTTGATGTAAAGATGATTTTGTCTTAGACGTTCCAAGACCATTCTCACATGTCCATGATGTTCCTCTGTGGAGTTAGAAAACATTAGAATATCATCCAAATAAATTACCACGAATGTATCTAGGAGATCCCTGAAGATGTCATTCACCAAGTGTTGGAAAGTGGCTGGGGCGGTACTCAGACCAAAAGGCATAACTAGATATTCAAAGTGTCCATAGCGTGACCTGAATGCAGTCTTCCATTCATCCCCAGGTCTAATACGGACTAAGTTATAGGCCCCACGAAGATCTAGTTTAGAAAAAATTTTGGCATGTCGCACTCTCTCCAATAACTCAGGGATTAAAGGCAATGGATAACGGTTTCTAATAGTAACCTTATTGAGTTCCCTATAGTCTACGCATGGCCTCAGAGATCCATCTTTCTTCTTTACAAAGAAGATGGGTGCACCTGCAGGAGATGAAGAGGGGCGTATGAAGCCCTTGGCTAGATTTTCATCTATGTAATCCTTTAAAGCCTTTAGCTCGGGCCCCGCCAGGGGGTAGATCTTACCAAAAGGTATCTCTGCTCCAGGCAATAATTCAATTGGACAATCATATGGACGGTGAGGAGAAAGCTGGTCAGCGTTCTTCTTGTCACATAAATCCACATAGTCCTGGTATACAGCTGGTAGTTCAGGGACTGACATGATTCCTTTAGGAACAGAGCAAGCTGAAACTTTTGGACTCATCTGTTTCTCTGGAAAGTGTAATTCCTTGGTCTCCCAGTTAATGGTAGGATTCTGAGCCTGCAGCCATGGTAGCCCTAGAATAATGGGAAAGTGGGGAGAAGAGATAAGCATAAAGGACAGTTTCTCTTGATGATCTTTACCCATAAGAACCCTCAAAGGCTCTGTTTCCTGATCCACTGGTCCAGAGGTCAGCAGGGAGCCATCCACAGTTTCCATCTGTACTGGAGTAGCCTTCTTCACTGAACGTATTCCCTGTTTCAGAGCAAAGGAGACATCCATAAAATTTCCACTTGCCCCTGAGTCGATCATAGCAGAGCTAGACACCCAAGCTGAGTCAACCCAGAGTTTGATGGAAAGAAAGCAATGAGAATTGTTTTTCTTACAACTCAGCTGGGACACCGCTGAGGAAACTTGAAAAATGGCAGCTTTTACACAGTCAACGTCCTCAGAGGTAACGGAGTTTAAGTCCGAGAAATCAAGATCTGTTGCTGCAGATCTCTCTGGAGCCTGAGGCTCGGACCTGACAGATCCCCTCTCGCAACACTCACAATGAATGAGTGCTGCAGTAGTCTTACGAGAACGGCTGGGGCAGTTTATAATGAAGTGCCCTGACTTACCACAATAGAAACATAGATTCTCCTTAAAACGATGTTCCTTGCGTGCATCACTAACCCGTCGTTGTAAAGAGTCTACCTGCATGGGTTCAGGTTCCCGTGTAATCCTACTCAAAGGTTCCTTAGCTGGAGAGGAAGGTAGGAAAAGGTTAGTACGATTGCTTTCGAACCATCTCTCTTGCCTGCGTTCAGTCAGACGAGTATCAATACGGATGCAGTAGTTAATAAAGTCACCTAACGCAGTGGGAGGGTCGGCACGAGCAAGTTCATCCTTAATCAGTGGAGATAACCCCTTTCGAAAAATAGATTTTTTGGCGGAACTGTCCCAGGTGGTATCAAGGGCCCATCTCCTGAAATCCAAGGCATATTCAGCTACCGAGTGCTTACCTTGGCGCAAAGCTAACATGGCTGCTTCAGCTGTTGCACCTCGATTGGGGTCATCAAACACCTGCCCCATGGCTGAAATAAAATCATCAAGGTGATTCAAACAATCATCCTCAGTCTCAATCAGAGGGTTTGCCCACATTAAAGCCTTGTTGGTAAGCAACATAATTATAGTAAGCACCTTAGATCGTTCAGTGGGAAATTGTGAAGCATGTGCAGAAAAAAAAAGATTGCATTGATTAATAAATCCCCTGAATTTCTCACGTTCACCGCCAAAACGAAAAGGGGCAACTTGGGAATCCCAGCACTCGGGGCTACGGCAGGAGCCTGGACTCGCCCCTCTAGAACCTCAATCCTGGCTCGCAAATCCTGGGTAGTCTGTCCAACCACTTGCAAATTGTGATTATTGAGGTCCTGTAGATTTGTAAAACGGGTCTTTATATTCTGCAAATCTGCAAGGATATTATCAGTCACTCCGCAAAGTTCCTTTATGCGGGCCTCCATTTTCCAGATCTTTTAAGACAGGATTACTGGAAGAAGAGGAGAGAAAAAAAAAACAATAGTGTTCACCTGTGGTAACACTGCAAAAAGAAAAAACTTAAGGGAATTGCTCACCTGGAATGGTTGTGAGAAGTCACAACCACTGTCATCACAGAAAGTACAACCGGACGTCTGATATCCACAGTACAGCAGACACAGCCTTCCAGACCCAGCAGACACTAACGTTTTGGCTTCAGAATCTTGTAATGTATGTAGTACAGTTCATATAGCGTCTTGTGCTTGGGTGCGATGAAAACACAGGAGTCACAGGTTTGATATAGAAAAGTCCTGTATTACTTCATACAAGTTGGCAGAAATAGTCACACAGTTTGCAGACACAGAAACAGGAGACACAGCAGGCCAGAGTAATCCAAGCTCAGCAATCACTCTCCAATACAGATTCAGGATCTTCTTCTCTGTTACCGTAAGTCCATGCAAACGTGGGTCTTTCAAAGAGCAGGGTTCAGAGTCCACAAGTGCTTCAGAGTTCCTCAGTAGGAATAGCTGGAGTACAAGGTCCAAGGCTTACAGGAGTCAAGTCACAGGTTCACTGCAGGCTAGATTCTGAAGCACTGATTGCTCAGCTGTGGCTGCTTAAGAAGCAAAGGAGAGAATCAGGGCGGGAACATGCAAGCTGGAAACTCCATTTTGACTGAGGGCAAGATAGCTGCAGCAAGACAGAAAGTAAAATGGCTGACGAACAAACTGAGTTTCAGGAATATATACATAGAACCTTACAGCACGAGGCTACAGACTAGAAAGGGTGGGAGCTGTGTCTCCCAATGAGTGTCTCGGAGAAAAGGATTTTACGGTGAGTACACAAAAATCTACTTTTCTCCATCGTCTCATTGGGAGACACAGACCGTGGGATGTCCTAAAGCAGTCCCTGGGTGGGAACAAACATCACAACGGATGTAGCCTCGAAAGCCAAATGCATAAATGCTTCAAATAATTTAACAGAAAAAACTCACAGATGCGCAACAACTGATTGCAGAATCTGTCTGCCAAGAAACGCATCTGAAGAAACTTGAGCATGTACTTTGTAATGCTTTAATAAAAATATGCAGACTGGACCAAGTCGCAGCCTTGCACACTTATTGTGCCGAAGCCTGGTGCCAAATGGCCCAAGAGGCCACCATAGTCCGTATGGAGTGTGCCTTAGTTCCAGCCGGGATAGGCTGACCCTTGACATGATTGCAAGGCGGATCCATGTTGCTAACGTGACCTCAGAAGCAGGGAAACTCTGTCTGCTTCCCTCCAGAAACACGAAAAGGACGTCCGATTTACGAAAGGATGCCGTCCTAGAAATGTACCTTCGAAGAGCCCTCCCAAATCCAGAGTGTGAAGGGCTTTCTCAGTGCGGTGAACTAGCGCCTGACACAATGAAGGTAGAACTATCTCCTCGTTGATGTGAAAAAGCCGACACGACTTTAGGTAAGAAAGAAGGAGAGGATCTAAGGACCACCTTGTCCTGGTGGAAAATGAGGAAGGGAGGTTTACAAGATAAAGCTGCCAACTCCGAGACCAGCCTGATGGAGGTTATAGCAACAAGGAAAACAACTTTTCAAAAGACAAAGATACTTCAGGTAAAGGCTTTAAGGGTGGTTCTTGTAAGGTACTGAGGACCAGATTAAGATCCCAAGGGCCTCCTGTAAGGAGGAACGAGATGAGACACCCCTTGAATAAAAGTTTTAACCTGAGACTTAGATTCAATCCGTTTCTGAAAAAGGACGGATAGAGCAGAAACCTGCCCCTTCAGGGAGAAAAGAGCCAACCCCGAATCCAATCCTGCTTGGAGAAACTCTAGGATGGAAGGGATAGAGAAGACCAAAAGGGGAGCGACCCTTATTCCTACATCAGGAAAAGAATGTTTCCCAAACACGATGATAAATGCGCATGGAAACCGGTCTCCTGGTATTGATCATGATAGTGACAACCTTCTGAGAAAAAGCCCGCCTGGGCTAAAAACCAGGATTCAATGTCCAAACCGTCAAATTCAGCACCTTCGAATTCTGATGGTAAATTGGACCCTGAGAAAGAAGGTCCAAAAGATCCGGTAACCTCCTGGGAACGTCTGCCAGCTGCTGGATTAGTTCCGCATACCATGGGCGGCGCGGCCAGTCTGGAATGACAACAATGAGAGGAACGCCTTCTGCTTTGATCTTCCGAATGACCCTGGGAAGTAATGGAAGAGTTGGAAAAAATGTAAGGGAGATGAAAGTGACTCCAAGGGAGGACTAATGCGTTCGATCTGATGGCTAGAGGACCGCGAGACCTGCTTATGAAAGCCTGAGACTTGGCATTTAGTCTGGATGCCATGAGATCCACATCCGGAGTGCCTTAGCGTTGGCAAATCTGACAAAATACTTCCGGGTGAAGGGACCATTCTCCTGAGGCTAAGCACTGGCGTCAGAGAAAATCCGCAGCCCAATTGTCCTGCTCCCGGAATGTGCACCGCAGAGATGAGAGAGAGAGAGAGGTTTGACTCTGCCCATTGCAGGATGTGCGACACCTCGAGCATTGCAGATCTGCTCCGAATGCCACCCTGACGGTTGATGTACACCACAGCCGTGGCGTTGTCCGACTGAATCTGGATGGGACATCCGGCTAACAGTTGAAGAAAGTGAATAAGAGCTAGTCTGATAGCTCTGATCTCCAGAATGATGATCGGAAGATGGGTCTTCTGAGGAGTCCAACGACCTTGAACAGAGTGGTGACGAAAACACCGCACCCTAGCCGAGGAGACTGGTATCGGTGGTCACTACCGACCAATGTACCGGTAGAAAGGACTTTCCCTGATTTAAAGAGGAAGTGCTCATCCACCACGTCAGAGAGCGCTTAACCCTGGGAGACAGACGAAGTCGGCGACCTACAGATGCTGGATTTCTGTCCCATACTGATATCAACTCCTGTTGACGGCGAAATGGAATTGAGCAAATGGTACTGCCTTGATGGAAGCAACCATTTTCCCTAGGACCTGCATTGCGAACCGAAGAGAGTGAGAGCGTCCCAGAGACAACAGGAGTATTCTCCGTTTTAAGGAAGACATCTTCTCTGGAGGGAGCTATACCAACCCTTGGAAAGTGTCCAAAATCATTCCCAAAAAGGGAATTTTCCGAGAAGGAACGGGAGAGGACCTATCCAGGTTCACTAGCCAGCCTAGGCGTGAGAGGGTGTTGACAGCAAAGGTCGATGTTGTCTGTACAGGCCCGAAAAGACGATCCTTTGATGAGAGGGTCATCTAACTAAGGAAGGAACCATCACGCCCCGACAGTATAAGATTGTCATGACCGCCGCCATGACTCTTGTGAATACTCTGGGGGCGGTGGCGAGGCCAAAAGGCAGAGCTGAAAACTGAAAGCGATCGTCTCCGATCTCAAACCAAAGAAAAATTTCTTTTTTTTTTTGTTTTTTTTTTTTTTTTCTTTGATGACCCAGAGGTCAATGTCAATGTGGAGATAGGCGCCCTTTATTTCAGATTTCGGACCCACCGGTCGTGAACGACCGACAACCAGATCTCGTGGAACAAGAGTAGGCGGCTGTCTACCCTGTTTGGGTCCACAGGACCCGGCAAAGAGTCATTGCGAAGAGAATTTGCGAGAAGAGGATCCCTTACGTCCCGACTGTGATGATCTGTTTCTCCAGGCTTGAGAGGATTTGAATGATGGTTGAAGACCCTTATCCCTATGCGGAGGATGGGACTGCAGGGACGAAGTAGATGCGGAAAACCAGTTGGAAGAGCCGCGAAAAGGCCGAAAACGGATTTGGTCTTGAGGCCAAAGAGATCGGCTGAGTTTGCGCTGAGGGAGAAATTTGCTTTTGCTCCCAGTAGTATCAGATATGATTTGATCTCGTCTCTCTCCAAAGAGGCGACCGCTTTGACACGGTAGCGAAGTCAGGGACCTCCTTGAAGCAGAGTCTGCGCGCCACTCTCGGAGCCATAAGGTTCTTCTAATGACGATGGCATTAGCCGCCATGAGTGCAGAGCAGGCGGCTGCATCTAAGAATGCATGCACGACAGTCACCTGCTCGAGAAATCTGATAAGCAAGATTGATTACCTCAGTGGGAAGAGGGTTGTCATGAGAAGATTTAATTATATCTTCCGCCCAGGCCATCCTTGCCCTTGCTGCCAACCGGGAAACAGGTGGATCTGCTACCGGAGAAACAGTCCACTCCTTCGATACCCTAGTTGGAAAAGGATATCGAATTTTGAGTGATTTCTAACCTGAAAAACGTTTGTCTGGATGACCCCTCTGTTCTTGAACAATATCAATAAACTCTTGATGAATATGTGAGGTCACCTAACTCTTTAGAACGACCAGGCGTGAACTGAAATAGAGCCGGGTTGTACATTAACACTCAGGATTTTATAAACTGCTTCTATGCGAGAATCTATGGATTCTTGATATTCTGGTGACTCCGGGTCAACCGCTACATCCGCCTCATACTCAGGCATGTTCACTGAATTCCCCAGAAGAGGGATAGCGGGAACCAGAGCTAGCGGATGCTGACCCTCCATCTGAGCCTTTGATGATCCAGATGGATGGATTAGTGGATGGTCCAACCAGAAGCGCCCGCGACGCCGAAGCACTACATAGAGGCAGCCGCTGCACGATGCAGAAGCGCCCACGGCGCGACGCAGAAGAGCCTGCAGCACGACACAGAAGAGCCTGCAGCGCGACGCAGAAGAGCCTGCGGCACGACGCAGAAGAGCCTGCGGCGCGACGCAGAAGAGCCTGCGGCACGACGCAGAAGAGCCTGCGGCGCGACGCAGAAGAGCCTGCGGCACGACGCAGAAGAGCCTGCGGCGCGACGCAGAAGAGCCTGCGGCGCAACACAGAAGAGCCCGCGGCATAAGCAGGCCACGGCCCACAACTAGGCCGATGCGGCGGCTCCACAACTAGGCCGCTGAGGCGATTCCACAATTTAGGCCGCGGCGGCGGCTCCACAATTAGGCCGCGGCGGCGGCTCCACAAATAGACAGCGGCGCCGGCTCCCCTAATAGGCCGTGGCGGCGGCTCCACTAGGCCGCAGCTCCACACTAGGCCGCGGCAGCTCCATAACTAGGCCACTGTGGCGGCTTCACAATTTAGGCCGCGGAGGCGACTCCATAGTTAGGCCGCGGCGGCGGTTTCACAGCTAGGCTGCGGCGCCGGCTCCACTACTAGGCCGCGGCGGCGGCTCCACTAGGCCGCAGAGGCGGCCGCTGTGGCGGCTCCATAATTTAGGCCGCCGCGACGGCTCCACAATTAGGCCGCGGCGGCGGCTCCACAAATAGACAGCGGCGCCGGCTCCCCTAATAGGCCGTGGCGGCGGCTCCACTAGGCCGCAGCTCCACACTAGGCCGCGGCAGCTCCATAACTAGGCCACTGTGGCGGCTTCACAATTTAGGCCGCGGAGGCGACTCCATAGTTAGGCCGCGGCGGCGGTTTCACAGCTAGGCTGCGGCGCCGGCTCCACTACTAGGCCGCGGCGGCGGCTCCACTAGGCCGCAGAGGCGGCCGCTGTGGCGGCTCCATAATTTAGGCCGCCGCGACGGCTCCACAGTTAGGCCGCGGCGCCGGATCCACACTAGACCGCGGCAGCGGCTCCACACTAGGCCGCGGCGGCAGCTTCACAGCTAGGCCGCTGTGGCGGCGCCACAATTTATGCCGCGGCAGCGGCTCCACAATTAGGCCGCAGGCGGCGGCTTCCCAGCTAAGCCGCGGCGGCTCCACAATTAGGCCACGGCGGCGGCCCCACAGCTAGGCCGCGGCGGCGGCTGCACTAGGCCGCAGCGGCGGCTCCTCATTAAACAGCGGCGGCGGCTCCACACTAGACCACGGCGGCTCCACAATTAGGCCGCAGGCGGCGGCTTCCCAGCTAGGCCGCGGCGCCGGCTCCACCACTAGGCTGCAGCGGCGGCCGCTGTGGCGGCTCCACAATTAGGCCGCGGCGGCCCCACAGCTAGGCCGCGGCGGTGGCTGCACTAGGCCGCAGCGGCGGCTCCTCATTAAACAGCGGCGGCGGCTCCACACTCGGCTTTACAGCTAGGCCGGAGGCTGTTCACAACTAGGCCGCGGCGGCACAAATAGGCCGCGTCAACGGCTCCAACTGGACCGCGCGGCTGCACACTCTCGGCGGCTCCACTAGGAGAGAAGACTGTGGCGCGCTGAAGGGAGCTCGCCTCCTTAAACCACCGTACCTCCTCAATCGACCATCCCTTTGATAGGGAGGCAGAGAGGGATTTATGTCTGCCGCTTTCAGTAAAGGCTTGCAGCCTGTACTCACTGATGTCGGGGCCAGCGGCCCATGCGGTCATGTCTCCTGGAACCACCGTACCTCCTCAATCGACCGTCCCTTTGATAGGGAGGCAGAGAGGGATTTATGTCTGCCGCTTTCAGTAAAGGCCTGCAGCCTGTACTCACTGATGTCGGGGCCAGCGGCCCATGCGGTCATGTCTCCTGGAACCACCGTACCTCCTCAATCGACCGTCCCTTTGATAGGGAGGTGGAGAGGGATCTATGTCTGCCTCCATTGGCCCAGCCGCTTTCAGTAGAGGCCTGCAGCCTGTATTCACTGTGTCTCCTCGAATCACCGTACCTCCTCAATCGACCGTCCCTTTGATAGGGAGGTGGAGAGGGATTTCGTGGTGAGTGGTATTCGAGGTATCTCATGGGGAGACGGCCCATTCAAGGGATCTGTCGCCCCATGGTAGCGTAGCAGGAGGGGGTACGAGAAGACGACACTTCACGTTTCCGCCTGTTGCTGGTTTTGGGAGATCGGGACTTTTCATTAAGACCCGTCGCCCTTCCGTGCGTGGAAGAAAGAAAAATAATAAAAGACAAAAAAGTGGGGTCTGAGAGCAGACCCTAGTGCCTCCTACAGACACTAAGTAAGAACTGGTTCAGGTCTGAGCCGACGGAGGGTGTATACTGGAAGAGGAGGAGTTAACCTTTTTTTGCTTGTATATTACTTAGTGTCCTCCTAGTGGCAGCAGCATAACACCCCACGGTCTGTGTCTCCCAATGAGACGATGGAGAAAAAGTGAGACGGCGCTCCTTCCCTTCCAAACTCTGCCATGCACCCAAACAGTGGTATAACCCCCACATATGGGGTATCAGTGTACTCAGGACAAATTGCACAATAACTTTTGGAGTCTTGTTACCCTTGGAAAAATAAAAATTCGGGTGAAAAGATCATTTTTGTGGAAAAAATATGATTTTTAAATTTTACGGCTCTACGTTATAAACTTGTGTGAAGCACTTGAGGGTTCAAATTGCTCACCAAAGATCTAGATAAGTTCCTTAGGGGGTCTAGCTTCCAAAATGGGGTCATTTGTGGGGGGTTTCCACTGTTTAGGCACATCAGGGGCTCTCCAAATGCAACATGGCATCCAATCTCAATTCCAGCCAATTTTGGTTGGAAAAAGTCAAATGGTGCTCCTTCCCTTCCGAGCTCTGCCGTGCGCCCAAACAGTGGTTCCCCCTCCACATATGGGGCATCAGCGTACTCAGGACAAATTGGACAACAACTTATGTGGTCCAATTTCTCCTGATACTCTTGGGAAAATAAAAAATTAGTGACTAAAAGATAATTTCTGTGGGAAAAAAATAGGATTTTTTATTTTCATGCCCGGGCATTATAAACTTGTGTGAAGCACTTGGGGGTTCAAAGTGCTCACCAAAGATCTAGATAAGTTCCTTAGGGGGTCTAGTTTCCAAAATGGGGTCACTTGTGGGGGATTTCCACTGTTTAGGCTCATCTGGGGCACTGCAAACGGAACATGACCCCCATCAACGTCTGCATTCCAAAACGTTACTACTTCCTTTCCAAGCCCTGCCGTGCGCCCAAACAGTTTTCCACCCCCACATATGGGGTATCAGCGTACTCAGGATAAATTGGACAACAACTTTTGGGGTCCAATTTCCTTGGGAAAATTCAAAAATTTAGGACTAAAAAATCATTTTTGTGGAATTTTTTTTTTTTTTTTTTCACACCCAGGCATTATAAACTTTTTGAAACACTTGGGGGTTCAAAGTGCTCACAACAGATCTAGATAAGTACCTTAGGGGGTCTAGTTTCCAAAATGGTGTCACTTGTGGGGGGTTTCCACTGTTTAGGCGCATCAGAGGTTCTCCAAGCGCGACATGGCGTCCAATCTCAACTCCAGCCAATTTTAGTTTGAAAAAGTCAAACGGCGCTCCTTCCCTTACGAGCTCTGCCGTGTGCCCAAACAGTGGTTTTCCCCCACATATGGGGTATTGGCGTACTCAGGAGAAATTGCATAACAACCTTATCTGTCCATTTTCTCTCCTTTTACCCTTGTGAAAATAAAAAAAAAGTTTGTAAAATATCATTTTTGTGGCTAAAAAGTTAAATATTCATTTTTTCCTTCCACGTTGCTTTAGTTCCTGTGAAGCACCTGAAGGGTTAATAAACTTCTTGAATGTGGTTTTGAGTACCTTGAGGGGTGCAGTTTTTAGAATGGTGTCACTTTTGGGTATTTTCTGTCATGTAGACCCCTCAAAGTGACTTCAAATGTGAGGTGGTCCCTAAAAAAAATGGCTTTGTAAATTTTGTTGTAAAAATGAGAAATCGCTGGTCAACTTTTAACCCTTATAACTTCCTAACAAAAAAAAATTTTGATTCCAAAATTGTGCTGATGTAAAGTAGACATGTGGGAAATGTTATTTCTTAACTATTTTGTGTTACATATTTCTCTGTTTTAAGGGAATAAAAATTCAAAGTTTGAAAATTGCTAAATTTTCAAAATTTTCGCCATATTTGCGTTTTTTTCAAAAATAAACGCAAGTTATATGGAAGAAATTTTACCACTAACATGAAATACAATATGTCACGAGAAAACAATCTCAGAATCGCGAAGATCCGTTGAAGCGTTCCGGAGTTATAACCTCATAAAGAGACAGTGGTCAGAATTGTAAAAATTGTCCCGGTCATTAACGTGCAAACCACCCTTGGGGGTGAAGGGGTTAATGTCTTGCTACATTTGTATTCTGAGATGGGTAGGTATCCCTTCCAAGAGAAGGACATTGGGGGCTGTGACGAAGCAGTGACCCCTTTAAACAGTCCAAAAAATTATCCCTTTTTGGGAGTTTTTTTCTTAGATCTTCCCTGCGCAGGGCAGGGTGCCATCTCAGGGGCAGCTCAGTATGGAACATAATGGACAGGTGAAAGATTTCTAGCTGTTTAAGGGCGTTAGCAGCAGCTGTAATGCAGTTTGAAACATAATGGACAGGCAGGAGATGTCTTTAGCACTGGCTGCCTTTTCAGTACAGGTTGGATCTTGATGAACAGGCAGGCAGCGGCAGGTTCATTATTGTATTGTTGATAAATAGCCAGTTTCCCCTGTCCCCATTGATAGATCTAATCATTGGAGATAGCTGTGTTAGTCACCTGTCCTGGCCAGGCTTGGTTACTTTTCCATACAACTGCTGTTCTTTGCTGTGCTCCGTGTCGAGTTTTACAAGTTGCCTGATGCATCTCTGTGACATCATCTTCTTAGGCCAGGTACCCTTGTCTTAGTGTTGAGACTTCAGAGTTCAGTTATTCTGAATGCTCCAACAATTATTTCACGTTGTGCTGTCATCTTACATTTGGGTATAATTCCTGCATACCCTCAGTCCTGTTTGTTAATTCTCTGCCTCCCAGTTTCTGGACTAACCCATCACTTGCAGTAAATATAACAAACATTATAAGTTGAAAGATACCGCGCTACAGTCCTGGATTTCAGCTATATGTTCTGTGTGCAAATAATCACAGGTCAAATAGATGGGCATACAGAGTGGTGGTGTATAAGAATATAATCCCCGGCTCCTGACCCTGGGTATATATGATAATCCTGTGTGTGAGCGGTCACCAAAAATATATATATGAATGAGGGATAATCAAGAACTACTTACTGGGATAGCGCTGAGCGCGATGCACATTCTGGGGGTCCAGTGAAGGTACAGGCTCCGTGCGGGGGGTGAGAGGCCTGGGGAGCGTCCTCCCGTGGCTGCAGGTTCCCTCCGGATACCGGAGTTGAAAAGCTGGCGGTGCATTTCCAGCTGGAAGCGCCGCCGTGCAGTGGCGAAGTTGGTGGGGGACGTGGTCTGCGTGACGTCATCAGTAGAGTTGAGCGAAACAGGTCGGTCAGATTAAAAAAAAACACCGATTTTCGCCAAAGTCGACCATAGCGTGAGGTCGGCCATGCGTTCGGCGACCCGAGCGCCAAAGTCTGTTTATCCATAATGCTTGCAGGCGCCTTTTCTCAACCAATGAGCAAGGACGTACACTGTGGGCAACGGGATGACATGCGCAGCGGCCACCACCATCTTAAAGAAGGGCATTGCAGTGATTGGCTGGCTTTGTGTGGTGTCACAGTGCCTATAAAAGCCCTGACCACCGACCCCCATTTTACTTCTGCCGATCTTAGCATAGGGAGAGGTTGCTGCCGCTGTTTCTCAGTAGGGAGAGCATTAGGCAGGAAAAAAAACTTATTCTGTGCTTGTACTGATAGCGATTAGCTGTACACTTAGTGTGCAGTGACAGGGGAGGAATTTCTTGTGTGCAGCAGCAGAGCTGATTATTAGGCTGCCTGCCAGTGAGAGGGGAGGAATTTCTTGTGTGCAGCAGCAGAGCTGATTATTAGGCTGCCTGCCAGTGACAGGGGAGGAATTTCTTGTGTGCAGCAGCAGAGCTGATTATTAGGCTGCCTGCCAGTGAGAGGGGAGGAATTTCTTGTGTGCAGCAGCAGAGCTGATTATTAGGCTGCCTGCCAGTGAGAGGGGAGGAATTTCTTGTGTGCAGCAGCAGAGCTGATTATTAGGCTGCCTGCTAGCTGTATTGCTGTGTACACTGCTGTGCAGAGTGCTTTTTAACACAGCAACTACACAGCATTAATACTTTTATTCTTTTTTTTTCTGCACAGTTACCAAGCGTTCATTTTTCCCCATACCGTATAGCAGGGGTCGACAAAGTTGTTCAGAATCTAGGAGCCAGACAAAAAATTTAGGAGCCAGAATTTTTTTTTAACAAACTTGGTTTTTAATTTAACAAAAAAACATTACAAACGTTATAAACATTTAACTTCTAAAGATAATAAATATTATATTTTGATATATTACCGTATAAGCCGAGATTTTCAGCCCATTTTTTAGGGCTGAAAGTCCCCCTCTCGGCTTATACGCGGGTCATATACGGGGGTCGGCGGGGGAGGGGGAGTGGGGGGTGTCGGATCATACTCACCCCTCCGCCGGCGCGTCTCTGCAGCCCCCCTGCTTCTCCCACGATCTCTGGCTCCTTCCTGCAGCGGTCACATGGCACCGCTCATTAAAGTCATGAATATGCACATATTCATGACTTTAATGAGCGGTACCATGTGACCGCTGTAGGAAGGAAGCGCTGCGGAGACCGCCGAGAGAAGAGGAGAGGCTGCAGAGACACGCAGGCGGAGGGGTGAGTATAGCGATATTTACCTGTCCCCGTTCCACTGCTGCGCGCTGCGTCCTCGTCTGACTCCTCTGGCTGTGAATGATCAGGCAGAGGGCGCGATGACGTCATTAGTGCGCGCCCCGCCCCCTGCCAGATCATTCACTGCCAGAGGAGTCAGACGAGGGAGCAGCGCTGCGGTGCAGAGAGGACAGGTAAATATCTCAGGTGCCGGGGTCCTGAGCGAGCGGTGACACCGGCATCTGTCCCCCATAGCGCGCCAGTGTCACCGCCTTCTCAGGACACCGGCACCTGGCCCCCAGTGACGAGAGGTGAGTATGTCTTTTTTTGCAGCAGCAGATGAGGCCTATACTATGGGGCATATGGGGCATAATTGTGCAGCATATGGGGGCATAAGCTGTGGAACATGTGGAACATAATCTGGAGCATATGGGGGCATAATCTGTGGAGCATATGGGGGCATAATTTGGAGCATATGGGGGCATAATTTGGAGTATATGGGGCATAATTTGGAGCATATGGGGGCATAATTTGGAGCATATGGGGGCATAATCTGGAGCATATGGGGGTATAATATGGAGCATATGGGGGCATAAGCTGTGGAACATATGGGGCATAATCTGGAGCATATGGGGGCATAATCTGGAGCATATGGGGGCATAATCTGGAGCATATGGGGGCATAATCTGGAGCATATGGGGGCATAATCTGGAGCATATGGGGGCATAATCTGGAGCATTTGGGGGCATAAGATGTGGAAATTATGGGGGCATAATCTGGAGCATATGGGGGCATAAACTGTGGAACATATGGGGCATAATCTGGAGCATATGGGGCATAATCTGTGGAACATATGGGGGTATAATATGGAGCATATGGGGGCATAATCTGTGGAACATATGGGGCATAATCTGGAGCATATGGGGGCATAATCTGTGGAACATATGGGGGTATAATATGGAGCATATGGGGGCATAATCTGTGGAACATATGGGGGTATAATATGGAGCATATGGAGCATATGGGGGCATAATCTGTGGAACATATGGGGCATAATCTGGAGCATATGGGGGCATAATCTGGAGCATATGGGGGCATAATCTGGAGCATATGGGGGGCATAATCTGTGGAGCATCATATTGGGGCATAGTTTTACCAGTTTTTTGTGGCAAAATTAGGGGGGGTCGGCTTATGCATGAGTATATACGGTAGATTTTAGGCAACATTCTAGTTTTATAGGGGGGGTCGTTACGGACGTGGCGATACCAAATATGTGTACTTTTAATTGTTTTTTTTTTTTTTTTTTATTTACAGGAATAAATTAATTTATTAGGGAATATTTTTTTTTTTATGATTTTTTAAACACTTTTTATTTTTATTTTTTTTACTTTTTTACTGTGTCCCAGGGTGGGACATCACTGTATATTATTATACATGGTATTATACAGTGTATAATACCAGATCGTTGGTGTGACAGTGTGCACAGCACTCTGTCACACCAGCGATCGCTCTAGCCTCGCTGTAGGATTCTCAGTGCCTGCTCTCAGCAGGCACTGAGGAAGCCGCCTCCCTGCAGAACCCGGATGGACCCCGGCGCCATCTTGGATCCGGGGTCCTGCAGGGAGGAGGGACCCTCGGAACAGCGCGACACATCGCGCTGTTCTGAGGGTCTCAGGGGAGCGCGCAGGGAGCCCCCTCCCTGCGCGATCCTCCCCTGTGCACCCGGTACACCCCGATCATGTTTGATTGCGGTGTGCCAGGGGTTAATGTGCCGGGAGCGGCATGATTTTCTAGGCGCCACTGGCGACCTGGCGCCCGGGTTTGTTGAACCCTGCCGTATAGAGCTGTTCGCTCCTCACACACTACTGTGTACCGGCTGGTATCACGGACAAATACATGCTGACTATCTGTGTGTGACTCCGGAAAATATACGGAAATTTCAGTTTTCCCCAAAACCGTATACAGCTGGTATTTTCTGATACAGTACCGTTTTTCTGCCTTCTGTATTACGGTCAAATCCATATCGAAAGAGCCGTCTGTGTGTGACTCTAGAAATATATACGGAGATTAAAATTTTCCCCAAAACCGTATTCAGCTGGTATCTTCTGATACAGTACCGTTTTTCTGCCTTCTGTATTACGGTCAAATCCATACTGAGAGAGAGTCTGTGTGCGACTCCTGAAAAATATACGGAGATTTAAAATTACCCAACACTGTATACAGCTGTACGCTACTGATACAGTACACTTTTTCTGCTTTTCATATTCTGGTTTTCTCCATACTGAGCGTCTGTGTGTTATTCCTGAAATATATACGGAGATTTAAAATTACCCCAACAGTGTATACAGCTGTACGCTTCTAATACATTACCCTTTTTCAACTTTTTATATTCTGGTGTAATCCATACTGAGCCTGTGAGACTGTGTCTGACTCTGTAAATATACAGTCATGGCCAAAAGTTTTGAGAATGACACAAATATTAATTTTTACAAAGTCTACTGCTTCACTTTTTCTAATGGCAATTTGCATATACTCCAGAATGTTATAAAGAGTGATCAGCTTAGCAGCAATTACTTGCAAAGTCAATATTTGGCTAGAAAATGAACCTTATCCCCCAAAACACATTTCAACATCATTGCAGCCCTGCCTTAAAAGGACCAGCTAACCTCTTTTCAGTGATTGCTCCATTAACACAGGTGTGGGTGTTGATGAGGACATGGCTGGAGATCAATCTGTCATGATTAAGTAAGAATGACACCACTGGACACTTTAAAAGGAGGCTGGTGCTTGGCATCATTGTTTCTCTTCTGTTAACCATGGTTATCTCTAAAGAAACACGTGCAGTCATCATTACAATGCACAAAAATGGCCTAACAGGGAAGAGTATCGCAGCTAGAAAGATTGCACCTCAGTCAACAATCTATCGCATCATCAAGAACTTCAAGGAGAGAGGTTCCATTCTTGCCAAAAAGGCTTCAGGGCGCCCAAGAAAGACCAGCAAGCGCCAGGACCGTCTCTTAAAAGTGTTTCAGCTGCGGGATCGGGCTACCAGCAGTGCAGAACTTGCTCAGGAATGGCAGCAGGCAGGTGTGAGTGCATCTGCATGCACTGTGAGGCGGAGACTCTTGGAGCAAGGCCTGGTCTCAAGGAGGGCAGCAAAGAAGCCACTTCTCTCCAGAAAAAACATCATGGACAGACTGATATTCTGCAAAAGGTACAGGCAGTGGACTGCTGAGGACTGGGGTAAAGTTATTTTCTCTGATGAATCCCCTTTTCGATTGTTTGGGACATCAGGAAAACGCCTCATTCGGAGAAGACAAGGTGAGCGCTACCACCAGTCTTGTCTCATGCCAACTGTTAAGCATCCTGAAACCATTCATGTGTGGGGTTGCTTCTCAGCCAAGGGAATCGGCTCTCACAGTCTTGCCTAAAAACACAGCCATGAATAAAGAATGGTACCAGAATGTCCTCCAAGAGCAACTTCTCCCAACCCTCCAAGATCAGTTTGGCGATCAACAATGCTTTTTCCAGCATGATGGAGCACCTTGCCATAAAGCAAAGGTGATAACTAAATGGCTCAGGGAACAAAACAGAGATTTTGGGTCCATGGCCTGGAAACTCCCCAGATCTTAATCCCATTGAGAACTTGTGGTCAATCATCAAGAGACGGGTGGACAAACAAAAACCTAAAAATTCTGACAAAATGAAAGCATTGATTGTGCAGGAATGGACTGCTATCAGTCAGGATTTGGTCCAGAAGTTGATTGAGAGCATGCCAGGGAGAATTGCAGAGGTCCTGAAGAAGAAAGGTCAACACTGCAAATATTGACTTGCTGCATTAACTCATTCTAACTCTCAATATAAGCTTTTGTTACTCATATGTTTGCAATTATTATATTTCTGTCTGTGATAAAAACATCTGTCAAACACACATAAAAGCCAGAGGGCAGCAGATCATGTGAAAATATAATATTTGTGTCATTCTCAAAATTTTTGGCCATGACTGTATACAGAGATTTAAAATTACCCCAACACTGTATACAGCTGTACGCTTCTGATACATTACCCTTTTTCTACTTTTTATATTCTGGTCTAATCCATACTGAGCCTGAGAGTCTGTGTCTGTTACTCCGCAAATATATACGGAGATTTAAATTTTTCACCTTCACCGTATACAGTCATGGCCAAAAGTTTTGAAAATGACACAAATATTATATTTTCACATGATCTGCTGCCCTCTGGTTTTTATGTGTGTTTGACAGATGTTTTTATCACACAGAAATATAATAATTGCAAACATATGAGTAACAAAAGCTTATATTGACAGTTAGAATGAGTTAATGCAGCAAGCCAATATTTGCAGTGTTGACGCTTCTTCTTCAGGACCTCTGAAATTCTCCCTGGCATGCTCTCAATCAACTTCTGGACCAAATCCTGACTGATAGCAGTCCATTCTTGCACAATCAATGCTTTCATTTTGTCAGAATTTTTAGGTTTTTGTTTGTCCACCCGTCTCTTGATGATTGACCACAAGTTCTCAATGGGATTAAGATCTGGGGAGTTTCCAGGCCATGGACCCAAAATCTCTGTTTTGTTCCCTGAGCCATTTAGTTATCACCTTTGCTTTATGGCAAGGTGCTCCATCATGCTGGAAAAGGCATTGTTGATCGCCAAACTGCTCTTGGAGGGTTGGGAGAAGTTGCTCTTGGAGGACATTCTGGTACCATTCTTTATTCATGGCTGTGTTTTTAGGCAAGACTGCGAGAGAGCCGATTCCCTTGGCTGAGAAGCAACCCCACACATGAATGGTTTCAGGATGCTTAACAGTTGGCATGAGACAAGACTGGTGGTAGCGCTCACCTTGTCTTCTCCGAATGAGGCGTTTTCCTGATGTCCCAATCGAAAAGGGGATTCATCAGAGAAAATAACTTTACCCCAGTCCTCAGCAGTCCACTGCCTGTACCTTTTGCAGAATATCAGTCTGTCCATGATGTTTTTTCTGGAGAGAAGAGGCTTCTTTGCTGCCCTCCTTGAGACCAGGCCTTGCTCCAAGAGTCTCCGCCTCACAGTGCATGCAGATGCACTCACACCTGCCTGCTGCCATTCCTGAGCAAGCTCTGCACTGCTGGTAGCCCGATCCCGCAGCTGAAACACTTTTAAGAGACGGTCCTGGCGCTTGCTGGTCTTTCTTGGGTGCCCTGAAGCCTTTTTGGCAACAATGGAACCTCTCTCCTTGAAGTTCTTGATGATGCGATAGATTGTTGACTGAGGTGCAATCTTTCTAGCTGCGATACTCTTCCTGTTAGGCCATTTTTGTGCATTGCAATGATGACTGAACGTGTTTCTTTAGAGATAACCATGGTTAACAGAAGAGAAACAATGATGCCAAGCACCAGCCTCCTTTTAAAGTGTCCAGTGGTGTCATTCTTACTTAATCATGACAGATTGATCTCCAGCCATGTCCTCATCAACACCCACACCTGTTAATGGAGCAATCACTGAAAAGAGGTTAGCTGGTCCTTTTAAGGCAGGGCTGCAATGATGTTGAAATGTGTTTGGGGGGATAAAGTTCATTTTCTAGCCAAATATTGACTTTGCAAGTAATTGCTGTTAAGCTGATCACTCTTTGCATATACTCCAGAATGTTATAAATTGCCATTAGATAAAGTGAAGCAGCAGACTTTGTAAAAATTAATATTTGTGTCATTCTCAAAACTTTTGGCCATGACTGTACAGCTGTACGCTTCTGATTCAGTACCATATATCTGCTGGTATTTTGGGTACATGTTCACAAACATGAGGAAGTATGGTGGAAGAGGCCGCAGATGTGGGCGTGGGGGCCAACTGATGGTGATGGTGCATCTGCTGGTAGTGCCAAAAGCACAATAGCACCTAAGGCAGGAGGTGTTGAGCCTGCGTCATCGTCTGGCTCCAGAAGGCCTGTAAGGCTCCCTTTTCTGGGAGTAAGTAAACCGCTTTTAAAGCTGGAGCATCAGGAACAGGTTTTGTCTTACATTGCCGAAACAGCCTCTAGCTCTATCGCCTCCTTTTCTGAAGTTTCAAAAACTCCAAGCACTGAGTCGTCAGTGCAGGCTTCTGGTCAGGAACAACCCCTTTCCTTGTGTCCTTCACCCCCACCAAAAGTGAAGGATGCGGCAGGCCACACTTCAGATTACCTTGTGCTCTTTTCACGTACCATGCCTGGGTTATCAAGTGAAATCCTGAATTCCCCGGTCCAAGATGAATCTGACATGGAGTGCACTGATGCACAGCCACTGCTGTATGATTCTGCTCGTACATTCACCCAGAGCACTACATTGCCCTCGCAGTCTACTGAGCCAGAATGTGACCCTAATGAAACTCAAGTGCCCCTTCCTGCATACTATACCACCTTACACGGTGATACAGAGGAAGGTGCAGATGAAATTGAAGAGGAGGTGATGGATGACCCTGTTGTTGACCCGGATTGGAATCCAGTGGGGGAAGAGGGTGCCGCTGGCAATAGCTCAGAAGAGGAGGAGAATCCGCAGCAGATATCGACATCGCAGCTGCGGTTATCTGGCAGGCCCGTAGCAGTCCAAAAAGGTGTTAAAAAAACAGAGTTGCAGGACAGCTTGGCAGACGGTCAAATTAGCACAGCGTGTAAGCCCTGAAAATTTATATCATAGTAGGAAGAGTGCAGTGTGGCACTTTTTTTTTTACCAAAATCCTATTGATGAGGCAAAGATTATCTGTAAGAAGTGCGGAAGGACCTTTAGCCAAGGGAAAAATCTCAGAAATTTGAATAACAGTTGCATGCTTAGACATTTAATGAACATGCACTTGCAAGCGTGGACGGACTACAAAACCTCAGGTAGCACATCTGCACCTGCTCCGACTGAAGTTACCCAGCAACGCTAATAATAATAATCTTTATTTATATAGCGCCAACATATTCCGCAGCGCTTTACAGTTTAACAGTTTCAAAACATGAGTCATGAGTAACAACGTTAACAATACAATAATTAAAGCAAAATAAGCCGACCCTGCTCGTGAGAGCTTACAAAGTACAGGTGTGTATATACAATGGTGCATTTACAATGATGGTCCAGCCATCTTGAGGGAGTGAGGGATGGATGGAGATAGTGAATGGGCTACACATACACACTTAAACATAGAGCGACTTTGATTAGTGAATGTGATAGGCCACTCTGAACAAATGTGTTTTGAGGGAGCGCCTGAAACCATGCAAATTGTGGATAGTCCTAACTTCTTGGGGTAGAGCATTCCAGAGGATTGGCGCAGGGCGGGAGAAGTCTTGGAGTCGGGAGTGGGAGGTACGGATTAGTGCAGAGGTTAGTCGAAAGTCGTTTGCAGAGCGCAGCAGGCGGTTAGGCCGATAGATAGAAATGAGGGAGGAGATGTAGGGGGGTGCTGCACTGTGGAGAGCTTTGTGGGTGAGAACCAGTACTTTGAATTGGATCCTGTAATTAATGGGCAGCCAGTGTAAGGACTGGCGAAGAGCGGACGCGTCCGAGTACCGATTAGCCAGATGGATGGCCCTGGCTGCTGCATTAAGGATGGACTGGAGAGGGGATAGTCGAGTAATGGGGAGGCCAAGTAATAGAGCGTTGCAGTAGTCCAGTCGGGAGTGGATCAATGCTACAGTGAGGGTTTTTGTTGTTTCCATGGTGAGAAAAGGGCGGATTCTAGAAATGTTCTTTAGGTGTAGGCGGCAAGAGCGGGTAAGAGATTGTATATGAGAGGTGAAGGAGAGATTGGTGTCAAACATAACACCCAGACAGCGAGCCTGCTGCCGGGGTGTTATGGTGCCGCCCACAGAGAGGGAAATGTCAGATTTAGGGAGGTTAGTAGACGGCGGGAGCAGAAGGAGTTCAGTCTTGGAGAGGTTAAGTTTCAGATAGAGAGCGGACATGATGTTGGAGACTGCAGACAGACAGTCGGTGGCGTTCTGTAGATCAGCGGGGGTAAGGTCAGGGGATGACGTGTATAGTTGTGTGTCATCAGCATAAAGATGGTGCTGAAAGCCAAATCTGCTGATAGTCTGTCCAATTGGGGCCGTGTAGAGAGAGAAGAGAAGGGGGCCAAGGACTAAGCCCTGGGGTACACCGACAGTGAAAGGAAGAGGAGATGATGTGGAGCCAGAGAACGAAACACTGAAGGAGCGGTCAGAAAGATAGGAAGAGAACCAGGAGAGAACAGTGTCCTTAATACCTAGTGACTGGAGCCTAGACAGTAGGAGACAGTGGTCAACAGTGTCGAAAGCTGCAGAAAGGTCGAGTAGAATAAGCAGAGAGTGGTCGCCGTTACGTTTTGCTGTCAGAAGGTCATTGGTCACTTTGAGTGCAGTTTCAGTCGAATGTAGGGGGCGGAAGCCGGACTGTGAAGGGTCTAGGAGGGAGTGAGTGGAGAGGTAACGGGTAAGGCGAGAGTAGACTAGGCGCTCCAAAAGTTTAGAGATGAAGGGGAGATTGGAGACCGGTCTGTAGTTGTTTGTGCAGGAAGGGTCGAGAGCGGGTTTCTTTAGTAGCGGAGTAATGATGGAGTGTTTGAAGGAGGATGGGAAAATGCCAGAGGAGAGTGAGATTAAAGATTGAAGTTAGGTAAGTTGTGACAACTGGAGAGAGAGACTGGAGGAGATGTGAGGGGATGGGGTCGGTAGTGCATGTAGTCGGACAAGAGGAAGAGAGGAGTCTGGAGACTTCTTCTTCTGTGATGGGATCAAATGTGGAAAGTGAGCCAGGGGAAATGCAGGGTGGGATGGGAGTCACAGCACTTGGTGGTTGAGAGCAAATTTGCTGACGGATAGTATCTATTTTTTCTATAAAGTGGGATGCCAGGTCGTCAGCACAAATGTCTGTGATAGGGGCTTGTGCTTTTGGCCTGAGGAGGGAGTGAAAAGTGTCAAAAAGTTTCTTGGGGTTGTTGGCTAGTGAGGATATCAGGGTGGTGAAGTAGGTCTGTTTGGCGAGTTGAAGGGCAGCATTATAAGTTCTTAACATGAATTTAAAGTGGATGAAGTCTTCTGGTGTGCGGGTTTTTCTCCAGAGGCGTTCAGCACTCCTAGAGCATCGCTGAAGAAGTCGAGTTTGCAATGTGAGCCAGGGCTGTTTTACTGTGTGTTTGGAGGTTCTGAGGGTGAGCGGTGCTACTTGGTCAAGGGTGCTTCTAAGAATCTCATTGTAGTGATGAACAGCCAGATCAGGACAGGAAAAAGAGGAGATTGGGGACAGCGATGAGTGTAGGGAGTCAAAAAGTGTCTGAGGGTTAATGGCTTGTAGATTTCTGAATGTGTGGTAGGTAGGAGTGCGCTGGGGTGGTGGAGGATTTGTGAGCGTGAAGGAGAGAATGTTGTGGTCAGAGAGTGGAAGCGGTGAGTTATTTAGGTGGGAGATTGAACAGAGGCGAACAAAAACCAGGTCAAGGGTGTTGCCATCCTTGTGTGTCTCAGAGGTTGAAAGCTGTGAGAGGCCTAGAGAAGTGGTTAGTGATAGAAGCTGAGATGCAGATGTGGAAGTAGGGCTGTTAATGGGGATGTTGAAGTCTCCAAGGATAAGGGTTGGTAGTTCTGAGGACATGAAGTGCGGCAGCCAGGCTGAGAAGTGGTCAAGGAACTGGGTGGGCGAGCCTGGGGGCTGATATATGACCGCTACTCTGAGGGAGAGGGGATGGAAGAGCCTGATGGTGTGGACCTCAATAGAAGGGAATGAGAGTGATGGAATTGGGGGGATGACCTGGAAAGTGCATTGTGGGGACAGGAGTATGCCAACTCCACCACCATGTCTGTTTGTGGGTCTCGGGGAATGGGAGAACTGTAAACACCATAGGAATTGGTAGCAGGGGAGACAGTGTTAGAATCCTGAATCCAGGTTTCAGTGAGGGCCAACAGATTAAGAGAGTGGTTCAGAAAGTAGTTGTGCAGGAAGGATAGCTTGTTGCATGCAGACCGTGGATTCCAGAGGGCACAATTGAAAGAAGATGAGGGAGTGCAAGTAATATTAATAAGATTATTATGGTTTCGGTATGAGGTAGGGTAGGGATTGAGGTTGGGGGATGGTGGACCAGGGTTGGGGGAGATGTCCCCTGAAATCAGTAGGAGTAGGAAGATAAAGAGCAAGTAGTTGTTTACATCGCTACATCGCTTCCCCCACTGTAAGCCACCGGTTAGCACACCACCAGCAAGAAATGACGAGGTGTCGTCGCAAGGCCAAAGCAGTCAGGGAATCACAATGTTTTTGCAGCGAAAGACTGAATCTAGGTTATCGGCACCACCACCATCACCAACCCCCTCTCAGTCCGTCATGTCCACCGCTAGTTCCCCCATATGCAGCTCTCAAGTCCAGCTCACCCTAGCAGACACTGAGTAGGACAAGAAAGTACTCATCCTTTCATCCGCGTACACTGGCTTTGAATGCCTACATTGCCAAACTGATCTCATTAGAGATGATGCCCTTCCATTTGGTTGAAAGCGCAGCGTTCAGAGAACTCATGGCCTACGCTGTCCCACGCTATGGCCTACCCAGTCGGCATTTCTTTTCTCAAAAAGCTATCGAACAGCTAGTGGTAAGCGTCAGCAGGCTGTTTTAAAAATGATGTCTTTGGGCGACAGACACACCGCCGAGGTACTGGCCGACTACTTGCAGCGAGAAACCGAGTCATGGCTGGGCAGTCTACATCTTGAGCCAGGCAAGGTAGTCAGTGATAACGGCCGTAATTTTGTGGCGGCAATAGCCCTGGTGATGCAGTGCTTCTTAAATAATTATCCGGAGTTAACAGCCCTGCTCCATAAAGTGCGAAGACTGTGCTCGCACATCTGTTGCTCGCCCGTAGACTCCAGTCGTATGCAGAGGCTGCAGCGATTGCTCCACCTCCCCAAGCACCGCCTAATCATAGACGTTGCAAGCAGGTGGAACTCCACCATGCGCATGGTTGAGAGGCTGTGCGAACAGAGGCAGGCTGTAATGCATTTATGGGTGGATACACGGGCAGGCAGTTTGAGGGCAGACATGGAGTTGTCGGGTGTGCAGTGGTTAAAGCTGAAAGACCTCTGTAAAGTCCTTCAGTGTTTTGAGGAATGCACATGGCTGTTAAGCGCAGACGACGCCATCATAAGCATGAGCATCCCACTTATGCGTCTGCTCATGCAAACTTTGACGCACATTAAGGATCAGGCGTCTGCAGCGGAGGAGGGAAGCCTTGATGACAGTCAGTCATTGCTCAGGGAACTGTCCTGGACGAGGTGGATGAAAAAGAGGAGGAGGCGGATGAGGGGGATGATTATTTTGGGGAGGAGGATGCTTCTCTGGGCAAGAGAAAATGTTGGCTTGCCAAGGTCAGGTACAGGGTTTGTGCGTGACTGGAGGGATGTGGATTTGGCAGAAAGTGCTCCTCCACCCACCACTGGCAGTGCATCATTGACACCTGGAACATTTGCCCATATGTGTGATTATGCCTTGCGGATCCTAAAAAGGGACCCCTGCATTGCCAAAATTATGAAGGATGACGACTGTTGGTTGGCCATCATCCTCGATCCACGCTATAAAGGCAAATTACAGAACATCATGCCACAGGAGAACCTACAGCTAATATTGGCGAACAAAAAAGCAACTCTGGTAAACCTTTTGTTAGAAGCATAACCAGCACACAGCAGCGGTGCAGGTTCTACCACGAGCCGTACTAGGCCCAATGGAAGAGGTGTTCGTGGTGCACACAGCCTAAGTGGCGTTGGAGACAGGGATTTTATGACCATGTTGTGGACTGATTCCTCGAGTACCGCTCACACGACTGATAATACTGAATCGATTGCAACAGACAGGAGATAGCAGTTGTCAACTATGGTTAAAAATTACTTCTCCTCTCCTATCGATGTTCTCCCTCACAGGTCATTCTCCTTTGACTACTGGGCCTGTAAACTGGACACCTGGCCTGAATTGGCACAATATGCCTTACAGGAGCTCGCTTGCCCTGCTGGTAGTGTGCTATCAGAAAGAGTCTTCAGTGCTGCTGGATCAATCCTGACAGAAAGAAGGACCAGTCTGTCGACCCAAAATGTTGATGATCTAACCTTCTTTAAAATGAACCATGCATGGGTTTCAAAGGATTTTGTCCCACCTTCCCCTGATGACACATAGGTTGCCAGCAAAATGGCTCGTTTTGTCCTCCTCTTCCTCGGACTTCTCCAATTCCTCCATTTGCAGCTGCTGAACGTCCAGCCTACACCTCAACATAATGCCATTTTTTTCAACCTCCCTAAGTGGGCTGTATCCCCCCCCCCCTTGGCCGGCGTCTGCATCTGGCGCACCCGGGCAAGTGCCGGTTCCGTGAGCACGTGGGGGGGGCCGACTCATGGGCGACGGCACTGGCACAGGGCACCTCATAGTACGCAAAATTGTCTGACGGTGGGGGGCCCACTCGCCTTCAGACACACCGGCGTACTATGAGGGGGCCCTGTGCCAGTGCTGACGCCCACGAGTGGGCCCCCCTGCTTGCTCAGGGCCACAGCACTTGCAATACTTGCTTCTCCCTGCTCCACCGCTGTGACGTCTTCTGCGTTTTCTGACAGTGACATTCAGGTCAGAGAGCGCAATGACGTTAGTCTGTACGCCTCTGCCTAAACAGTCCAAGTGCAGAGAGCTGGAAGATGGCGACGCTAAGGAGTCCAGAGTAGAGCAGTGCCCAGCGAGGAGAGGTATTTCATTTTTTTTTAATGTTGGGAGCAATATATGGGGAGCATTATACACTGGAGAATGATATATGGGGCCCATCATAGACTGGAGCATCATCCATGGGGCCCATCATATACTGGAGCATTCCAAATGGGGGACATCTGACACTGGAGCAGCATTTTACGGGGCCCATTATACACTGGAGCATTATAAATGGGGCCCTGTTATGTTTCGGTAGCTGAGGAGAAAGAGCAAAAACTGCAATACACCAGAGAGGCTGGAACCTATTGGATTGCAGTAACCTGAACTAACCACACAACTAGAGGTAGCCGTGGAGCGTTCCTACGTTGATCCTAGACGCCTCGTCACAGCCTGAGAGATAACTACACCTAAAGGCAGAAAGATGAAAGCTATCTGCCCCGGAGCAGATCCCCAAAGAAAATAGGAAGCCCCCAAACATGTAATGGCGGTTAGACAAGAAGAAGCACGGACACAGACAGAAAATAGAATGAGCAAATGCTGGGGCCCAATCTGTCTAGACAGAAAAGTACAGGAAAGAATTCTGACTGCAATCCAACAAAAAACCCCTAAAAAATACCAACTCTTCTGATTGCAAAAACACCTGAGATCACATGATCTCCACCACCTAAATCTAGATCTCTGGTGTAACAAAACTAAGCCGCTGCCACTGAAAAAGCAGGAAAGAGCAAATGAACAAATAACAGTGGCTACAGATAAACTGAGAGGAGCACAGGCCCCAGGAGGGGACCCGGCTGACCTCCACAAAAGTGCAGAAAATTATGCAAAAAGCAAGCACAAAAAGAAAAGCAGAAAATATCTTATCTGAAAGCAGCAGATGCATGCAAGACTCGAGCGTTTCCAAATGAACCAGGAATCACAATTGAGACAAGAACAATTGATCACCGGCGACCATCATGAGAGGGAACCTCCCTTATATCAGTCCAGTCCGTGATCCCAGATTGCCATTCCTCGCTGTAAGGTTCAGTACTGTCTGCAACCACCAGAGGGAGCCTCTGCTCAGAAACCATCTCCAGCACATTCATAACAGTACCCCCCGCTTGAGGAGGGGTCACAGAACCCTCACTTGTGCAACCAGGCCGATCAGGATGAGCTCGGTGATAGGCACGGATCAGTCTCCTAGCATGGATGTCCGAAGCAAACACCCAAGAATTGTCCTCCTGACCATAACCTCTCCACTTAACCAAATACTGGAGTTTCTGTCTAGAAAAACGAGAATCCAATATTTTCTCAACCACATACTCCAGATTGCCCTCAACCAAAACGGGGTCCGGAGGCGCAGCCATAGGAACCACTGGCTCGACAAAACTTTCAATAAGGACTTGTGGAACATCTCAAATAAGTCTCCAAGGTCTGGTTTGTTCTCTCGGTTTGTCCATTGGTCTGAGGATGAAAAAAAGAGGAGAAAGATAATTGAACACCAAGTTTAGAACAAAATGTCCTTCAAAATCTGGAAACAAACTGGACTCCTCTGTCAGACACAATGTTCTCCAGAATGCCATGTAACCGAACCACGTGCTGAAGGAACAAAGGCACCAATTCGGAGGAGGAAGGTAACTTAGGCAATGGCACAAGATGTATCATCTTGGAAAACCTATCACAGATTACCCAGATAACGGTCATTCTCTGAGAAACAGGGAGGTCAGAAATAAAATCCATAGAGATATGGGTCCATGGCCTCTTGGGCACAGGTAATGCATTAACAAACCAATAGAGCAAAAGCAAGGCTTGGAACGAGAGTAAGTCCCACAGGACTGCACAAATTCCCTGACGTCACGACACAAAGTAGGCCACCAAAAGGACCGACTCACCAAGTCTCTGGTACCAAAAATCCCGGGATGACCAGCCAACGCGGAACAATGAATCTCAGACATCACACTCTTCTTCCACTGGTCTGGGACAAACAATTTCCCAATAGGGCAGCGCTCAGGTTTATCCTCCTGACACCCTTCCAGAGCCAGTCTCAAATTGGGTGAGATGGCGGAAAGTACTACACCCTCTTTCAAAATAACAGCAGGATGAGATAACTCAGGAGAGTCCGCAAAGAAACTCCTCGAGAGGGCATCCACCTTAACATTCTTAGTGCCAGGAAGAAAAGAAACCACAAAATTAAAACGTGTGAAAAACAAGGCCCACCTGGCCTGTCTAGGATTAAGTTGCTTGGCTGATTCGAGATAAACCAGGTTCTTATGGTCCGTGAGGACCACCACCTGATGTTTGGCTCCTTCCAGCCAATGTCTCCACTCTTCAAAGGCCCACTTCATGGCCAATAACTCCCGATTACCCACGTCATAATTACGTTCAGTTGGAGAAAATTTTCGAGAGATAAAGGCACAAGGGTTACTCTTAGAGGTCTCTGGATCTCTTTGATGCCTCTGAAATTGGGGCAGGTGCCGTTTTGTCTCAACCTCCACCTGAAACGGTAGAGAAACATCAGGCTGCTGTAGAGCAGGAGCAGAAGTGAATCTCTGCTTAAGTTCCTGAAACGCAGAAACTGCCTCAGGAGGCCAATTTACCACATCAGAACCCTTTTTGGTCAAATCAGTCAATGGTTTAACAATACCGAAGAAATTACCAATAAATTTACGATAAAAATTGGCAAAACCCAAAAATCTTATAGAGCCTTTAATGAAGTAGGTTGGACCCAATCACAGATGGCCTGAACCTTGACCGAGTCCATTTCAATAACAGATGGAGACAAAATGAATCCCAGAAAGGAGACTTCTATACGCCAAAAAGACACTTTGATCCCTTCACATACAGTGCATTCTATCTCAAAATCTGGAACACAGTCCGAACATGTTTCACATGAGAGTCCCAGTCATTGGAAAAAATGATATCATCCAAATAAACAATCAGAAATTTATCCACAAAATCCCTGAAAATATCATTCATGAAGGATTGGAAGATGGAAGGAGCATTAGTGAGCCCAAAGGGCATCACTAGGTACTCAAAATGCCCCTCTGGGGTATTAAACGCCGCCTTCCATTCATCCCCATGCTTAATGCGAATTAGGTTATACGCCCCCCTGAGGTCAAGCTTTGTAAACCAACTAGCACTTTTCACTCTGGAAAACAGGTCAGAAATCATGGGTAACGGATTTGATACTTCACAGTGATCTTATACAAGAGACGATAATCAATACACGGCCTCAATGAACCATCCTTTTTGGCCACAAAGAAAAAACCGGCTCCCAAGGGTGAAGAGGATCGTCTGATATGACCCTTCTCCAATGACTCCTTGATATAAGATCGCATAGCATCGTGTTCAGGTACAGACAAGTTAAAAAGGCGACCTTTAGGAAATTTACCACCAGGCACTAATTCAATAGCGCAATCATAGCTCCTGTGAGGGGGCAAGGATGCAGATTTACTTTCACTAAATACATCGGAAAAATCAGTCAAAAAGTCAGGAACATCCTGAGACTGGGGAGAGGCAGAAAAAACAGGAGTATCAGTATTAACACATTGGCAGCCCCAACTGGTCACAGACAGATTTCTGTTATGTTTCGGTAGCTGAGGAGGACAGGAACAACAGCAGGGCAGCCGAACACCTGAGATGTTGGTAACTTATGGGTTGCAGATTCCTAAACTAACGACACAACTAGAGGTATCCGTGGAGCGTTCCTACGTTGATCCTAGACGCCTCGTCACAGCCTGAGAGATATCTACACCTAAAGGCAAAAAGATGAAAGCTATCTGCCCCGGAGCAGATCCCCAAAGAAAATAGGAAGCCCCCAAACATATAATGGCGGTTAGACAAGATGAAAATACAAACATAGGCAGAAAATAGACTGAGCAAACGCTGGGGCCACAAGCTGACTAAATAGGATAGGACAGGAGAGATTACTTTCTGCAACCCAGAAAACCCTACAAAAATCCAACAATTCTGATTACAAAAATACTGAGATCACACGATCTCGCCACCCACTAAATCAGGTCTCAGTGTGAACAAAAACCAAGCCGCAGCCGCTGAAAAAACAGGAAAAAGCAAATGAGCAAATAACAGTGGCTGCAGAAAAACTGTGAGGAGCTCAGGCCCCAGGAGGGGACCTGGCTGACCTCCACAAAAGTGCAGAAAACAATGCAAAAAGCAAGCACAAAAAGAAAAGCAAAAAATATCTTATCTGAAAGCAGGAGATGCAGGCAGGACTCCAGCAAACTTCCAAATGAACCAGGAACCACAATTGAGACAAGAACAATTGATCACCGGCAACCATCATGGGAGGGAACCTCCCTTATATCAGACCAGTCCGTGATTCCAGATTGCCACTCCTCGCTGAAAGGTTCAGCACTGTCTGTAACCACCAGAGGGAGCCTCTGCTCAGAAACCATCTCAAGCACATTCATAACAGGTAGGCTGTGTCGTGGGGTGTCAGCCATGTTTCGGTGAGGCCCAGGAAGGAAAGATTACGAGAGGTAAAGAAGTTGTGAATCACGTGAAATTACAGAGGGAGCGAGCATTCCAGAGTGATCCAGAGAGAGGGATGTTAGGGGTCGAGTTCCCGCTGCTGCACAGGGGGAATCTCGAACCATCCCTGCTGCGGTCTCTCATCCGTCTCCGGCCGCAGTTTCATCTGTTCAGCAGAGACGTCGGTCCCAGCGTCTCGCCCAGTCTAACATTGTGCAGAGATTTACTGCTGCCTCTCCAGGTTCTGCTATTGTAGCCAGTACTGGTCAGCGGCGAGCAGACGTCTTTAGGACTAAGTCCTGCGTTTCCCCTTCTGAGCATGCCCAGGGTAAGATCTCTCATTGGAGATCAGGGGGCACATGCTCAGGTACTGCAGCAGCTCCTATTGATCCGCCAGGAAGGTCCTGAAACTACATGTGTTCTGGAACAGTTTCTCATTGGTCCTTTTCTGGCAGGTCCTGTAGTTGCTACTATAAAAGGCCATGCGCTAGTATCAATTGCATTATGTGCTTTGCGCCAGTGTGATCATGCACGCATGTCGTTAGTGCTCGGCTGAAATAAGCCCCTAGAATACCGGCACCTCCGGTGAGGAGATTTGTATGCACGTGATCAGGGCCTGGCTGAAATAAGCCCCTAGAATACCGGCTTCCCCGGTGAGGAGTTGCTTGTTTGCGTTGCTGAATGCATGATCACGGACTGCTATCCGCACAGCAGTTATCTGTGTATCCCTGTGGCGTTAACAGGACACAGTCTCTATTTCTGCGTCTCTACCTCAGCGACTCTGTGGTGTAACAGAGTTCACTTATACTGCCATATAGTTCTACAGCATCTATGTCTGTGACTCTGAAGTAACAGAGTTCGCTTATACCCCATCTTACTAGCAGCAGGCTCTGCCTTCACGGTGGACCCCGGGCTGCGAACGCATCTATTATTTATATTTATTTTGTGCGTTCCGCCAGCCCTAACATAATACTAGCGCCAGGGTCTGGCTAGTAAAATGGCGGACGACCAGCGTCTTCAGCGGAACATCCAGCAGCTGGAGGGTAGGTTGGCGGCCCTTGAGCGCACAGCCTCAGCTGTGGATGTTACCGCAGTCGCTGTTCAGACTGCTAGCGTGGCTGCAGCCAGTGTGTCCACTGCCACCTCTACCCCTACATTATTCCACCTCCCGCTTCCAGACTGGTTTGCTGGTGACAGCAAGCAATGTCGGGGATTTGTGAGTCAGTGCTCTATACAACTCAAGCTTCTGGCTGCACGTTTCCCCACGGATCAGGCACAAGTGGGTTTTGTAATGTCTCTCCTGTCGGGCAGAGCGTTGGAGTGGGCCACCCCGCTGTGGGAGCGTGATGACCGTGTGGTGCGGAGTGCTCCTCATTTTCTGGAGGCTCTAAAAAAGGTCTTTCTAGGACCTCGGGTCACCCACGATGCTGCGCTCCTACTGCTAGGCAAGTTCACAGGGTTCATTCTTGGTCAGCTATTTTGCTGTCCAATTTCGGACTCTGGCCTCGGAGTTAGACTGGCCAGATAAAGTCCTCATTCCTGTGTTTTGGAGAGGACTGGCGGGCCATGTGAAAGACGCCTTGGTTACCAGGGAGATTCCCACCACACTGGAGAAGCTTATCGCCATATCTACCCGCATCGACCTCCGTTTTCACGAGCGGAGGTTGGAGCGGTCCCAGTGTAGGCAGAGGTTCCGGCTGGCTCCCACCTTCGCCAGACCTCTAGAATCTTTTAGTCAGGCGTCCGACTCCCATGAAGCCATGGAGGTTTCTCGAGCAGGACCTAAGTCCCGGGCCGCTCGAGTACCCGTGGTTTGTAACACCTGTAGCAGTTAGGACAATTATGCCAACAAATGTCCACAGCAGTCGGGAAAACGGTCGTGTCTAGTGACCCTGGGAGGAGGTTCACTAGACACTGCGGCATTTTCCACCAAGTTGTCCTTCAAGGGGACAATTACTGTAGGTCCATCCACTCTCACCGCCGAGCTCTGTGTGGATTCTGGAGCCGAGGGGAATTTCATGTCCTCTGCCTTTGCTTTCCGCCACACTATACCTCAGGTGATTCTCGCCAAACCGGTAACTGTGCGAGTAGTGAATGGATCGACTCTGCCCTCACAAATCACCCACCAGACTATCCCTCTCACTTTATCTATGTCCCCTTCTCATCAGGAGAGTATTTCCTTTCTTGTCCTGCCTGAGGGAATAGACGAGGTTTTGCTGGGAATACCTTGGCTCCGTCACCACTCTCCCCATATTGAGTGGTCCTCTGGGAGGATACTGGGTTAGGGTGATTCATGTAGAGGCAGGTGTGTCAGGGAGTGCGTTCAGGTCACCACCGCAGAGATACCCGTAGACCTTACTTCTCTTCCCCAGTGTTATTGGTCATACGCAGACGTTTTCTCCAAGAAGGCGGCGGAGACTCTTCCGCCTCATCGCCCCTACGACTGTCCTATTGATCTCTTGCCTGGAGCAGAACCTCCTCGGGGAAGAGTCTATCCCCTCTTGCTTCCTGAGACGGAGGCCATGTCCCAGTATATTCAGGAGAATCTGGCAAGAGGGTTCATTAGGAAGTCTGTGTCACCAGCAGGGGCTGGGTTCTTCTTCGTGCAGAAGAACGAAGAATTACGTCCGTGTATTGACTACAGGGGTCTTAACGCCATCACCGTCAAGAATATTGTTGAGATGCAATTGGGTGGGTAGATGGACCCCTGTCCCCTAGTGGCTTTTTTGTGCTGTCTTCACTATGTCTATCAGCCCTTACATGTACCATGCACCTTATCTGTTTAAATGTTTATATCATATTTAATAAAGTTGTTCTTATGGGATTTTGCACTGCTAGTTCTTTTTTCGGTTTTTGCTGTGCAAGATTTGTGTCCTAATATTTTATGTACTGCTGTTTGTATTGCTGCTGTAATACTGTAATTTCCCCCGGGATCAATAAAGTGTATCGTAATTTGCGTCTCGGTTCTGGAGAGAGCTGTGTCGTCTACTCAGCATTGAGTTAAATCTCTCCTCAGCATATCATCCCGAGACGAATGGGTTGGTAGAGAGGGCCAACCAGACCTTGGTCACATACTTGCGACATTTTGTCTCAGCCAGGCAGGATGATTGGGCATCTTTGCTACCGTGGGCTGAGTTAGCTTTAATTAATGCTGTGGCTGACTCCACCGGACAGACCCCATTCCTCTTAAACTACGGTCAGCATCCGCGGGTACCGGTGCCCATGCCCGTGTCTTCCGCCGACTCCAGGGTGGCAGACTGGGCCGTGGAGGTACGGGACATTTGGGACCGCACTCAGGGTGCCATGCAGGCTTCCAAGGAGAGGATGAGGTCTTCTTCCGATGCCCATCGGCGTCTCACTCTGACATTTGCTCCTGGCGACCCAGTGTGGCTCTCCGCACGAAACATCAGGCTGCGGGTGGAGTCCACTAAGTTGGCACCCCGCTATTTGGGTCCCTTCAAGGTCCTCGAGCAGGTGAACCCTGTGGTTTACCGTTTAGCTCTTCCGCCTCGCCTTGGTATCTCTGACACCTTCCATGTGTCCCTCCTAAAACCCGTGGTCATCTCCCGGTTGCCTGAGTCATCTGCCGGGACGTCGGGTTCGTCTACGGACGATCACGAGGTGAACACCATTATAGGGTGCAAGGTGGTACGGGGCAAAAAAATTTTTTGGGTGGATTGGAGGGGTTATGGGCCTAAGGATAGGTCCTGGGAGCCTGCCGCGCATAGTCATGCTCCGCAGCTCATCGCTGCCTTTTGAACATAGCGAGGCCCAAAGAAGGGGGGGCCTAGGGGTATTAGCTAGTTACAAGTCTTCAAATTGTCCAAAAAAAATTGGAGGAGGGGGGACTTTATTAGGCAGATGTACCATGCAGAGAGCAGGTGGATTTTCAACTTGGACTCCCTAATGCCAAAGGGACTTAATAGTGAAGTGGAACTGTTCGCTTTCTACTGACCATGATTAAAAGACACATCCCACTAGATAAAAGGCAGCCCTAACCGTAGATGGATCATCCCTGTTGAAGGAAACTGAGCATTTCCGAAATGCGTTGGAAGGAATTGGTCCATAACGCACTCCGTCACGTGACTGCCTACTTCACGTAGGTCCTGCTGGTTCCGGAGACGCCGCAGGTCCTTCACCGCGAGATATCCACGCTCGCACACCATCGGAGAAAGGAGCAGGAGGCGCGTCTGTCACCAGCTGGGACAGCACTACGGAAGGTTCTTCTATCCAGCTGCTGCAAGCTTGTACCCTATGCAGAATACCCACCAACGATTCTTCTATCATCCACAAACTAACATTACAGTGCCTGTGTAAGGAGGTGGCAGGCCCTCTCCATTGCGCCCTTTCCTCTTTCCGTGTGATCCCCGTGCACTTTCATGTACATATGTTATGTACCTGTATGTTATATGTGTCTTATACTGGTCCTAATGGTAATGTTCCTAAATATATTGTTATGTGTAATTGTTGTCTGTGTAGAGTTAGGGAAAGTAAATAGTTAAGGTTGTGGGCTGGGCTAGCAGCAGAAAGGCGGGAGGAAGCTGCTGTCCCCGGTCAGAAGCTCTGGTACATTTAGCTCTGAGCAGACATATAGTAAGAGACTGGGCACTGCCAGACTCCCAGATGGGAGAGATCTGTTGCCCTGAACTCCAAGGACTTCGAGAAGCTTGAATGGACACCCGAGGACTCAAGAAGGGTCCCAAAGACTAAAAAGGACTAATAACCGCAACACGGGCCCCAGGACTCTGGAAGGGCCCCGCTGAAGGGGTTCTAAGCAGGGCAGGCGTCAGCACCCGGGCAAATGCCGGGGCCCTGAGCAGGCTGGGGGGGCCCACTAGATGTCATGGACATCGGCACACTATGGGGGCCCGGTGTCTGTACCAGTGCCGACTCCTGTGAGTGGGCCCCCCCGCTTGCTCAGGGCCCAGTCATTTATGATACTTACCTCTCCCATTGCAGCATCTTCTGACTGTGACGTTCAGGTCAGAGGATGCTATGACGTCACGTCTGTGCGCCCTCTGCCTGAACAGACACAGTGCAGAGAGCTGGAAGATGGCGACGTTGAGGAGTCTGGAGCAGAGCAGCAAGGAGAGTTGAGTATTTCATATTATTTTTTTTATGTTTGGAGCATTATATATAGGGACTAGGGTTGAGCATTCCGATACTTCCGATACCTGAAATCCAATGTAAGTCTATGGGAACAAAATATCGGAAGTATTTACTTCCGATATTTTGTTCCCATAGACTTGCTTCGATACCTGAAATCCAATGTATCGGAATGCTCAACCCTAATAGGGACCATCATATACTGGTATGAGGCCCATTATACACTAGAGCATCATATATGGGGCCAATTATGTATGGATCATTATATGGACCCATCATATACTGGAGCATTATATGGAGTCTTTCATATACTGTATGGAACATTATATGGGCCCCTTTATGTATTGAGCAATACATGGGGCTCATTATTCTTTATGGAGCAATACATGGGGCCTATTATATACTGTATGGAGCAATATATGGGGCCCATTATACATTGTGGAGCATTATATGGGGTCCATTCTGTATGGAGCACTATATGGGGCCTATTATATACTGTATGGAACAATATATGGGGCTCATTATTCTGCATGGAGCAATATATGTGGCTCATTATTCTGTATGGAGCAAGATATGGGGTCCATGATTCTGTGTGGAGCAATATATGGTGCCCATAATTTAGTATGGAGCATTATATGGGCGTATTATACTGTATGGAGCATATGTGGCTCATTATACTGTATTGAGCATTATATGGGTCCATTATTCTGTATGGAACAATATCTGGGGCTCATTATTCTGTATGGATCACTATGTGGTGCCCATAATACTGTATGGAGGACTATACTGGCCAATTTCTGATCTATTGTAGAATTTACAATAGATATCACTCATGTAATGTAAGAAGTGAAATCTTTGGCATTGTACTATACCTAAATTTTTTTTGCCGTATCTGTGTATCATGAATTGTGGTATGTGTTAAAGGGGCCCACTGAAACTCTTTCGCCCGGGGCCCACGAAAACCTGGAACCTGCCCTGATTCTAAGCACCCAGATCCCAGTACGTGACTACTGTAAATCTTCGGCTCCTGCAGCTGCTGTGTGTGTGGCTGTGGAGAGTGTCAGGGAGAAATCAGGAATCCAGTGTTGTACTCTTTTACTTCTATTCCATTCCTGTTCGTTAAGTTATTCCCTGTTGGACAACAGTTGCCTTCTTGGACTCTAATTTGCCTGGACTACCGTGGACAGAGAGAAAACAAGGTAAACTGTGGGAAAAGATGTCGGTCCCGTCTATTTATGTACAAGGGATAAGGGGTGCTCGTTGACCGTTTGCTCAGTGTACTCTGTCTGTGAACTGTGCCTTTAAATAATTCGGCCACAACTACCCACCTCCCCCTGGTTCCCCTTGTTACACTTGGCGTAGTGCGGCAGGATCGGCATGAGCAGCCTTGCAACCCGGGGATTGATGGATGGAAGATTTCAGACTTGTGATTTTGGAATGCTGTCCGCTGTGAGAGAATTAAAGATGTCAGCCGACTGTGATTTTCAAGTGTCCCCATAGAAGAAATAGAGATGCGGCTGACCGTGATTGTGAGCCGGAAGTCTGTGATGTGCTGCCCAAACTAGAAATGGAGCTGTCGGCTTACAGCGATCCTGAGATTTGTGACTGTGAATTCGGGACTTGTGCTTTGTTGCCAGCCATTACAGGATTACAGGCGGTTGACAGAGTCTTTGAGCAGTGGACCGCTGTAAAAGTAAAGATGGCGGATGTTGTTGATTTGCAAATGGCGCCGACCGCTACTAAGAAGATGGCGGCCGTTGGCACGAAAACTAAAGCTGGAGCTGTCTTTCATGGACATCAAGAAAGCATCTTGGCGCCAAAAAGAAAGCCACGTCCCATTGCAAAGAAGGTCAGCACAAAATGGGTGCAGGTGAGACAGGAGCTGCCGCCCTCCCAGCTTAACCAGGAGAAACGGGTGGAGCAGCAGAAGGTGTCCACACCCACAAATGGAATAAATATAGAATCACTGCACACGTGGAAGGCATATGGTATGCTTAATATGAATTTTTATTCAACACTGATATAAAAAAAAAAAAAAATTTGTGACGACTTGACGTTTTGGCCAGCACAGTGGCCTTTATCACAGTCGCTGAAAAGACAGAGAAAGTGCTTATCAATTATTTACAATATGTACATAGATAACATATATACAGTGGACTGTGTCCAAATGTTCAAAATATATCCCAAGAAAGATATACGCCATTTTTATCAAAAATAAATACAATGGGGTCAAATGACTATCAAGAGGCATGTCAAACAAAGAGACCATATATGTAATAAGGATAGTCGATAGGTATTTCATAGCGAAAGTACAAATGGTCACAGATAGGAACATACCCTTTGAAATGAGGTGTCGAATCATATGACATTATCAAATATCTTACAGCTAGGTATGTCCTGCATATAGAAATGAAATGAGAATTGTGCAGTTAGTAAAAATTTAAATATAGATATCGGGGGCTTTAAAGAGGAAGGTTTGGTAATAGGGAACTTTTCATGCATATACAAGGTATTTTAGTGCAACAGACAACCAAACCTCGTGCAACAGTTTTTGAGGAAAAACACTGTAAATAGACCCTGTGTTATGATGCAGAGCGAATTTTGGCAAGTAATGAACACATTAAAATGCGTGATATTGATGCCAGAAATGTCCTGTGGTGAGTACATTAAATACCAGTTAAGGTCCAGGCACATTGGCTGTTAGCAGGGGAATGGTGTCCTGCTAATTGCTTGGGGCTGAAAAATGGAGACAATATAACACGATGAGATGGGTATGAAATATATAGGGGTACACAGAGATGCAGCATCAGTGCTGCACTGTTACTTACAAGGATTGGTGGTTCAGTGCGCTTGGGGCTGAAAAGGGAGACAGTATAATATGGCATGGGTAAATAATGTGGAGTTGCTAGTAAGTGAAGCGCTGGAGCATCACTGATACTTACAGGTATTGGTGGTTCAGTGTGTGAAGCAGACACCGCCGTGTCTAGTCTGGGAGTGAGCGAGGTTTCAGAACGCCAGACGCTCATATTAGAGCGTCAGGCGGTCATGTGACTGGAAGTGAGGTCACGGGTTGGCGTCTGCGCACAGTGTCCTCAATGGGACTTCAGCTTTGCTCACAGCCACAGTGAGAGCTGGATGTCAGCGCTTGTGGTGGAGCGATAGGAGAGAGCGGCGCATGCGTGGCCACAGGGACAGTGTAGCCTCACAGCCCAAGAAGAAATCTTTGTGTGAACGAGCGCTATATGTAGGAGAAGAGAATCTGAAATGTAGTCACAATGTGTCACAATTCCATAATGATCACGGAAACAAGCAAAGCAGTGAATTAAAAATATAGTCACAATCATTGGTTTTTGTCATATGAGAAAAAAGAGGAAATTAGGCAACATAATCATTGATCATATAATGGTATATATACAGTGCACTGATGTTATTAGGTTCTTAGTTAATCTGTGGAAAAAGAGGGGTTGTTAACCTATACACACATAGTAGGAGTCCAAACCATGAAAAATTAAACTTAATAAGGATATTGAAATGAAAATGAAAATAAAAGGAGGAAAATAAAGAGGGGGAGGAGGACTAAAAAGGATCTTTCGATAATATGTAGTAAGCTCAGGTATAAGGGAAAGGGGAGGTAGGGAAAAAGAGTATCTTACCGCCAGAGAAGGAGTGTCTAGAGAGCGATAGTGGATTTTATTCAGTGGTTCTAGAGAAGGAAAAATAAATCATGTTAGCCAATCCATTTCACGGTTGAGACCCCTGGGATGTAATGTATTGAGGGTGTAAATCCAATAGGTTTCACGTTGTTTTAGTAAGCGGACATGGTTACCACCCCTTCTGGGCCTGGGGACTTTTTCGATGATTTGAAACCTCAGTTGTGATATATTGTGTTGGGCCTCTTTGAAGTGTGCCGGTAGTGGTAACCATGTTTTCCCACATCTTATAGTGGACTTGTGGCTGGAGATGCGATCCCTAATTGCCTGAGTAGTTTCACCCACGTACAGTAACCCACAACGGCATTTGATGATATAGACAACAAAATTAGTTTCGCATGTGAAAAAATCCTTGATGGGATAAGATTTACCTGTACGTGGGTGAATGACTTCATTGCCCTTGATAATGTTGGAACAACTCATGCAGTTCAGGCATGGAAAGGTGCCCGTTCTTCTCAATCCAGTCAATGTGCGTGTGTATAGTGAATTATTAGGTCCCATGCCGGCTCTGAAAAGTTGATCTTTGATATTCTGGGGCCTTCTTAGGCACATAAATGGTGGATTGTTGAAGGTAGTGATGTTGGGGTATGCCTTGGTCAGGAGAGGCCAGTGTTTGCGGATGAGATTATGGATTCTCTGCATAGAGGGATGATGGCTGTGAACAAATGGAAGTCGGACCGGCTTGTGTGGAGTGATATTGCTGCTGTCTTCAGGGGCCTATCTATCAGACATTTCTTGTAGTCTGACCTCCCTTTTAGTGGGATCTGATACGATCTTGGTAACTCTTTTGAATTGTGATCGGGGAAGGCTGTGTCTCGTTGGCCTAGGGTGACAGCTATCATAGCGAAGGAGGTTGTTACAGTCTGTGGGCTTAGTGTAGATATCGGTAGTCAATTTGCCATGGATGTCCTTGTTGATTCTGGTATCAAGAAAGCTTATGGTTTCCGTGCTGTAAGAGAAAGTGAATTTGAGTTAGTTTCTAACATGTTTATGGTGTTAAAGAAGGTAGATAGGCTGTTATGATCACCAAGCCAGATACAGAAGATGTCATCTATGTATCGGTACCATGCAAGAGTATGTTCTTGGAATAATGGGTTACAATAGATGAAATCTTGTTCGAATCTGTCCATATATAAATTTGCATATGCCGGGGCTACATTCGAGCCCATCGCGGTCCGCACAATTGGATATAGAAATCGTTCTCAAATTGAAAGAAATTATCCCTCAGGACTAAATTCAAGAGATCTAGGCACAGTTCATGTGAATTTGATTCGAGATTGGCGTTGTCAAGAGTCATTGATACTGCTTGAATGCCCTTGTCATGTGTAATTGATGTATATAAACTGTTGACATCAAGTGTGCATAAGATGCTAGTGGGTACGACAGAGTCCAGGGTGTGGATTTTGTTTAGAAAGTCACCTGTATCAAGGATGAATGATCTTGTGGAATGGGTATAGGGTGTTAAGAGTTTCTCTAAGAAAATTGACAGTGGATTTAAGATGGAGTCTGTTGAGGCCACAATGGGGCACCCAGGCGGATTTTGTAGGTCTTTATGAATCTTCGGAAGAATGTAAAGTACAGGGGTGATAGGGTGTTGGTTGTTAAGAAAAGTTTTGGTTTTGGAGTCTATGGTGTTAAGTTGAACAGTGGGGACTCCACCTCCAATGGGTCCTCATCTAATGTATATGTGGTGGTGCAGGGCCCGAATGCGGCCCACTATACAACTCAGCGACCGTGTACAGACTGAGCGGCCCCTTTAAGACCTGAAATTGGTGCCTGTTACATCCAGAGCAAGGGACTGTTCTGCGCCCCTAAGAGGGCTGTCAGCCCTGCATGGCGTCTAAGAACAATGGCGTCTGACGTGGCCACCCGTTAATGGCCATGCTTGTTTGTTTCTTCTCCCAGTTTGTTTGCACCCGTTGGTCCCTTCCTTGCTGGATCACGGGACCAAAACCCCATGGGGGTTAATGACGGTGGACTCCGGATGTTGGTGTTGGACTGCGTGTTCCTGAACTTTATCCCCACTCTTACCCTTGAACTAGCCCCATGTTTGAAAAGGCAGCCCGCCACCGTTAAAGGGCCCGTGGTCCGCTAAAAGGAGGAAGGGGGAAATTGCTGGACATTAGTAGGGCCCACCAGTGTTAAAAGGCCAATCGGCTCTTGTGGACCATGAACTGTATTGTTTACATTGAACTCCTATACAGAGAGACTGACACTCTGAAGTTACGTGTACGTTATACAAAGGTTGCCAAGACCGGGGACTGCCATGTTTAAGGAAGGGGGAAGTGTATTGAGGTGGCAGGCCCTCTCAGTTGCGCCCTCTCTTCTTTCCGTGTGATCCCCGTGCACTTTCATGTACATATGTTATGTACCGGTATGTTATATGAGTCTTATACTGATCCTAATGTTCACTATGGTAATGTTCCTAAATGTATTGTTATGTGTAATTGCTGTCTGTGTAGAGTTAGGGAAAGTAAATAGTTAAGGTTGAGGGCTGGGCCAGCAGCAGAAAGGCGGGAGGAACCTGCTGTCCCCGGTCAGAAGCTCGGGTACGTTAGCCCTGAGCAGAAGTACAGTAAGAGATGGGGCACTGCCAGACTCCCAGATGGGAGAGCTCTGTTGCCCCGGACTCCAAGGACTCCGAGGAGCTTGAAAGGACGCAAGTGGACTCAAGAGGGGTCCCAAAGACTAAAAAGGACTAAAGACCGCAACATGGGCCCCAGGACTCTGGAAGGGCACCCACTGAAGGGGTACTAAGCACCCAGATCCCAGCGCGTGAACTACTGTAAATCTTCGGCTTCTGCAGCTGCTGTGGGCGCGGCTTTGGAGAGAGTCAGGGAGAGATCAGAAATCCAGTGTTGTACTCTTTTACTTCTATTCCATCCCTGTTCATTAAAAGTTATTCCCTATTGGACAACAATTGCCTTCTTGGACTCTAATTTGCCTGGACTACCGTGGACAGAGAGAAAACAAGGTAAACTGTGGGAAAAGCTGTGTTGGTCCCATCTATTTATGTACAAGGGGCCGAGGGTGCTTGCTGACCGTTTGCTCAGTGGACTCTGTGAACTGTGCCTTTAAATAACTAGGCCACAACTACCCCCCTGGTTCCCCTTGTTACACCTGCTTTTATTGGAGAGATAAAACTCTACCACCATCTTTCTGTCTGTATCTGACCTTGCAATTTTAGGTTTTGAATATTTTAAATCCTGCTCTGTATAAATCCTAAGTGGCCCCTCATACCTTATGACATTCCCGCTAATATACAGGATGCATCTGCCTAATTAGACGTTTTTCTGTGTACTTCCTTTAGAGGATACTCACAGCACAAATATTTATTTTATTCTTGAGTACTTATCTTGGACAGGCTTGTGGTATTGTTCTATTTGTAGCTGGTATCTTCCTCATTGCACTAGCGCCCCACAATACATTCATTGACAATCACATTGAAACATAAAGCTATAAAAAGGTAGCATTAGAAGAGGAACTAAAAATTGTGCAACCTCTTGGCTTAATATCATAAACTACTAGGTCTCGCATTGAAGTCTACAGTTTGTACCCGTCTTCGTCACCTAGTAATTGAATTTTAATACAATTTGTTGCTAAAGGCAGAATTTCTGAAAAAAATTGTTTTTATTTCTTGGCAGATGACTGTGCGTCAGAGGGACATGTGACAGTTAATGATTTTGAAGCAGCTGATTTTGGTATCACACCATACATATATGAAGAGCATGACATTATTCCAGATAAACCGCCAGCCCGTCACAGCAAAAATCTATCAGCTATTCCTTATCAACAGGTCCTATCTTCTGATTTATTACTGACTGACAAGCAAAATAAAAACAACAAAAAGGATGCTGAACATAAAAAAGCTCATACAGGGAAGAAGCTACTTTCATGTTCAGAATGTGGAAAATGTTTTACAAGTAAATCATATATTACTATACATCAGAGAATTCACACAGGGGAGAAGCCATTTTCATGTGCAGAATGTGGGAAATGTTTTACTGAGAAATCATATCTTACTGTGCATCAGAGAAGTCACACAGGGGAGAAGCCATTTTCATGTCCAGAATGTGGGAAATGTTTTACCAAGAAAACAAGTCTTACTGCACATCAGAGAATTCACACAGGGGAGAAGCCATTTTCATGTGCAGAATGTGGGAAATGTTTTACTGGGAAACCGAATCTTACTGTGCATCAGAGAACTCACACAGGGGAGAAGCCATTTTCATGTCCAGAATGTGGGAAATGTTTTACTGGGAAACCGAATCTTACTGTGCATCAGAGAAGTCACACAGGGGAGAAGCCATTTTCATGTCCAGAATGTGGGAAAGGTTTTACCATGAAAGCAAATCTTGCGTTACATCAGAGAATTCACACAGGGGAGAAGCCATTTTCATGTGTAGAATGTGGGAAATGTTTTAATTTCAAAGGGGAGTTCATGAGACATAAAAACACTCACACAGGGGAGAAGCCATTTTCATGTCCAGAATGTGGGAAATGTTTTACCCAGAAAGCAAGTCTTACTGTACATCAGAGAATTCACACAGGGGAGAAGCCATTTTCATGTCCAGAATGTGGGAAAGGTTTTACCCAGAAAGCAAGTCTTACTGTACATCAGATAATTCACACTGGGGAAAAGCCATTTTCATGTGCAGAATGTGGGAAATGTTTTACTGAGAAACCGAGTCTTACTGCACATCAGAGAACTCACACAGGTGAAAACCCATTTTCATGTGCAGAATGTGGGAAATGTTTTACCAAGAAAACAAGTCTTACTGCACATCAGAGAATTCACACAGGGGAGAAGCCATTTTCATGTGCAGAATGTGGGAAATGTTTTACCAAGAAAACAAATCTTACTGCACATCAGAGAATTCACACTGGGGAAAAGCCATTTTCATGTGCAGAATGTGGGAAATGTTTTACTGAGAAACCGAGTCTTACTGTACATCAGAGAATTCACACAGGTGAAAACCTATTTTCATGTGCAGAATGTGGGAAATGTTTTACCAAGAAAACAAGTCTTACTGCACATCAGAGAATTCACACAGGGGAGAAGCCATTTTCATGTGCAGAATGTGGGAAATGTTTTACTGAGAAATCGAAACTTACTGTACATCAGAGAAGTCACACAGGGGAGAAGCCATTTTCATGTGCAGAATGTGGGAAATGTTTTACCCAGAAAGCAAGTCTTACTGTACATCAGAGAAGTCACACAGGGGAGAAGCCATTTTCATGTGCACAATGTGGGAAATGTTTTACTTGCAAGGGGGAGCTCATGAGACATAAAATCACTCACATGGAGGAGAAGCCATTTTCATGTCCAGAATGTGGGAAAGGTTTTACCATGAAAGCAAATCTTACGTTACATCAGAGAATTCACACAGGGGAGAAGCCATTTTCATGTGTAGAATGTGGGAAATGCTTTAATTGCAAAGGGGAGCTCATAAGACATAAAATCACTCACATGGAGGAGAAGCCATTTTCATGTCCAGAATGTGGGAAATGTTTTACCCACAAAGCATATCTTACTGTACATCAGAGAATTCACACTGGGGAGAAGCCATTTTTATGTCCAGAATGTGGGAAATATTTTACCCAAAAAGCAAGTCTCACTATACATCAGAGAATTCACACAGGGAGAAGCCATTTTTATGTCAAGAATGTGGGAAATGTTTTATTAGCAAAGGAGAACTCTGTAAACATAAAATCACTCACACAGGGGAGAAGCCATTTTCATGTTCAGAATGTGGAAAATATTTTACCTCCAAAACAAATCTTGCTGCACATAAGAAAACTCACACCGGAGAGAAGCCATTTTCATGTCCTGAATGTGGGAATTGTTCTTGTAAATCTACTCTTTTCATAAATCAATGAATACACACAGAGGAGAAGCCATTTTCATATTGAGAATTGGAAAATGTTTAATAAAGAAATTTATATTTTCTTACACATAAGAGAAATTACACAGAGAAGTAGCCACTTGATAATTTCTAAATGTATTTTATAGATGGAGTACCAAAAAATTTACAGTAAAAGTTAAGTCACAAGCCTAAAAGGGAAGCAATTTAGATCACTAAATGATAATGATTAGGACATGTGCTGTATGCAATGAGCAATAACAGGTAGAATGGATATAACAATCCGAAATATTTCATCTTGTATATCGAATACTTTATTTTTTTGTAAACAATATAACTGCATCTTAAAGAGGTTGACAAGCACTTCTCTTGTATACATGATCGTGACAGTTGCAGAGGCAAACATCAGACAAGTATCTAATAATTATGGTGTCTTATTAATCAGATGAGACGAAATGTCCTAATCAAGTTCAACAGCATCTATCCGCACCTTTTACCAGACTACATAGAAGAGAGAGGTGTTGGACCGTCCCTTTAAAACTAGTAACCAAGGATTAATAAACTGCTTTTAATACTAATATCCATCTCTTTGTATCTATTGTTTGTATTGTCTATGAGTTAAGATATTGCCGTAGGACCTGTGTAGTGGAGGGACAGCTGGTATGGTTTGTATTGAAGTATTGAAGGCATTATTACATTAAGGATCTCAGGTTTAAGACACTTTTCACTTTTTAAATTATCCTTTTATAGGAACCAAGTATAATTACCCAGATTTGCATTGCTCTATAAGATTTTCAGAGGACCTTTCACCAGTTTAGGCATTTTAACTGGCCACATCATGGAATGTTGACTGCAGAGCTGAGTAAAACTTTGCTTTTATTGTTTAATTTTTCCCCTCCGTGGCAGAGATATTAGCTTGTAAAGCTTAGGCCATTATTTATGTTATAGTTGAACTGGGTGCTGCGAGATATTTATCTCTGGGGACTTGTACTTCTCCTTAATGGGGTTAACAATCTTAAGTAGGCATCATGCAGGAGAAAAAAAGAATACACCGTCCTTTCATCACTGATGTCTACAGCTACTATTTAGAGATACTGCAGAGCTATGTATCATTATAAACTCTTCTAGATCTTATCGAACATCAGTCAGTGTGGGGGGAGGATTAGAACTGAGAGCATTGTGAGATAAGATCTGGAAGTGTTTGATACTGTTTTGTCTCACATGGTGAGGTGGATCCTCCAAGCCCTAAGACCGGGAGAGCACGGGCATGTGGGAAACAGGTACTGGAGACTACTGGCAGACTACTGGCAGACAGTAATCAGGAGGCAGATAACGGATGCATGAAAAGCTGCAGGACACATATGACGAAGATGAAGGAGTGCTGGTAACACATACCAGAAAAGGCACCATTTACCCTCAGACACGCTTCCTATTTTCAACAATTGAACCTGTCACATTTTTCTCCAGCAACAGTATGAATAAGACTCTGGCAGGGTCAAAATGTTAAAAGTTTTTTGTTTCTATTTTTAGGTCGATTAATTTCCTGCACCTTCTTCCATATCAGTGCTATTGTCTTATTTGCTATATGTGAAATAAACTTTCTGAAAATGTTCATCAAGAGTGCGGTGATTCATTACTACTCCATGACAGGTGTGTAACTGTACCCTCTCCCCCTCTTACGGCTCCTTCCAAATGAGTCCATAGCAGCCAAAAGAGGATGAAATCAAATTGTGAGAAATAGCGACCATCGAGCTTGTCGGGGATTAAGCCTACAAGCAGACTGAAGATACTCCAGGTTTTTGTGGTGTAGATAGTCACTGAGAAATTAGCTTTTTCAAGAAGATGTCGCCAATCCTTAGTGCCCAATTTTATGACTAAGAGTTCATGGTCACCAATGGAATAATTCTATTCTTCTGGAGAAAATTTTGTGGAGAATAATCCACAGGTATGATTTCTTGCTCTAGAGATATTTTTAGAGAAGTGCTTTTACTCCAATAGTGGAGACATCCACTTCAAGGAAGAAAGGTCTGTCCACATCAGGATGGGTCAGGACAGGAGCAGTGTAGAAACCAGTTTTGAGTTCTAGAAAGGTTTGAACAGCAGATTTGATCAGTTCTGGAAATTAATGCCCTTCTGACTTAGGATCCTCAGCAGAGCAACCACTTGAGAGTAGTTTTTATTAAACTGGTGAAAATAATTAGCAAAGTCAAGGAATCTTTGAGAAGCCTTGAGACCGACTTCCTGTGGCCAATCCAGCTTGACGGAAACTTTCTCTGCGCCTATATAAAGACCATCAGAAGAAATGATGGAGCCAAGCAATGGCAATTCTTGTTGCTCATACAGACATTTCTTCTACTTGGCATAGAGGAGGTTTTGTCGTAATGAAATGAAAAGGACATGAAGGCAATTAGAATCCAAGTCTCTGGAGAAGATTAGGATGTTGTACAGACAACTAAGATATATTGATGAATAATAGTAAATGTCCACAATCCACACTAATTCATTCTGATGAATAGCACGTCTATATTGCCTTAGATTCACATACAAAAATATTTGCCATAGAGACCACAAATGGGTACCTATGAGCAAAAAATTAGAAGTGGTAAGTAAAATTAAAAATTAATATATTTTATTTCATCAATTAAAAAGTTATAGATGCTGGGAAAAATCGTATGCTAGAAAAACTCATAAATCGCAGCAAGGATATCGATTATATTATGTTAATAATAGTTAATCATCAGGTGGCATTTTAGTAATAGAGATCTGAATTGCTCAAGCTTAAATAGAAAAACTATCAAAGTTATATAAAGCTCATAGATTTCTTGTCACTGTTGGCAACAAAAATAAGGCATTATCAACGTTAAAAAAAAACTAAATAAATAGTGCCGCCACAGTGAAAGAAGAATCACAAAAAGCACTTTACAAGGAAAAAACTCTTGCATACCCATGGATGTAATATTTACAATCGGACACTAGGTGGCGTTCAATCACCACCGTGAAAAGTGCTTGCGCATTAGACAAAAAACAATCAGAGTTTGCAAGTACAGGCTGGTATAGAGAAAGTATCAGAGACCTGCTCTTATCTTAAAAGATATCCGGCACATATAAGAGAGTGAAACCACATGTCAGATACACCTTAGCAGGTTCACACTTAGCACATGTAACAGACGTGACATAGTCTGGAGACGCCATGGAGAGCGATCTGCTGCCTGCAACATCCTTCAGCATGACCGGTTTGGCAGTGGGTTAGTAATGGTGTGGGGTGGCATTTCTTTGGAGGGCCACACAGCCCTCCATGTGCTCGCCAGAGGTAGCCTGACTGCCATTAGGTACCAATATAAGATCCTCAGACCCTTTGTGAGACCATATGCTGGTGCGGTTGGCCCTGTGTTCCTCCTAATGCAGGACAATGCCAATCCTCATGTGGCTGGAGTGTGTCATAAGTTCCTGCAAGATGAAGGCATTGAAGCTATGGACTGGCCTGCCTGTTTCCCAGACCTGAATCCGATTGAGCACATCTGTGACAGCATGTCTCGCTCCATCCACCAACGTCACGTTGCACCACAGACTGTCCAGGAGTTGACAGATACTTTAGTTCAGGTCAGTAGAACATCCGCAACCTCATCAGGAGCATGCCCAGGAGTTGTAGGGAGGTCATACAGGCACGTGGAGGCCACACACAATACTGAGCATCATTTTGACTTGTTTCCACTTTAATTTTGTGGGTCTCTCCAAATCCAGGCCTCCATTGGTTCAAAAATTTGATTTCCATTGATGATTTTTGTGTGATTATGTTGACAGCACATTCAACTTTGTACAGAACAAAGTATTCAATGAGAATATTTCATTTATTTAGATCTAGGATGTGTTATTTGAGTGTTCCCTTTAGTTTTTGAGCAGTATATATATATATATAAATATATTATATATATATGTATATATATATTGAAGAGAGAGAGACTTATATACACACATATATACCACCTTTATGCTGATGACACTCAGATCTACCCTCTGGCCCAGACATCACCTCTCTGCTATCCAGAATCCGGAGTGTCTATCAGTCATACTCCTCTATCTCTCCCGCTTCCTCAAACTCAATGTGGACAAATCTGAACTCATAATCTTTCCCCCATCCCACAGATCTTCCCTACCTGACCTATCTATCACAATTAATGACATCACGCTTTCCCCCGTACCAGAAGTCCGCTGCTCGGAGTAACCCTTGACTCTGCCTGTCCTTCAAACCGCACTTCCAAGCTCTTTCTACCTCCTGTCGCCTTCAGCTAAAAAAAATATTTCAAGAATCCGTCCTTTCCTCAACCTCAATTACTAAAATGATTGTGCACGCCTCATCATCTCCCGCTCGACTACTGCAAAACCCTTTTCTCTGGCCTCCCTGCTAACACCTCGCACTCTCCAGTCCATCCTTAACTCTGCTGCACGATAATTCACTCTCTCCTCGCTACTCCTCCGCTTTTCCCCTCTGCAAATCTCTTCACTGGCTCCCATTCCCTCAGCGTATCCAGTTCAAATTACTAATACTGACCTACAAGGCCATCTATAATCTGTCTCCTCCTTATATCTCTGAACTAATCTCCCGATATCTTCCCTCACGTAATCTCCGATCCTCCCAAGACATCCTTCTCTCCTCCACACTTATTCGCTCCTCACCCAACCGCCTCCAAGACTTCTCCCGAATATCCCCCATCCTCTGGAATTCTTTGCCCCAACAGTCCGACTATCAAACACATTCGGATCCTTCAGACGGAACCTGAAAACCCATCTCTTCAGGAAAGCCTACAGCCTGCAATGACCCTGCTACCTCCTCACCACTACCGGAGATATTGCCTCAACCAACACCGGAACTGCTGCAACCCCCCGACCTACTGTCTCCTGCCTCACAATCCTGTAGAATGTAAGCCCGAAAGGGCAGGGTCCTCTCCCCTCTGTATCAGTCTGTCATTGTTAGTTTGTTTACTGTCAGTGACACCTGTAATTTGTATGTAACCCCTTCTCATGTACAGCACCATGGAATCAATGGTGCTATAGAAATAAATAATAATAATAATAATAACATATATAAATGTTGAATTAATCACCTTACACCACTGGGCTAGGGTAGGGGGCAGCTATAGATCCATCTAATCTAGTACACCATTTCACATATCAATATATCAGTATGATGAAGCCACTTTTCATGACCAAGAAAACCAAACAGGCTTGTCTCAGGACTAACTAGGACGCGAGGTCGGACCACCTTAGACAGGTCCGTCATTTTTCAGTCTAAAAGGTATATTTTATAATATCAATAATATCACACATTCAGGAGCAGTTTGACATTTTTTAGTAAAAACACAAGAGTAATTTGGATAGCTTCAGGTTGAAGAAAGTAACTAAGCCGAGTCGAGGTGGTAGCTGGTTGTCTTTCCCACATTATACTAATGGTTTGTGTTTGGTCATCACTACCTTGGATCTAATCCTTATAAACAGGGAAGAAATGGTTGAGGAGGTAAGAGTGGCTGGGACCCTAGGAGGTAGTGACCATGCTATTTTAGAATTTTGGATAACAAGAGGAGGAAGACCTGTGAAGACTCAGACGTCAAGGTTAGATTTCAGAAAGGCAGATTTTAAGGGACTCAGAAAGAGAATTGGAGGGATCCAATGGCTGGATATCCTTAAGGACAAAATTATCCAGGAAGGATGGAAAATCTTGAAAAATGAGATTCTCAAAGCACAATTGTTAACAATTCCGAAAAGAGTGAAGAATGGGAAGCATTTAAGGAAACCAGGATGGATGAACACAGAACTTAAACACATGCTAAAAAGGAAGAAAGAAATGTTTATCAAATGGAAAGAGGGAGGCATATCTAAAGAAGAATATAATGCCGTCTGCAGAACCTGCAAGGCACAAATCAGATTATCTAAAGCTGACAATGAATTAAGGCTTGCAAGTGACATCAAAAGCAACAAAAAGGATTTTGGGGATACGTCAAAAGTAAAAGAAAAGTCAAAAATGCTATAGGATTTTACAGGATGAAAATGATGAAATGGTAAGACAGGATGTTGAGAAGGCTGAACTGTTAAATTCCTATTTTGCATCTGTTTTCTCTCAGAAAGGAAATGTAACATCAACTGATCTTCACTGTCCTATTAAAGGAATAGAAGAATCCAGGATATCTATAAACAGAAAGACAGTGAGGAAACACTTAGCTAACCTAAATGAATTCAAGTCTCCAGGACCAGATGAATTACACCCCAGAATACTGAAGGAGATAGCAGAAGAAATTCTTGAACCACTGTCCATAATCTTTGAAAATTCTTGGAGAACAGGAGAAGTCCCAGAAGACTGGAGAAGAGCAAATGTTGTTCCTATCTTCAAAAAGGGGAAGAAGGTGGACCCAGGGAACTACAGGCCGGTGAGTCTGACTTCTATACCAGGAAAGATCTTTGAACAAATTATTAAAGAACATGTATGCAAGTACCTGGATAAGAATGAAGTGATTAAACAGAGTCAACATGGGTTTGTAACTAATAAGTCTTGTCAGACTAACTTAATTTCCTTCTATGACAGAATCACTGACTGGGTGGATCAGGAAATGCTGTAGATATAGAATATCTTGACTTCAGCAAAGCATTTGACAAAGTATCTCACACAATTCTTATTGAATAAATGACTAAGTATGGAATGGACAAGGCAACTGTTAGGTGGATTCATAACTGGCCTAGTGATCGGACCCAAAGAGTGGTCGTAAATGGCTGCACATCCAGTTGGAAGAATGTATCAAGTGGGGTACCACAAGGCTCTGTTTTGGGCCCTGTATTCTTCAACATCTTTATCAATGATTTAGATGAAGGAATTAAGGGTAAACTGATCACAAAGCTAGGAGAGGTAGCTAATACTAGAGAAGAGAGAGAGAGGACTCAAAAAGATATAAATAAACTGGAGCAGTGGGCAGCAACTAACAGAATGGATTTTAACAGGGAAAAATGCAAAGTACTACATCTGGGCAATAAAGATGAAAAAGCATATACAAAATGGGAGGAATAGGGCTAAGTAACAGCACATGTGAAAAAGACTTGGATATACTAATTGATCACAGACTGAACATGAGTCAACAGTGTGATGCAGCAGCAAAAAAGGCAAATGCAATTCTAGGATGTATCAACAGAAGCATACAGTCTAGATCACGTGAGGTCATTATTGCCCTCTACTCCTCTTTGGTCAGACCTCATCTGGAATACTGTGTCCAGTTTTGGGCACCACATTTTAAAAAAGACATCAACAAACTGGAGCAAGTTCAAAGGAGAGCCACCAGAATGATGACCGGTCTGCAAACCATGTCCTATGAGGAACGGTTGCAGGATTTGGGAATGTTTAGCTTGCAAAAAAGAAGACTGAGAGGAGACTTAATAGCTGTCTACAAATATCTCAAGGGCTGTCACATTGTAGAAGGATCATCTTTATTCTCATTTGCACAAGGAAAGACTAGAAGCAATGGGATGAAACTGAATGGGAGGAGACACAGATTAGATATTAGAAAAAACTTTTTGACATTTAGGGTGATCAATGAGTGGAACAGGCTGCCACGAGAGGTGGTGAGTTCTCCTTCAATGGAAGTCTTCAAACAGAGGCTGGACAGACATCTGTCTGGGATGATTTAGAGAATCCTGCTTTGAGCAGGGGGTTGGACCAGATGGCCCAGGAGGTCCCTTCCAACTCTACTATTCTATGATTCTATGATCACTAATACATATCGGTGTATATATATATGTCAACAAGAAAGACTTGAGTAAGAGTCAGTGGATGCAAAATGGTTGTCACCCATCATACGCTTTGCCTCTCCCCTATGAGGAAATATTATAATTTATGAATTCAGAAATAAAAGTAGATTTTTTGTCGCTTGCTGAGTGCTTCATTTTCTTTCTCCTATTGCTGGATCCTTAACTAAAGATCTTTTATTGAAATAAATTATTGATTTAACACAAACTTCTGCTACAGTATTGGCTCTGCCAGACCACGACAAGTCCTTCATAGGGAATTTTTACCCAACATGATGGGAGTAAACTCTTTGGATATTACTTTTACATCTGTCAGAGGCTGTAGGCTCCAAAAGGCTACCTCCGCTAACCACTCCATCTGCCAGATTACAAAGGAACCCCAGCCTTCACCAATTAACTCCTTAACAGGGATCTGGTGTTACAACGGGGTCCAGTGGATTTCTTCCATGGGAGAGCTGCAGTTAGACGGGTCAGAACAAGGAAGGCAGTTAATGCATAAAATCAGAAGAAATAGAATGGTCAGGAAAAAGGTCATGGTCAGACAACAAGAATTCAATAAGCAAAACAGGAGGAGATGGCACAATACAGAGCCAGAGAAGAGAATCTTTAACTGGCAATGAGAGTCAGAGGTTTAGGGGTGTGAACAGATGACAGCTCCCCCAGAGCTCACAGAAAGGAGCCAAGAATTAACCCCATACCTGCTTGACTAAGCAGCACCAACAGATTCAAGAATTGAGCAAGACTGTCACTCAATGAATTAAGGCTTGCAAGAGACATCAAAAGCAACAAAAAGGATTTTGGGGATATGTCAAAAGTAAAAGAAAAGTCAAAGATGCTATAGGATTTTTACAGGATGAAAATGATGAAATGGTAAGACAGGATGTTGAGAAGGCTGAACGTTTAAATTCCTATTTTGCATCTATTTTCTCTCAGAAAGGAAATGTAACATCAACTGATCTTCACTGTCCTATTAAAGGGAATCTGTCACCCCATTTTTGGCCTATGAGATACGGCCACCGCCATCAGGGGCTTATCTACAGGATTCTGTAATGCTGTAGATAAGCCCCCGATGTTACCTGAAAGATTAGAAAAACGAGAAATATTATACTCACCCAGGGGCGGTCCGCCGTCCGAGGTTCTAGGAAGTTTCGCCCCCAGCAGTTATTCCCCAGCAGTTCGCCCCCAGCAGTTCGCCCCCAGGTACATGTCGCCCCTGAACATTTCGCCCCCAGGATGTTTCGCCCCCGAACATTTCGCCCCCAGCATTTCGCCCTCGGATGTTTCGCCCCCAGCTTTTTGCCCCCAGATGTTTCGGCCTCAAATTACGCAGGGAATTTCGGCCTTGTGTTTTAGCCCTACGACCTCTTTCACAGTAGGCACTTTCCCAAGTGCTAAGCACTGGAAATCGCTAAGAAGATTGCCAATATATGAGTCAATGGCTGGCAAAGCGAGGTGTTGTTTCGGCCAGCTCTTTTTATTTTATTACAGGAGCTATTTTTGAGCACTTAGCGTTCATCAATAGCCTGTATCTTATGGGTCATTACCGAGAGCGCTCACAAAAGCGCTCTCAAAAATGCTAGTAAAGCACGTGCTTTGGAGTTCTAAAACAGTGGCAGCATTAAGGTGCTTTCACTGACACTGATAGCGGAATGCGGTATTACGAACGCGAACGGGCGGCTGCAGATCGCGGAACCCAGCCGTTCACTTCTATGTGCAATGCAAGCAGAATGCCAGCATTGCCCCGGGGTCAGCTGGATGTCAGATCCAGAGCGGATCGACCTCTGGCGGCCCCAAACACAAGTGTGAAAGGATTTTTAAAATTACAGTGTGCAAGAGGCCTAAAATCAAAACAATTTTGAACTTTTACCTGACCCAGCACTGACCTGCTTTGTTGCAAGTTTTGTTGCAGATGTAACAAGTAGCAGGTCAGATGTCCTGCAAGTTACATTAGACTAGCTTTTATTCCATCTGTACATCAGAATATAGCAGTGTCTGAAATCTCCACAAAGAGAGAAGTGTACTGCCACAAAAAATCAGTCAGCTTCCACAGCAATTCACTTTCTACAACTATGAATTCTGTTCTGTCCAAACATGGAAGGAGGAAGTTGGTCCATGAGAATCACATTTACTTATTTTCCAAACGAACCGCTGATGATGTCCATTCCATCTGGGTATGTGAAAAACGGTCGACTTGCAAGGGACGTGTTTGGACCAATGAAGAATCTGGCGAAGTTGTGAAAGTAGTCAATCTTCACAGTCACGCAGCACAAGCAGCAAGACCTGAAGCAATCTGACTTGTTAATGAGGCAGTCACCAGGGCAAGGACAACACAGGAGACACCACAACAGATTCTCACAGACGTCGTTTCAGGAGCCCATTCTAATGTTGTAGCACTTCTCCCAAGGAAAGTATCACTGAAGAGAACAATACGATTAGCAAGGCAACTTGGCAATATCGCTAGGTTACCTCAAACCCTTGATCAACTTGTTATTCCCCAGGAGTTTCAGGAGATCAGTATTGATGGTGTCCAGCAGCAGTTCCTTCTGCATGACTCTGGTAAGCTACTTAACTATTTAACATTGTATTAAAACAATTCCATTATGCATAATTTTTTTTTAAGCAAAAATATATCATTTTCCACTGGGACAATATATGTTGTAAAAAAGTATTGGTTGGCCCTTTACACTAGATTTTGCTTCAGTTTTTTTATTATGAAATCAGAAAATCTGGAGCAAAATGTGAGTTTTTAATGTGAGATATGAACAGAGGCTTCTGATTAGGATATTTTTTTGTGAATTCTTCCCAAAATTATCTGTCTGATGCTTGTTACACTTTTTCTGTTATTTCCTCTACTAATACTTTTATTTTAAATTAGGAAATGGACACAGCCGTATGTTGATATTTGGAACAAGAGACAATCTCCATCTACTGGCACAAAGTAAAGAGTGGTTTGCTGATGGCATGTTTTTCACTACACCAGCCTTGTTTAAGCAACTTTACACAATCCATGTAGTCCATAGCGGCCTTGTTGTTCCGCTAGTGTACACCTTGCTGACAGACAAGAGCCGTTCTACATACCAGAGGTTGCTGCAAGAGCTGAAGAACTTGCAGCCTGGACTGCAGCCAGACAAGCTGATGTTGGATTTTGAACTAGCTGCAATACAGGCATTTGAAAGTGAATTCCCCAACCTTGAGAAGACTGGTTGCTTTTTCCACCTATCACAGTCGGTTTGGCGTAAAGTTCAAAATGAAGGACTCAAGATGCAATACCAAGGTGACCATGAATTTGCCCATTGGATACGCATAATACCTGCCCTGGACTTTATACCACCACAGAATGTTGTGCAATCATTTGAAGAATTGGTGGAAGATCCTGACTTTCCACAAGAAGCAATACCTATTGCCAACTATTTTGAAGACAGCTATATCGGTCGAATGAATCGCAGAGAGCGTCAAGCACCTTTGTTTCCAGTTCAACTCTGGAATGTGTATGAACGAACATTGAATGATTAACAGCGAACAAATAATGATGTCGAAGGATGGCACCGTAGCTTTCGAGAAACATGTGGTACTCTTTTCCAAAATATATACTGGTTCATTAACTGTCTGAAACATCAGCAAGAGCTCCATAGTTTTGAAATTATTCAGATAATAGCAGGAAATCCCATCGCTGCAAGAAACAAAAAGTATGCTGAAATTTCAGCAAGGGTTAAACGTATCGTGCAAGATTTCAATAATAGAAGCTTGATGGATTATCTGAGAGGCATTGCCTACAGCTTTGAATTTTAGTTCATGGTCACATATTGTATGTTTTGAGAGCAGTCTTTTTATCTGTAAAATCATTCAAGCATTATAACCTGTAATTTGTCTTTTCTCTTTTTCTCTAATCCTTCCCCTCTATACCTTTTTATGTTTCTTGTTACAACAGTTTTGATATATACAGATAAAGCATAACTCTACAAAAAACATAAGTTGTGTTATAGTACCGGTGCCCATGATATTCATTTCCAAAGGAGACCTTCCAGCAGCTTCACTTCTGTGTGAAAAGTCTCATCCAAGTTAAAGCTCCATGTGCTCCAGGATTTCAGTGGTTGCTAAGGAGGTTGCTTCTCCTTAGTAGTAGTACTTGTGGATGGATTCTAGAGGCCGTGGCTGCACAGGAGCATGCAACTACCGTAACAATATATTCCCTATGATGTATAAAGGGCTGCTGGTTTACAACCTTCTGCAAAGGCGGGGGAGCCCTCCTCTTTCCAGGACAGAGCACATGAGCGGAGGGTGAAGGGGAGCTTTGCAGAGGGCTTTGAACAAGCAGCCCTGAATGTATCACAGGGAGCCAGGATCCGTTCTGCTACAAAGGGGGCACGACCTCCTTAGTAACCAATGAAATCCTACTATTTTCCTGTCTGTTTGTAAAATGACTTATCTAGAAAACAATGTTTTAGAATTAAAAAACTCATTTGATCAGAATTGTATATCTTAGACTCGTATGGTGTATTATTAGTGATAAGCGAACGTTCAGTTCAGCAGGTCTTTAATTGCTCGAGGCAAAACATCCTGGGGGCGAAATGCTGGGGGCGAAATGTTCGGGGGCGAACTGCCGGAGGCGAAATGTTCGGGGGCGAAATGTTTGGAGGCGAAACATCCTGGGGGCGAAATGTGCGGGGGCGAAACATCTTGGGGGCGAAATGCTGGGGGCAAAATGTTTGGGGGCGACGTGTACCTGGGGGCGAACTGCTGGTGGATAACTGCTGGCGGAAAAACTTCCAACTCCCACCATCCAATGGGTGTCGTGGTCCAGTTCGGCGCCTCCCATCTTCTAGCGAAGCCGGCCTCTTTCCGTCCCGTCGCGGCTCCTGTGCAGGCGCACTGATCTGACTTGGCGAGGGCAGAGCAGAGTACTGCAGTGCACAGCCGCTGGGAAAGGTCAGAGTGGTCTGGCGGACTGGACGGCAGACCGCCCCTGGGTGAGTATAATATAACTCGGTTTTCTTCTCTTTCAGGTGACATCGGGGGCTTAACTACAGCATTACAGAATGCTGCAGATAAGCCCCTGATGGCGGTGGCTGTATCTCATAGGCCAAAAATGGGGTGACAGATTCCCTTTAAGAGAATAGAAGAATCCAGGATATCTATTAACAGAAAAATAGTGAGAAAACACTTAGCTAACCTAAATGAATTCAAGTCTCCAGGTCCAGATGAATTACACCCCAGAATACTGAAGGAGATAGCAGAAGAAATTCTTGAACCACTCTCCATAATCTTTGAAAATTCTTGGAGAACAGGAGAAGTCCCAGAAGACTGGGGAAGAGCAAATGTTGTTCCTATCTTCAAAAAAGGGAAGAAGGTGGACCCAGGGCACTAAAGGCCGGTGAGTCTGACTTCTATACCAGGAAAGATCTTTGAACAAATTATTAAACAACATGTATGTAAGTACCTGGATAAGAATGAAGTGATTAAACAGAGTCAGCATGGGTTTGTAACTAATAAGTCATGTCAGACAGACTAACTTAATTTCCTTCTATGACAGAATCACTGACTGGGTGGATCAGGGAAATGCTGTAGATATAGTATATCTTGACTTCAGCAAAGCATTTGACAAAGTATCTCACACAATCCTTATTGAAAAAATGACTAAGTATGGAATGGACAAGGCAACTGTTAGGTGGATTCATAACTGGCTTAGTGATCGGTCGCAAAGAGTTGTAAATGGCTGCACATGCAGTTGGAAGAATGTCTCAAGTGGGGTACCACAGGGCTCTGTCCTGGGCTGTTGTGAATGTGCTAGAGATGGTTTCTGAGCAGAGGCTCCCTCTGGTGGTTACAGACAGTACTGAACCGTCCAGCGAGGAATGGCAATCTTTATGGCAAAGTTATATCCAGCGCAGAATTGAAGTAAGATGATGTGAATCTTCAAATATGGTACGTAGGCCTATGCATTCCAATTCCTCCGGGGGGGGAAGGGGGAAGGAGGAGCAAACGGTCATTAGTCAGACACATTTCATTCCCAGTGATTCAATTCTGCGCTGGATAAAACTTTGCCTTCATTTATCTAATATTGGGACTGTGCAATAATAATGTAATTAATGGCTATGGAACACAATCAGGCTTTATGTTGAGTCCGCAACGCCATATTGCGGTGTGTTATTCTATATTAATGTTTTGTATCTTACCTGTGTTCAGGCTAAGTAATTATGTCTATATATATATATATATATATATATATATGTGTATTGCTCATTATGCATGATTATATTATGACAAATCCTTGTTACCTTCGGTCTTATAACAATCTGTTTTTTCGGGAGGATATGAAAATAATTTTCAAAGAAATTGTGCTCCATTGAAACTGTGTCTTTACATATAACGCTGCTACTGACAGGATTTGCCCCTATCTATGATGTCCCGATCGGTATTCAGTTCTTCTGCGCATGTCTTCTTTTTGACTCCGCCTCCATTTCCTCCTGCGGCGTCCCTGGGTCGTTGTGCGTTCCACTGACGTCATAGGGGTGCACCCGTGGAGCGCGTCGACTCTGTGGCGCCGCCGGATGCTAATGGACACGCTGTCCACATGTGCTACTGTTTTTCTAATCTTATTGTGGGTATTTAACAAGCGGTCAGGAGAGGCTTATTAGCTACAAGCCCCCAGAGGAAGCTATTGCGAAACGCACGTCGGGGCGCGTCTCTGGGTCACAGTGCCAGCATGGGTGAGTTGTATTCTCAGTAACGCACTAACATTCTATTGTGGCAACTCTCTCTGAGTTCAGGGATCCGGATCCTGACTTAATATGCACTTGCATTGATTATAAGAAGTCTTTTCTGAGGAGAGTTTTGCTACTTATAGTATATTTGGAATTTGAGTGATGCACATGTTTTTGATGCTGATTGTACTATATATCTACACTATATGTGCTTTTTTTCACCCTGCTGTTATATGTGCCACAGTTATATTTTCCATCTAGCAACAACACGTATGCCATTTCAAACCACTTTTTGAGCAGCATATTCATGCATTTGATTCTTACAATTATTGAGATGTATATCATTGGATATTAATAAATATTTATATATTATTCTATGGTGTTTTGCTCCAATTTTCTTGTGTTATGCGTATTTAGAGGAGCTCCATTGGGCAATTGCCCTTTCTTTCTAGGTCCTTTTTTGGACAACATACTTGCCATGTGCAGCATCTGAGTGTTTAGTCTGAGATCATGTTTATCACACTAGATCTCAAGTAGCATGGATTGTGTTCCTCTTCACTCTTCCTAAAGACTCTGGGACCTTGATTTCCAAATTAAATGCAAAATTTACTTTAATCTGCAAGCAACACCTTGGGCCACTGAGCGACAGTCCAGTTCTTTTTCTCGTTGGCCCAGGTAAGACACTTCTGGCATTGTCTATTGGTCATAAGTGGCTTGACACAAGGAATGTGAAACTTGTAGTCCATGTCCTGGATCCGTCTGTGTGTGGTGGCTCCTGAAGCAATTCTTTCAAGACTGCGTTATCCCGGTTGCTTGTGCGCCTTTTTCTACCACACTTTTTCCTTCCACTAATCTTTCCATTAATATGATTGGATACAGCACTCTGTGAACAGCCAGTGTGACGCTAGTCACTTCTCACAGCCAAGCTGTGAGTCAGAGTGGTCAAGGAGTCCAAGGTCAGAAGTCAGGAGGGTACGTCATAAATAGAAGGAAGAGACATAAACGTAGTCAGGTAATATTCCAAGGTCAGAGTATCGGGAGGATAACGGATCAGAGCTGAAGGGGTTAAACAGGTGGATTGTCAGAATTAAGTCCAAGGTCAGGCAGCAGATCAAGCATATAGAACTCAAGGCACAGCAAAGCACAAACCTCACAAGATGAATGTATGTCGGGCAGTGGTCTTGGAGAAGCTAAAGCTAAGTAGGCATAGCAATAACTTGGGATAGTGAAGACCTGTAGACAGCCGATGCCCCCAGTCACAGATTGGCTAGTCTACCTGTCAATAAACACACTGACAGCTCAGCATGCCAATGAACCAGACTGGATGGCCATGCTGTCAATCAAAGTACTGACAGATTCAGCACGCCCCTGTAATGGATTGGACGGCCAAACTGTCAGTAACTGTATCCCAGACACCCTGAGGGTGGAAAAGTGACAGCCAGCTTCTTTAGCAAAACTTTTGTGGCTTACCCTCCTTGTGGAGTGCGTCAGTGACTGCCTTCTGGACATCTGTCAAGTCAGCAGTCTTCCCCATGATTGTGGAGGTACTGAAACAGAATAATGGACCTATTGTTAATGCTTTGGAAGCCTTTGCAGTTGTTTTTTATTAATTTTTCTAATTTACTGAGATAATGACTTTTGCAGCCTCCAGGAAGGGCGATCTGGGTATTCTGCCCACAGAGCTGGCGGAAACACAAGACAGGACAAAGGGAATCAGCTCTCCCAGAACTGATCGCACTCAGAGCAGGAGCTGAACACACAAACACACATGGCTAGGTTCAGGAACTCAATGCAAAGCTCTGGCAATGCCCCACAGGGCAGAGGAACTTTATATAGGAGCTGCCTCACAGCGATAGGCTGGAGCAGCAATTCTAGTGCACACCCATTCCTCATAAAAGCAAGAAAGGTGTGGCCCGCGCACCCTATGCAAAGCCAGACACAAATCAGCACAGCAAGGACACCTGGCAATGACTGCAGCCTAAACACATGTAGTAAGTCATGCACCACTGCAGAGGACCTTGCAACCTACGGGTAGCTTCTACAGCAGTAGCCAGGGACCGTACATGCGGGTGGTCATGCAGCGCAGCGGAGCCACTCACGCATGTACGGCTACGCAGCGGGGCTGGGAACTGAGCAGCATCCACACAGGTAACAGACAACAGTATCCCAGCTGGTTAGGGGAAAAGGAGCAAAAGGGTTAAAGCAAAGACATGCAAAGTAACGCCGGAAAACAAAGTACAGACAATACCGGCATTACAGTATCCCCCTCCTCAGGCCCCCTCTTCTGAAGACCCAAGTAAAAAAAAATTCCCCAGAAAATTCACTTGGGTTTGGCGATAAGTCCCACAGTTCACAATATGGCAGCAGAGTTCATAGCTCTAAAAGTCCGAACCGCTGACCAAGCGGGGAATCGAGATATCTAGTCCACTTACCACATGGGGTCCAAGCAGTCTAGTTTGCTCACCAGGTGGAGCTTGGAGAAAGTCCTGCAGACCACACATGCTCAGCGGAGTCCATGGCCAGAGCTTTCTGTAACGCTTCCCACGGCTGCGGGGCGTCGGGACATGGCATAGCTTGCCTAACTAGCCAATGCTCCCATGCCACCAGACCATGGCGACGTGAGGCATGCGACCCAGATGATAAGGGAATGTGGACCCACAGGACCACTAAAGGGGACCCGGGCCTGCCCGGACTAGGGGAGGGCAGTGACCGGGATCTGTGGCAGCTGAGCATGTGGTCAAGATGGCTACCTGCAGGACTTAACAACACCGCACAACTTCAGGTAAGAAGAAACAAAGTTTACTTTGAAGACAAACAGTACAAAGACAGAACATAATGCCGGACTCCAGATTCCGCACATCAGGGAAGGGTACACGTCTCAGGATTACAGACGAAGGCAGGAGGACATCACGGGTTGATGCAGTCCAGGGTTATCTGGCACGGGCATACTAGGGCGGCCTCTCTCTCAGGCCTCAGGCGTAGCACAGGCTCAGCGGAGAACATCAGACACCGACCTCGGACAGACTTCAGACGATGGCGGGGTCATCACGGGTTGATGCAGTCCAGGGTTATCTGGCACGGGCATACTAGGACAGCCTCTCTCAAAGATCTCAGGCGTAGCACAGGCTCAGCAGGAGAACATCAGACACCGACCCAGGACAGACGTCGTCACAGGGTAGACCATGGGAGAACCGGCAGGACATCGGGACATCAGGAACACAGACTGGAACTCAGGAACAAGGACTCAGGAACACAGACAGGACATCAGGAACATGGACTGGATCTCAGGAACATGGACTCAGGAACACAGACTCAGGAACACGAACTGGATCTCAGGAACACGGACTCAGGAACACGGACAGGACATCAGGAACATGGACTGGAACTCAGGAACACAGACTCAGGAACACAAACTGGATCTCAGGAACATGGACAGGACATCAGGAACATGGACTGGATCTCAGGAACACGACTGGCATCAGACTCCTGACATCTGGCAACGATCGGCAGGCTCCGGGCATCAGGCAGGGAAGGATAGGATCCGGACATCTGGAAGTGGTCATCGGACATCAGGCCGTGGTCATCAGGCTCCGGGTAAGAGGCCACGGTCCTCGGACTCCGGACATCTGGAAGAGACCTAAAAAGGAACTCAAGGGGTCTGGTGCAAGCTCCGCCAGGCTCAACGGGAGCCGGCCGAGGATTGCACCTAATAACAAGCTGAGCACAGAGTAACAGGAACTCAGCACACATTGGACTCCTCCTTCCAAGATGAACCCAGGTTATATCACAGAAAGTCAGATAGCAACGAATCACAGTCACTGGGCACAGGGTTCAAGACACAGAAGGACTTTAGGAACATAACACAGCAGACACAGTTCAGACAGTCAGGTACAGGAACCGATCCAAGATCAGGGATTCAGGAAACAAAACACAACAGGAACAGGCCTGGATATACAGCCTCCAGGAAGGGTGATCTGGGTATTCTGCCCCCAGAGCTGGCGGAAACACAGACACAGTTCAGACATTCAGGTACAGGAACGGATCCAGGATCAGGGATTCAGGAAACAAGACACAACAAGAACAGGCCTGGATATGCAGCCTCCAGGAAGGGCGATCTGGGTATTCTGCAATATTCAGATGGACCCTGAAGGCTACATAGGAGACAAAATATGCAGGGGTCAGAGCGGTAACCAGTGTGAGCACTGGTATATAGTTATCATGATGCCCATACTTAGTGTTCAGTAGGAGCTTAGCAGAGCAAAGTTAATTACATATGAATATTGCCCTTCTACCTGGGACACTTAGCACACTGGCAGATACATGTAAATATATTGACTATTTTATTTTTATCTCATTTCCTTTTGTTAATGTCTTACAGACATATGTAATTAACTTTGCTCTGCTAAGCTTCTACTGAACACATAGTATGGACTACCGCCCTGACCCCCATATACCTAGCTCTTAGGATCTCTCAATCTGAGACACTCACCATTTGGCAGTTATATGTATATCTCTCTTTGTCAATATTCTACAGACTTATGAACATATAATAATTTGGGGATTTTCTCCTAACAATATACTGTTTTACCTCTAGGTTTCTTTTGTGAACCCTTTTGTACCAAAACGGGGTCGTTTGACTCATCCTATTGAAAGGGTATGATGTTGTCATTTAGTTCTTTCATGCATTTAATCGCTTATACCAATTCTTAGAAATTATTGTGATTCTATGTGATACATGAACAAGCAATTATTCCATATTCAAGGATAATTTTCTTCTTTGGTATATTTTGTATATATTGTATATTACTTTCTGCACTTCCACTTATGTATATATATTTTTTGTTGTTTCAGCGATCAGTTTTGATAAAGGCCATATGTGGCCGAAACGTCAGCTAATAATCGCCGCATCATTTCAATAAAATTTGTTCACTTTTTGCACTATTAAGAATTACGTGTGCAGTGATTACTTTCTTGATTGTGGACTTTGGACCAATGGTTCCTTGTCACTTGCACCATATAGGGCAACCTACCTGGATTGAGTGCTAACCATTTCTTCTTCTAAAACTACATGCAATGACATGGTTAACTGTATGTAAACCATGTGTCATTTCATGTCGGGTGGTTCTGTAATTTCACAAAGGCCGGCAATTGAATTAGCGGCTATTACACTATGTAGAAGTGTATTAACTATAAATATATATATATGTGTCACAATGACATGTATATATATATATATATATATATATATATATATATATGTATTCTATGTGTATATATCTAGTGTCTACAAGGAAAGAAAGGTTTTATTTTAATTCCGATATTTCTGTCCCTTTGGTTTCCGGTATCGGAATCGGCGATATCAAATACTTTTTGAATATCGGTCCGATCCAATCCGATCCGATATTTCTTGATATTGGAAAGTATCGCTCAACACTAGTTATAAGGGAATAGAAGTGGGGAAGGAGACAGTTAAAACTGCGCTATTTGCAGACGACATGATATTGTTTATGAGAAACCCAGAGTAAGACCTCCCAATATTATTATTAGAGATTGAAAAATTCGGAAAGTTCTCAGGTTTTCGATTAAATAAGAGCAAGTGTGAAATTCTATACATGAGAAATCCCGGAGAAACACGGTCAAGAAAATAATATAATGGGTATTCCAAAAGCGGCAACATCTATAAAATACTTGGGAATAAATATGGGAAGATCAACGATACAGATTTATGATTTAATTACAAACCTATTATAGACAAAATACAGAAAGAGTTAGAGAGGTGGGGAAATCTACCGCTCTCGTTATTAGGCAGATGTCATCTTATTAAGATGACAAGTTTTGCGAGACTATTATATCCTATGCAAACTATCCCAATGTTGATTTGACACGCAGACGTCATTAAATTGAACAAAGCCTTTTCAAAGTTTATATGGAGGGGGAGAAAAGCGAGACTTGCCATGAAAACATTAATGTGCTCAAAAGAGGGCGGGGGAGCGGGGCTGCCGAACATACGGGGGTATAATCTTGCATGTTTAATGAGGAGCGTATTTGATTGGATTAAAAAGACGGGCCGATACACTGATCATAAACTAGAAACGGAGTTTTGTGGAAAATGGGATTTGACGGCACTGCTACATACGCCACTGCCACATATTCCACCTAATATCAAACATTCAGTGATATGTAAAGACACTATTTCTACATGGAAAGCAGTTAGGAAAAAATTAAAAATGTCATGGAGATATCGAAACATCTGAACCCTTGGGCATTCCCAGCATTTAAAATGGGAAGAGAAAATAAACTATATTTAGAATGGGCTAGGAAGGGCATATGGACGTTAGGAGATTTGTTACATACACAAGAGAATCGCTGGCTAACGGGGTTGGAGGTGATAGACAAATTTGAATTACCAAAATTCAATTTGATGCTCTATAGTCAATTGAAACATTATGTACTGGACAATTTACAAGATGTGAGGAGAGAGATTGAATCTGAGAAGTGGAGTGATTTGATTACCAAAGATATAGCAGAGATATCGGTTTCCTGAATATATAAAACGTTAAGAGAGACATTGAGGCCTTCAGGCACAGTTAAAATATCTAACAAATGGGTGAAACATATGCGAGAGGAAGAACTGGAGCATAAAATACTGGATGAATTCTCATCGCCACACAATAAGAGAATAAAGAATGGATCTACCTGTGGCCAAACACTTTTGCATCCCCGGTCATAGCATGTTGGACATGAAATTACTTGTACTGAAAGGTGATTTCACAACTCAGAGACACAGGAGAGTTTGCGAATACAAATTGATGGTGACCTTTGACACTTTCAATGCTGGAATGAACATATAACATGGATTTATGACGTTGTACATCAATTAAGGAATTTGCTTCAAAGACCCTGTGAGAACATCATAAAACATTACCAAGACCCCAATCAGAGGGTAATAAAACTTTCACACTCCTTATCTATGAACTGGTCCAATATTTATTGCCACAACTGTTCATCCCTCTCCCATAATGACAGTTCTGCTTCATGTCACTTGTCTTATCTATTGCATTGTTTCTGTGCTGTGTTGTGTATAAATATGTGATTCTTCAGATGTTGTATTAGTGTTTGCCTGATGAAGAGACCTGAGTAGTCTCGAAAGCTTGCAATTTGTTACCATCTTTTCAGTTAGCCATTAAAAGGTATCAACCACTGAGCACTCTCAAGTCTAAATATTCTACAAGGGTGGGAAATAATAAGGAAGAATATCATTATGAACAATGGAGAGATAGTCAATTCAGAATAATGCACAAAATAATATGTGGCTTCAATATACCAGCAAATCCACAGAATCCTAATAGACAGACAAGTTGTCCCAAATGTAATACAACTAAAACAGATATGGAACATGGCATGTGGTCATGCCCCAGAACACAACAATTCTGGAAAGAGGTCCAGGGGATATATGTGCAGATGAGCGGCGCCTGGGGTCGACATTGACCCATTATGTTGGCTGTTTCATTATACGTCACATAAAACGAGAGGAGGTCATTTGCATGAATTGTTTCACACCACAGCATTGGTAGCAAAGCGATGGATCTTGCAGTACTGGCTTGCCAGCTCACGTCCAGGGGCAAAAGAAGATAAGGCAGGGTTATTATCCACCTTATATTTGGAAAAAAGAGAAACAGAAAGGAACAAAGACAAAATGACGATAAAGTTCTTTAAGAAGTGGAGAGCGTTTATAGAAACGACACTATCCGCTTGGGAAATTCAAGAGATAATGATGCCTTTTATTAACTTGGAATGGTATCTTTTAGAAGACTTGGGAGGTAGTCTAGGTAAATTAAAGTATACGGCATGAGTAATTCATTATACGATACATAGATGGAAGATTTAATTTAGTCTCAATTAGTGCAAATTCGTATAGTTGTGGACCTAAGGAGAGTTGGTATTATCATTGTTGGAAATATTATTTTTGTTTAATATTGTTTGTATCATATACGCTAGAGATTTATGTAAGTCATGACACCAATGTAATATCTATGATGCATATGTTATTTTGGTAAATTGTTGAAAACTAATAAAAAAGAATTATAAAAAAAAATGGGTTAATAGTCAACAAAGGGTAAGCAGATAGCTGTGGGCTGATATTAACCCACAAGGGTGGTTTGCACCTTAATGACCGGGCCAATTTTTACAATTCTGACCACTGTCCCTTTATGAGGTTATAACTCTGGAACGCTTCAACGAACGGATCTTGGCGATTCTGAGATTATTTTCTCGTGACATATTGTACTTCACGTTAGTGGTAACATTTCTTCGATATAACTTGCGTTTCTTTATGAAAAAAATGGAAATACGGCGAAACTTTTGAAAATGTTGCAATTATCAAACTGAATTTTTATGCCCTTAACCCCTTCACCCCCAAGGGTGGTTTGCAGGTTAATGACCGGGCCAATTTTTACAATTCTGACCACTGTCTCTTTATGAGTTTATAACTCTGGAACGCTTCAACGGATCTTCGCGATTCTGAGAATGTTTTCTCGTGACATATTGTACTTCACGTTGCTGGTAAAATTTCTTCGATATAACTTGCGTTTATTTTTGAAAAAAAACAAATATGGCAAAAATTTTGAAAATTTTGCAATTTTCAAACTTTTAATTTTTTTTCCCTTAAAACAGAGAAATATGTTACACAAAATAGTTAAGAAATAACATTTCCCACATGTCTACTTTACATCAGCACAATTTTGGAACCAAAATTTTTTTTGTTAGGAAATTATAAGGGTTAAAAGTTGACCAGTGATTTCTCATTTTTCCAACAAAATTTACAAAGCCATTTTTTTAGGGACCACCTCACATTTGAAGTCACTTTGACAGGTCTATGTAGCAGAAAATACCAAAAAGTGACACCATTCTAAAAACTGCACCCCTCAAGGTACTCAAAACCACATTCAAGAAGTTTAATAACCCTTCAGGTTCTTCACAGGAGCTGAAGCAACGTGGAAGGAAAAAATTAATATTTAACTTTTTAGCCACAAAAATGATCTTTTACAAACTTTTTTTTATTTTCACAAGGGTAAAAGGAGAAAATGGACAGATAAAGTTGTTGTGCAATTTCTCCTGAGTACGCCAATACCCTATATGTGGGGGAAAACCACTGTTTGGGCACACGGCAGAGCTCGTAAGGGAAGGAGCGCCATTTGACTTTTTCAAACTAAAATTGGCTGGAGTTGAGATTGGACGCCATGTCGTGTTTGGAGAGCCCCTGATGCGCCTAAACAGTGGAAACCCCCCACAAGTGACACCATTTTGGAAACTAGACCCCCTAAGGAACTTATCTAGATCTGTTGTGAGCACTTTGAACCCCAAAGTGTTTCACAAAAGTTTATAATGCCTGGGTGTGAAAAAAAAAAAAAAATTTCCACAAAAATGATTTTTTAGTCCCAAATTTTTGATTTTTCCCAAGGAAATTGGACCCCAAAAGTTGTCCAATTTGTCCTGAGTACGCTGATACCCCATATGTGGGGGGGGAAACTGTTTGGGCACACGGCAGGGCTTAGAAAGGAAGCAGTAACGTTTTGGAATGCAAACATTGATGGGGGTCATGTTCCGTTTGTAGTGCCCCAGATGAGCCTAAACAGTGGAAACCCCCCACAAGTGACCCCATTTTGGAAGCTAGACCCCCTTAGGAACTTATCTAGATCTTTGGTGAGCACTTTGAACCCCCAAGTGCTTCACACAAGTTTATAATGCCAGGGCATGAAAATAAAAAATCCTATTTTATTCCCACAAAAATGATCTCTTAGTCACTAATTTTTTATTTTCCCATAGGTAACAAGAGAAATTGGACCTCAAAAGTTGTTTTCCAATTTGTCGTGAGTACGCTGATACCCCATATGTGGGGGGGAACCACTGTTTGGGCGCATGGCAGAGCTCGGAATGAAAGGAGCACCATTTGACTTTTTCCAACCAAAATTGGCTGGAATTGAGATTGGACGCCATGTTGCATTTGGAGAGTCCCTGATGTGCCTAAACAGTGGAAACCCCCACAAATGACCCCATTTGGGAAACTAGACCCCTAAGGAACTTATTTAGATCTTTGGTGAGCAATTTGAACCCCCAAGTGCTTCACACAAGTTTATAACGTAGAGCCGTAAAATTAAAAACATATTTTTTCAAAAAATTGATCTTTTCACCCCAATTTTTATTTTCCTAAGGGTAACAAGACTCCAAAAGTTATTGTGCAATTTGTCCTGAGTACGCTGATACCCCATATGTGGGGGTAAACCACTGTTTGGGTGCATGGCAGAGTTTGGAAGGGAAGGAGCGCCGTTTGACTTTTTCAACGCAGAATTGGCTGGATGCCATGTCGTGTTTGGAGAGCTCCTGATCTGCCTAAACAGTGGAAACACCCACAAATGACACCATTTTGGAAACTAGACCCTCAAGGAACTTATCTAGATGTGTGGTGAGCACTTTGAACCCCAAAGTGCTTCACAGAAGTTTATAACGTACAGCCGTAAAATAAAAAATCTTTTTTTTTTTTTTACAAAAATGATTTTTTCGCCCCCAATATTTTATTTTCACAAGGGTAACAGGAGAAATTGGACCCAAAAAGTTGTCCAATTTGTCCTGAGTACGCTGATACCCAATATGTGGGAGAAAACTACTGTATGGGTGCACGTCTGGGCTCGGAAGGAAGTAGTGACGTTTTGGATTGCAGACTTTGATGGAATGGTCTGGGGCGTCATGTCGCATTTGGAGAGCCCCTGATGTGCCTAAACAGTGGAAACCCCCACAAGTGACCCCATTTTGGAAAATAGGCCCCACAAGGAACTTATCTAGATGTGTGTGAACACTTTGAACCCCGAAGTGCTTCCCAGAAGTTTATAACGTACAGCCGTAAAAATAAAAAATCCTTTTTTTTTTTACAAAAATGATTTTTTCGCCCCCAATATTTTATTTTCACAAGGGTAACAGGAGAAATTGGACCCCAAAATTTGTTGTCCAATTTGTCCTGAGTATGCTGATACCCAATATGTGGGAGAAAACTACTGTATGGGTGCACGTCTGGGCTCGGAAGGGAAGTAGTGACGTTTTGGATTGCAGACTTTGATGGAATGGTCTAGGGGCGTCATGTCGCATTTGGAGAGCCCCTGATGCGCCTAAACAGTGGAAACCCCCCACAAGTGTCCCCATTTTGGAAAATAGACCCCACAGAAGTTTTATAACATACAGCCGTAAAAACAAAAAAAATCATTTTTTTTTTTACAAAAATGATTTTGTCGCCCCCAGTTTTTTATTTTCCCAAGGGTAACAGAAGAAATAGGACAAATTGCACAATAACTCTTGTGGTCCAGAGTACGCTGATACCCCATATGCGGGGGTAAACTACTGTTTGGGCGCATGAATGCAAGAAAATCCCATAATGACATCAAAATAATGCCTAAACTGTGGATCAACATGTCCACACCAATGCACCCACTCGAAATAACAATATAACACAGGAGAAAAACGAGTCATTAGGTGATATACATCAACATTTTTATTATTAAAGATCAGTATCAAAAAGCGACATGATAATAATACTGCACAACAAACATGTTCATAAAAAGACAAGTTGCAAGGAAAAACCTCAGGATACCCAGGGCAAAACAATTCCCCAAAAAGACATCACAATGTAAAAATATATATCACAAGAACATGTGTTCAAGACATGTAGAGTAAATAGGGTTGATATCTAAACAAAATCAAAAATGGTAAGCTTAGCGGTTTAGAATGACCAATATCTATATGATGTTGGCGATCAAAATTAGATCGCAAAGGGAGGTCTCAATTGCTATGAGATAGATCAATACGATCACTGCGATTCAACATGGGTCGCAAAAAACATGAAATAACAAATCATGTTTGTGATCTCAAATGGATCGCAATGTGTAAATTCAAAAATGAAAATTTGGGATCGCCAAGTGAAACAATGCAAAGTAACCGTTCTGCTGAGTACCTGTAAAGCAGTGAATGGACCTCAACGATCGGGTGCTAGAGATAGTCGATAGATAAGCAAAAACATAGCACTTTGCGCTGCCTGGCAGATCACAAAAGCCACTCTAGCATAAAAATTATAAAGATGATCACAATATGTACAAGTTTGCGATCCAAATGGGGTCACAAAAACACGTAGAAAATGATAACAGTGAGAATAGCGAGTGCTATAAATTTGCCAAGAGTACAATCACTCATGAGGAAAAGACTAACAAATGAGAGATGCCAAATGGAACATATGTTGAATTGCGATCCCAGTGGGATCGCAGAAAGTTAACCGCAAAATGTGTCATTATAGTGTACAGTTCCTATAGCGTCTTGTGCTTGGGTGCGAGGAAAACACAGGAGACATAGGTTGAAATGAAATGACTTGTATTACTTCATACAAGCATGCTGAAAAGTTCACACAGTTTGCAGGAACAGCGACAGGAGACACAGCAGGCCAGAGTAACTTCAAGCACTACAATAAATCTCCAAAGCAGGTTCAGGATCTCTTCTCTGTACCGTAATTCCTCTGCAAACATGGATTCACCAAACAGCAGGTTTCCAGAGTCCAAAAGTGTTCCAAGGTTCCTCAGTAGGGAATAGCTGGAGTACAAGTCCAAGGCTTCCAGGAGTCAGGTCACAGACTGACTGAGGCTTGATTCAGGAGCACTGATTGTTCAGCTGAGGCTGCTTAAGAAGCAAGAGGGAAGAATCAGGGCGGGAACATGAAAACTGGAAACTCCATATTAACTGAGGGCAAGAGCTGCAGAAAGACAGAAAGCAAAATGGCCGACGGAAAACTGAGTTTCAAGGAACATGTCAACAGAGACAAAGAACCTTACATTACTCCCCCTTAGGGACAACCTCCGGATGACCTCAGACCGGCTTGTCAGGGTACCTCTGATGAAACTGGCGGAGCAGGCGAGGAGCATTTACATTATTGACTGGTTCCCATGAGTTGTCCTCCACTGGGTAGCCCTGCCATTTAATCAAATATTGCAACTGATTTCTGTACAACCTGGAATCTAGAATCCTTTCCACCATAAATTCTTCCTGACCATCGACCAGCACTGGGTCAGGGCAAGGAGAAGAACGTCCAGGAAACGTATTGGGTGTTGCAGCCTTTAGTAGGGATACATGAAAGACAGGGTGGATTCTCATAGTTCTGGGCAGTTGAAGACGACAAGCAACAGCACTTATAATCTTATTGATCTTATGAGGTCCAATGTACTTATGTCCCAATTTAGACGATGGAATCTTTAATTTAAGATTTCTGGTTGACAGCCAGACCAAATCTCCTACCTTGAAAGCTGGTGCAGGTTTACGAAATTTATCTGTTGCTTTCTTGTACCTTTCCTGAGCCAATTCTAGATTTTCCTTTAGAAGATCCATATTCTTTTGTAAAGAAGTGATTCTTTCCAGCCACTGCCGGCAAGGGCGTATCTATGGGAAATCGAGGAAGAATGTTAGGATGATAACCTAGATTGGAGTAAAAAGGAGACTGCTTAGTGGAGGCGCTCTGAGAGTTGTTATAAGAGAACTCAGCCAGTGGAAGTAGATCCACCCAATCATCCTGTAGGTGGCAGATAAAACAGCGGAGATACTGCTCCAGGGTCTGATTGGTTCGTTCTGTCTGTCCATTAGTCTGGAGATGAAAAGCAGAAGAAAGGTTTACTTTAATGTCCAATGCTGCACAGAAATTTTGCAAAACCTTGAAGTGAATTGCACCCCTCGATCCGAAATGACCTCATCCGGTACTCCATGTAAGCGAAACACATTCTTAATCATCAAGTCTGATGTCTGTTTTGCAGTGGGTAAGCCGACACAAGGGATAAAATGAGCTGCCTTTGTTAGACGGTCAACCACCACTAGAATCGTGTTCTTCCCTTGAGAGGTTGGTAACTCCACAATGAAGTCCATAGAAATGGATCCCCACGGGCGGGACGGGGTGGGAAGAGGTTGCAACAGACCAGTTGGTGAGGAGCGAGGTGTTTTGCATCTTGCACAGACTTCACATGAAGTGACATAGTTTAAGACATCTTTCCTGTAAGTGGGCCACCAAAAGAAACGAGAAAGAAATTCTTGTGTCTTTAGAATTCCCCTATGCCCGGCTATCTTGGAATCGTGGATGAGTTGCAATACTCTCAATCTGACTGTTTCAGGTATATACAGACGTTGTCCCTGAATCCACACACCATTCTTAAAGACAAGACTTACGTCCCTTGGGGGTTGAGCCAACAAAGAATCCTTATGGTATGCTTCCTTGATGTCCTTAAGTAGGTCTTGATTATGAATCACTCCCAGGAATCTAGAGTCAGGAAGAATAGTCTTAGGAGGAGTAAGTGGACGTGTCTCTGCTGAATGAATCCTAGAGAGTGCATCAGCCTTTCCATTGCGCGATCCTTGTCTATAAGAAATGACAAAATTAAATTGGTTTAGGAAAAGATTCCAGCGAGCCTGGCGAGGAGTCAGGCACTTAGCCGACCTGATAAATTCAAGGTTACGATGGTCTGTGAGGACGACTATTTGCTGTGCAGCTCCCTTAAGAAGGTGTCTCCATTCCTTGAAGGCGGCAATAATGGCCAACAATTCTCTATTGCCCACATCGTAGTTCCTCTCAGCCGAAGACAACTGCTGGGAAAAGAAGGCACAGGGATGCAAGACATTCTTCTCACCTGTTCTCTGAGAGAGTATAGCTCCAACGGCACAGTCTGAAGCATCCACCTCTATTATGAAGGCAAGCTCGGGGTTGGGATGTACTAAGATAGGTGCGGTGGTAAATTTATCCTTTAAACAGGAAAATGCTTCCTGAGCTTGCGGGTCCAGGAGAACCTAGTGTAAGGTTCTATGTATATATTCCTGAAACTCAGTTTGTTCGTCAGCCATTTTACTTTCTGTCTTGCTGCAGCTATCTTGCCCTCAGTCAAAATGGAGTTTCCAGCTTGCATGTTCCCGCCTGATTCTCTCCTTTGCTTCTTAAGCAGCCACAGCTGAGCAATCAGTGCTTCAGAATCTAGCCTGCAGTGAACCTGTGACTTGACTCCTGTAAGCCTTGGACCTTGTACTCCAGCTATTCCTACTGAGGAACTCTGAAGCACTTGTGGACTCTGAACCCTGCTCTTTGAAAGACCCACGTTTGCATGGACTTACGGTAACAGAGAAGAAGATCCTGAATCTGTATTGGAGAGTGATTGCTGAGCTTGGATTACTCTGGCCTGCTGTGTCTCCTGTTTCTGTGTCTGCAAACTGTGTGACTATTTCTGCCAACTTGTATGAAGTAATACAGGACTTTTCTATATCAAACCTGTGACTCCTGTGTTTTCATCGCACCCAAGCACAAGACGCTATATGAACTGTACTACATACATTACAAGATTCTGAAGCCAAACGTTAGTGTCTGCTGGGTCTGGAAGGCTGTGTCTGCTGTACTGTGGATATCAGACGTCCGGTTGTACTTTCTGTGATGACAGTGGTTGTGACTTCTCACAACCATTCCAGGTGAGCAATTCCCTTAAGTTTTTTTTCTTTTTGGTGCAGTAGTTACCACAGGTTGAAACCAATATTAATTCGTGGTTTTTTTTTTTCTCTCTCCTCTTCTTCCAGTAATCCTGTCTTAAAAGATCTGGAAAATGGAGGCCCGCATAAAGGAACTTTGCGGAGTGACTGATAATATCCTTGCAGATTTGCAGAATATAAAGACCCGTTTTACAAATCTACAGGACCTCAATAATCACAATTTGCAAGTGGTTGGACAGACTACCCAGGATTTGCGAGCCAGGATTGAGGTTCTAGAGGGGCGAGTCCAGGCTCCTGCCGTAGCCCCGAGTGCTGGGATTCCCAAGTTGCCCCTTTTCGTTTTGGCGGTGAACGTGAGAAATTCAGGGGATTTATTAATCAATGCAATCTTTTTTTTCTGCACATGCTTCACAATTTCCCACTGAACGATCTAAGGTGCTTACTATAATTATGTTGCTTACCAACAAGGCTTTAATGTGGGCAAACCCTCTGATTGAGACTGAGGATGATTGTTTGAATCACCTTGATGATTTTATTTCAGCCATGGGGCAGGTGTTTGATGACCCCAATCGAGGTGCAACAGCTGAAGCAGCCATGTTAGCTTTGCGCCAAGGTAAGCACTCAGTAGCTGAATATGCCTTGGATTTCAGGAGATGGGCCCTTGATACCACCTGGGACAGTTCCGCCAAAAAATCTATTTTTCGAAAGGGGTTATCTCCACTGATTAAGGATGAACTTGCTCGTGCCGACCCTCCCACTGCGTTAGGTGACTTTATTAACTACTGCATCCGTATTGATACTCGTCTGACTGAACGCAGGCAAGAGAGATGGTTCGAAAGCAATCGTACTAACCTTTTCCTACCTTCCTCTCCAGCTAAGGAACCTTTGATTAGGATTACACGGGAACCTGAACCTGAACCCATGCAGGTAGACTCTTTACAACGACGGGTTAGTGATGCACGCAAGGAACATCGTTTTAAGGAGAATCTATGTTTCTATTGTGGTAAGTCAGGGCACTTCATTATAAACTGCCCCAGCCGTTCTCGTAAGACTACTGCAGCACTCATTCATTGTGAGTGTTGCGAGAGGGGATCTGTCAGGTCCGAGCCTCAGGCTCCAGAGAGATCTGCAGCAACAGATCTTGATTTCTCGGACTTAAACTCCGTTACCTCTGAGGACGTTGACTGTGTAAACGCTGCCATTTTTCAAGTTTCTTCAGCGGTATCCCAGCTGAGTTGTAAGAAAAACAATTCTCATTGCTTTCTTTCCATCAAACTCTGGGTTGACTCAGCTTGGGTGTCTAGCTCTGCTATGATCGACTCAGGGGCAAGTGGAAATTTTATGGATGTCTCCTTTGCTTTGAAACAGGGAATACGTTCAGTGAAGAAGGCTACTCCAGTACAGATGGAAACTGTGGATGGCTCCCTGCTGACCTCTGGACCAGTGGATCAGGAAACAGAGCCTTTGAGGGTTCTTATGGGTAAAGATCATCAAGAGAAACTGTCCTTTATGCTTATCTCTTCTCCCCACTTTCCCATTATTCTAGGGCTACCATGGCTGCAGGCTCAGAATCCTACCATTAACTGGGAGACCAAGGAATTACACTTTCCAGAGAAACAGATGAGTCCAAAAGTTTCAGCTTGCTCTGTTCCTAAAGGAATCATGTCAGTCCCTGAACTACCAGCTGTATACCAGGACTATGTGGATTTATGTGACAAGAAGAACGCTGACCAGCTTCCTCCTCACCGTCCATATGATTGTCCAATTGAATTATTGCCTGGAGCAGAGATACCTTTTGGTAAGATCTACCCCCTGGCGGGGCCCGAGCTAAAGGCTTTAAAGGATTACATAGATGAAAATCTAGCCAATGGCTTCATACGCCCCTCTTCATCTCCTGCAGGTGCACCCATCTTCTTTGTAAAGAAGAAAGATGGATCTCTGAGACCATGCGTAGACTATAGGGAACTCAATAAGGTTACTATTAGAAACCGTTATCCATTGCCTTTAATCCCTGAGTTATTGGAGAGAGTGCGACATGCCAAAATTTTTTCTAAACTAGATCTTCGTGGGGCCTATAACTTAGTCCGTATTAGACCTGGGGATGAATGGAAGACTGCATTCAGGTCACGCTATGGACACTTTGAATATCTAGTTATGCCTTTTGGTCTGAGTACCCCCCAGCCACTTTCCAACATTTGGTGAATGACATCTTCAGGGATCTCCTAGATACATTCGTGGTAATTTATTTGGATGATATTCTAATTTTTTCTAACTCCACAGAGGAACATCATGGACATGTGAGAATGGTCTTGGAACGTCTAAGACAAAATCATCTTTACATCAAACTTGAAAAGTGTGAATTCCATAGGACCGAAATTCAATTTCTGGGGTATGTACTGTCTACACAAGGAATTAGTATGGATGGAAGCAAAACCCAAGCCATCAAGGATTGGCCAAGTCCTAGAAATGTGAAGGAGGTACAGCGCTTCATCGGGTTTGCCAACTTCTATAGACGTTTCATTAGAAATTTCTCTGAGGTAGTGTCACCTATCACTCAACTTACCCGGAAAGAGTCTAGGTTTTCCTGGACTCCCAAGCCCAGGAAGCATTTTCCCGTCTAAAAGATAAATTTACCACTGCACCTATCCTAGTACATCCCAACCCCGAGCTTGCCTTCATAATAGAGGTGGATGCTTCAGACTGTGCCGTTGGAGCTATACTCTCTCAGAGAACAGGTGAGAAGAATGTCTTGCATCCCTGTGCCTTCTTTTCCCAGCAGTTGTCTTCGGCTGAGAGGAACTACGATGTGGGCAATAGAGAGTTGTTGGCCATTATTGCCGCCTTCAAAGAATGGAGACACCTTCTTCAGGGAGCTGCACAGCAAATAGTCGTCCTGACAGACCATCGTAACCTTGAGTTTATCAGGTCGGCTAAGTGCCTGACTCCTCGCCAGGCTCGCTGTAATCTTTTCTTAAACCAATTTAATTTTATCATCTCTTATA